>OZ018391.1:10619778-11219778 GCA_963969525.1 Ontholestes murinus | reverse complement strand
ATCAGTAAACCTCTTAGATTCTGCCAGCAAGCTGAGAGTACCCGGGCAAGCATCCATTAATCGAAATCCGGAAAATAAACAGCGAACTGCAATAAGTTGCATCCATCGCACAATAGCTTCCTCTCGGCCATGTCTCAATTTTATCGCAACAATCCAATTCTCAAATAGTAATAAATATATAAGACACAGATATTGTAGTAAAAATAAAAACATTTCTACGTCTCGATCGGAAAATATATTCTAAATAAACACGGTGATATATTTTTATACGTAATAACAGCAAAGAATAAATATATTAAAAACTCTTTCTTATATTAACAAATAAAGTAAATGCGTATTGAAATTTATAATATTTTAGGTTTTATATATCATATCATTTAATGGATTCATTCAACACCGGACAGAAATTATATTTGCGTCAATAATACAATTTATTGTCTACTAATCTTAGTTACAAAATATTTATCAATCAATTACAAATAAAACAAATTCAAATGATTAGGATTTTTAAAGAGTTATAATTTAATATTATTAGTTATATATTATAAAAATTTAATAAGATATAAAACTATCTACAATCCAACAAGAAAGATAAACATTTGTATATCCTTTATTTAAAGGCGACCGCGTTTCAATACCTCTCGCATCTGGGGGCAATTTTCCACTGTTTACATAATGGATCGATTTTGGTAGATTTCAATCAAACCGCCTGCTCTATGTCGGCGGCAACATGATAGAAAACAACTTACTTATTCAGTTGCACAACGCGACCCGGCGCATTCACCATTTCCGATAACCCCCCGGAACAAATACACGTACGTCGGCTTTTGTGCATCGAATTGCGCGAAGCAAAAAAAAGAAACAAACAGGAAATAATTCCCGCCAACCGCATAAAATTTTCAACTAACAAATTGAAAACCGCGAATGAGATAGATAAGACGGAATGCATTCGCCCCAGAATCCACTTACCGACGGTGTAAAATAAAACCCGGTAATGATTTTCCACTCGGGATATCTAATCCGATAATAAAGGACGTCTGCGGTAAATCTCTTTGAAAACGTAAATAACGCGAGCTTTAATAATATAGGAGGAGGTGCCGAATTGGTGCATTAAACCAGTAGAGAGATCGGTTTTAATACGAACGTCTCAACTTTTATTAAAAATCAAATCGAGACGACGCCGAGTTTACCGAAAGTAAGCTCTAAACGTCACATCAAAGCTCAATTATATATTTAATGGTAGCTAATACCCAAATATGTATTCAGCGAAACTTAAATCATCGCCTCAAACCATCGGAAATTTAGTTAAACCCACGACAAACATTTAAGGTTGTTTTATTAATGGAAAGTACTTCCTAAGTAAACATTCAAACATTACTAAAACCCAAAATAAGCTTTATATATTCAAACAAAATACTTATAAATATTTATACTTATAAAAATTATACAAAATTAATTAATTTGGTATAACTTTAATAAATTAAATACTTTGAATGTTTCATACCATATAAGATAAATATAATTATTACATTACAAAATTACGTTACATATGGTAGCGAACGCTTTGAAAACTTACAGTGCATTATACAATATGAGCTGCAATACACGAGAGTGAACTAGGGCAGTATTTGTGTTTAAATCATTTCCATGAGGGAAACGGCGTCGCTCGTTTCCCTTTAGGGATGTGGACGTCGTATTTTAGTTTATTTATTTTCACAAAAGCAAATATAAAAGTACGACGTTTATTAGCTCCGTGTAATTAAAATATCCAGCCGACCTCTCTTAGAATTAAATAATTATACAATTTTACATGAAGACTAAAAATACTATACATATAATTATATATAAATATTCTTACATGAAGATGTTACTGTAGTGTTTACAATAAAACCAATTTGAAAATCAAACAGTTTTGTTATCTAAATAATGAATATGGATTTTCAACACTTAAATGCCTCAACAATCAATCAATGCAATATATTTTATCAAATTTTTTTGAAATTTTCAGAATTTTCATCAACTTTTCTACAATTTTTCTAATCTTCTTTCAGAGATGTATAATTTTCTGTAGTTTTTCTTCCACTTTTTACTTTTACCATTTTCTTTTATTCAAATTTTCAGAATTTTCTTCGACTTCTCCTGAAATTCCAGTTCAAGCTTTTCCATTGTTTTATTATTCTTTAAGAGAAACATTCTGCACTTTCTCTTGCACTTTTTACCAACTTACTTTTTTTCAAATTCACTAGAAATAAGCAGAATTTCAAAACTAAATTTCTTCCATTGTTTTAATCTTCTTAAAGAGATTTTTTTTTCTGCAGTTTCTCTTCGACTTTAAGACTCCTTTTATCCAAATTCTCTAGAAATTTTCAGAACTTTCTTCGAATTCTCTCCGAAATTTCTTTCTAAATCCTTTCCACTGTTTAATCTTCTCTAAGAGATAAAACATTTTCTTGAAGCTACTCTTTCACTTTTAAAAACTTCTACAAATTTTTAGATTTCCCTTCAAAATTTTACTTAAAATCTCTTCTTTTTCAGCATTTTCTCGTTCTCTTTTCCCAACTTATTTTATCCAAAAATTCTAGAATTCATCAGAATTTGCTTTTAAAAATTTCTAGCTTGATTATAATATTTTCAAATTTTCTAGATATATTTTTTTTAAATTTTTATTATTTCATAAAGCTTCCAGTAGTTTTTCGATGCCATTTCTTTAATTTTCAAAAAAAGTTTCTTATTTTTTTTGCCTAATCCCGGTTTTTTTTAAAGAATTTATTAGCAATTCTCGTTCCTTTAAGAATAACATTTTTAAATAATTTTGTTTCCAATTTTTTAGAAAGTTCTTTAAAAGTTTTAGAATTATTCAGCAATTTTTCTTAGACAGTTCTAAAATTTTCTATAAAATTCTTTACCATTCATGAAAACCCTTTTATACCTTATTTTGTCCAATTTTTGTAAAATTTGTCTATTAACCTATCATCCTACCTTTCCTTTACCAATATTTTCTAGAAATTTCTCTTCAAGTTTTAAGAAATTTTCTAGGAAATTTCAAAATTTTCTTTCTTCCTATTGTCGAGCTTTTTTTTCAGAATTCTAGTATTTTCCTCAAAAATCAAAGAAGTTTTAACATTTTTACTACAATGTTCTGCAAGGGTTATAGGTTTTTAATTTTTCTACTTGATTTTTAAGAATTCTTTTAAAAGGTTTAAATTTTTCCTTTTATCTTCATGAATTCTTCACCATATTTTCTAGATATTCCTTTTACAGATTGCGATAATGTTTCCGAGCATTTTGCAGCTTTCCAATAGTTTTCTACCTACATTGTTAGATCTTTAAGCAACATTTTTTCAAATGTTTTTTAGCACATCGGAATTTTTAAAGAATTTCTTTTCTAAATTATATAATAGCTTAATTTTATTTCGCTTGCAAGATTTTTAATTCTAGAATTGCGAAAATTTTATTGGATTTTTAAATGTTGTTTTTCCAGATGCTTAGTTCGAACATTCGAGCAAATTCTCTTTAAAATTTTTAGATATTGATTCAAAAAGTTTATATTTTACTATATTTTGAAATTTTCAAAGAATGTATCTTCTGAATTACGTGAGTTGCGATTTTTATGTTTGCTTTCTTACTTTAGATAGATAAACATCTTTATTAAAGATAGTAATACATTAATACGATAAAAAAACTATAATAGTTCTTTGTCCTTCTCTTCTTGACTATCGACCTTAGGTCTTTCGGTCTTTACTTGCTTTTTTTATTAGTATTATAAAGGAATTTTACTTTTTAATTGAAAAAATTTTATTCGATGTGTTTTAAAATATCTAAAACAAAATGGTGATGTGGCCATCATAGTACTTTCCCTATATTTTTCTCGAAAACTATGAGGTTTACGCAAAAATGTTGTTTTTAATAATTTATGCACTTTTTAATTCGCTACATTTATTTGTTATATCAATTTTATCTAACTCCAATAGTTTATTAGCAATTGGCAAAAAATGTCAAAATTTTCAAATTTATTTTTTTTCTCGAAAGTTAAGAATTTTATAAAAAACATGTTTAAACAAAACTTGTTCAGTTTTTTATTTCCTTTAACTTTTGTTTGAACCGTATTTTAAAATTTTACCAAAAAACCAAAAAACGCCTCGAGTAAACAACCACTTCCGCTTTATGAATGTTCACCAAAAGCTTTTCAGTTCCAGTTTTTAACGACAAAACCTTAAGTTTGAAGTTTCATCTCGAACAGATAATTCGCTTTTGAGATACAGCACCCACCGACAGACAGACACACACACACACACACACACAGACACAAAAATTTTTTTTCTAGAAATTAGTGTTTTGGGTTCAGGGGACCCCAAAACGGATATTTCCGCAAAAAAAATTTTTGAAAAAAAAATCACGAAAACAATACTCCCCCTATATATACTATATAGGGAAAGTAATAAAGGTATCCTTAATGTAACAATCTATGATCTTTCAGGCGGAACTCACAGGGATATTTGTTAGTGCCCAAAAAAACAATTGATTCAAAAATTTTAGAAGTTCAGGAGATTTTCCGCTTATTCTTTCGCAGATTTTACTTCCTATATTTTTGTATTTTATAACAAGCTAACAAGATTGCTAGAAAGTTTAAATAAAGTGCATATTAGTAGAAAATTACCGAAAATCTGCTGTAGCTTTCTGGAACTCGCCAAAAAATTTCAAAATCTAAAGAACAAATTGTGGTGGCAGATGAACTCGATGGTGACGCAAAAAGGAAGGAATGCTAGTGATTTCTAGAAAGTTAAATGAGAAATTACCAAAAATAATTGATTCTAGAAAAGTAAAAAAGTTGCTCTAGAAATCTAGTTAAGTTCCATAATATTTTTATTTTCAGTTGCCTGACACGTGTTTCGATCATTCCTAAACGAATTTATTTATTTTTGTACTTTGAAAATGATCAGGAATTATCGAAACACGTGTCAGGCAACTGAAAATAAAAATATTATGGAACTTAACAAGTGTGTTACCCCATTGAATTTAAATATAAAATACTTTCACCCATTCTTAAATAATTATGTTCCAATTTTCAAGGTATATACTTTAGGTTTAGAGAATGGTGTACAGTTTTTCACTAGATTAAATTTATTGTTTATTATTATTCTAAAAGATAAATTCTAAATATTTCGGATAAAATAAAGCAAACGTTGAAGAAAGCTACCGAAAGCTACAGACAAAAAAGTTCTAGATTTTTAGAATTCGTTTAAA
This sequence comes from Ontholestes murinus, assembly GCA_963969525.1. NCBI lineage: Eukaryota > Metazoa > Arthropoda > Insecta > Coleoptera > Staphylinidae > Ontholestes > Ontholestes murinus. The sequence continues at coordinate 11,214,534 of OZ018391.1, read as the reverse complement.
ATATCGTAAATATTTCTAAAAATTCTACAAATTTGTAAACATATTCGCTGCAAATAAATAAAAAGAACTTATAATTTAGAGCAACAAAATAATAATAAATTTCAGAAACATAAGGTAAAAGTTGTTTTACAAATATATATAAATCAAATCTGTACATTTTAAGAAATATTTTAGTATTATTTTCTATTTCTTGAATGACTTTCTCATTTATAACTTGGTGAAACTTTTTACTCCATATTTTATTTATATATTCACCAAAAATTCCCCAATAATTTTAAAATTAATTTTATTCCAATTTTCTTTTAAACTTTTACGGTTTTTTTTTCTAAAAACTTCTTTATATTTTTTTAAAATTGCGAAAATAATTATAAAATCTTCAAATTTTAAGCAATTTATCTTCAGAATTTTTATTTCTTACCAATATACAGTTGATTTTAATTATAGAATTGTACGACTATTTGGTTTTTACTTTTAGTCTAATTAATTAATTAATTTTCAACCATTTCCAATTTAATTTTATCCAATTTTTCTAGAAATTTTTCTTTTAGATTTACATAATTTTAGTAGTATTCACATATCAGCTTTCTAGAATTTTATACCCTGTCTTCTGTAACATTATTGAACGTTTAATTTTCTCTTGAGAAAACTTGTTTCGTTATCAGATTAAAGTAAATATCTCGAATTTTCCAGTAGTTTTAATTAATTTTTTCCATTCTGAAAGACAAATTATTAAGAAATTCACCTAAAATAAAGCGGGTGTTGGCAGAAAACTATAGAAAATAAAATAAAAGCTAAACTTCTAGAACTTTTCAAAAATTTTGATGAAATTTGCTTGAAAATTTTAGAAATTTAGAAAAATATTTGCTGGAATTAATTTGACAAAAGGTAATTTTTATAAATACAAGCAAAAATATTTCTAAATATTAGAAACATAAGGAAAAAGTTGTTCTAAAGGAACAGAAGAGAAAGCGCCCTAACTCTTTAAGAAAATTTTTAGAATTTTTTATTTGAGTCATCTAGAATTATCCACAAATACCGTGAAATAAAAACCATTATTGATTATTAATTTTTTTTTAATATTTTTAAGATAGAAACTCGTAAAACTATTTGTTAACATATCTAAACTAAAAGAAACATTTCTCTAAATCACAATAAGAAAATTATAGAAATCTTTGATAAAAGGTGGTCTGAAAATATTCGAAAAGAAACATCATTACCTTCTAAGAAAATCATTGAATTTTTTATATTTGAGAATACTCTAATTCTTTAAATATATCGTGAAAGAAAAACTATTATAGATTTCTAAAATGTTTGAAAAATGTTTAAAAGATTTCGATGAGAATTGCTAGAGGATTATAGGAATTTGTAAAAACATCTGTTAGAATTTCTAAAGTAAAAAGAACATTTCTTTAAAATAAAGCAAGGAAATTATAGAAATCGTTAAAATCGTTAATAAAAATTGATCTGTAAATTTTATTATTGAAGAGAAAACATCATAGGCCTCTAAGAAAATGTTTAGAATTTTATATTTGAGAGTTCTCAAATTCTAAAGAAAGATCGTGACAGAAAAAAACTATTTTAGATTATCTTCTTCTTCTTCTTCTAGAATTGTTCATAAAAATTTTTAAGATTTCGATGAGAATCACAGAAATTTGGAAAATTATTTGTTAACACTTCTAAAGTAGAAGAAAATTGTTTATAAAATAAATCAAGGAAATGGTGATATATTACAGAAACATTTAATAAAACTTATGTTCTGAAAATATTAAAGAGAAATAAAACTCTTAACTTTCGAGAACAAAAATAAAAATTGAAATGTTTGACATTTTTTGCCAATTGGTAATAAACTATTGGAGTTACATGAAATTTATATAACAAACTATTGTAGAGAATTTAAAACTGAATAAATTATTAAGAATAGCTTTTTTGCGTAAATCTAATAGTTTTCGAGTAAAATATAGGGAAAGTGCTATGATTATCACCATCACCACCATTTTTATTATAAAATCTCTTCTACTCGCAAATTGCAAAAAGAAAATTATAAAATCTTCAAATTTTAAGCAATTCTCGTTGCTGATTATTAATTGTTTTAAAATAACTTGATTTTTTAAGTTTAAGAATTCTAAAGCGATTTATTTTTCATTTTTTGTAATTTTTAAACTTTTTCAATTTTATTTCAACCAAATTTTTACTTCTTTTAGATTAAAGTAATTTTCTTTAAGAGAATTATACCTTAATTTTTATTGGATATTGTTAAAAATGTCATTTTTCCTTCAAGCTTGAAAACATTTCTTTCATTGGAAAATTTACTATTCTAATAGTAAAATTTCTAAAAAAATTGGATAAAATACAATAGGTAAGTGAAAGAAAAACAGATGTCGATATTTCAGACTTTATAAAAATATTTGGAAAAGAAATTAATTGAAAATTCTAGAAAATCTTCAAATGAACTTCTTTTAATTTGTAGTATTTATAAGAAATTTGAATAAAATAAAGTAGACATTTGTAGAAAATTACTGACAATAATCAAAAAAAAACTGATGTAGACATTTACGACTTTTAAGAAATTAAATGAATATTCTAGAAAATATTTAAATGAACTTCTTGTAATTTAGAAGAAAAAGTTGTATAAATAAGAATAAGAAATGATAACAAATTCTAGAAACATGAGATAAAATTTGTTATAGAAATATAAGAAAAGAGGTACTAATTTTTCGAGTTTTCTTTGAGGGTTAGAAGAGTGCTAATATTTTCCTGAAAAATCAATTCATAATTTATCTAATTCCAATTTTCAAAGTATTTATTTTTAGTTTTTTCATTTTTTTAATTTTCATAGGAATTTATCTTTGAAATTCCGAAAGATTTATTCGAGGATTTTATAAATTTCTAACAATTTTCCTTCCAAATTCTAAGCCATTTCTCGTTAGTTTTATTTTCTTTCTTTCGTCTAGAGGCGATTTAATTTTTGCTTTTGGTAGTTTTTAATCATTTCCATTTTTTAGGAATTTCTCTCTTAGATTAGAACAACTTTAGTTAAGTATTTAAAAAGCATGCAGGTTGCAAAACTTTCTCCTTTGACTATAAAAATTGTTCAGCAGTTTGTCTTATCTATCTTCGGAATTTTGTGTTTGAAAATATCAATTTTTCAGGCGATGAATTAATTTCTCACTAGTGGTGGTGGTGAAACATTTTTGTTTTAGTTAATTGAAACATGATAGCTTTGTTTTACCACTATATTTAAAAATTACACAATGGCTAAAGTTATCATGTTTTCATTACAACATCAAGATGTAAGACGAAGTAAACGCTCAAATCATAAAATATTTTTGTATTAATTTAATCGTTGATTAAAAAAATACCTAGTGTTTCAATCAACAATTGAATTCATCAATTTTTCAGCTTGGTTTTCCAAAAATTTAAGAATTCTAAAGCATCTCAGTAGTTTACCTATTACATTTTTAAAATAGAAATAGAAATAGAAATAGAACAGAAGTTTCTAGAATATATTCAATTTTTGAAGAATAGATTCTAGATTTTTTGAAGATCCTAAACTATAAAATGATTTTGGATAATGGTTTAATTCTGTTTCTGCTTAATTTTTTACGTATGAAAATGGTATTCTATCTTTAAAACATTAATAAATTCAAAACGCAGTAATTGTTTCTTACTTGTTTTCAAAGTCATCAATCGTTAAATATGTTTTCGTTGCTTCTTTAGAAGTATTCTATTAATTATTGAGGTAGGTCAGCACTGTGCTAACTTAATACAATACAAGTTTATTCAAATCAGTTCTATAATCTCGTAATTCTTTCAATTATAAACTGGTTTAATGTTAATAATATTATTGCGGTTTGAAATTGATTAGTTAAATTGGTTAAAAATAATCTTTAATGATAAATGTATATAAGAAAGATATTTTTATACATTATATAAAAAAATAAACAAATTTTTTTGAAGGTATTAGAAAATATTTTTGCTACACTGTTGATGTTGTAAGCCCACATCTTTAGTAAGCCGCTGGTATATAAATATTTACATTCCGAGATATGTGCTTTATTGATTTGTAAGTGTGTGGGTGTGTGGGTGTGTGTGTGTGGCACTGACAATAAAGTTGTGATCCCGATGTCGCTGCTGGCAGGCTTCAGAATCGGCATAATTGAATTCCAGCATAAATTCTCCTTTATCAACGACTACATTTCATCCTATTGAAACCTGAAACTATATATTTGCGAAGTAGTTACCCTCGCGGTGGCGGGGGCAATAATGAGCAGGCAGCATCTTCTATAGTTGGCAACCTTTTATTGTCGCCGTCGCTCGCTCGCTCTGATATTAAATACAACTTTAGTTTGTTAGCGTGAAATTATCACGTTCCAGCGACACACCTGAAGCGGAGGAGCGGAATTATACTTGTTATCTTGGCTCGGGTATCGACGTCAGGTTTATCCGAGGCGGGAGGAATGAAAATGGGATTTCCAGTTATTAGACAGTGCTTGATTGCAAAATTGTGTTTGCCATGGGAACTGAGTTAACGCATTGAAAGGAGGGACGAAACTAGATTTCCGCTGAAATGCCAGTGGAAAAGGGGATGGTATCCTACTGGGACGGAGCCGGCACTGTGTCACGTAGTAAAAATTTGTTCCGTTCTTAAATGCCCCGTCGTCGTCTCGCCGTTTCAGGATCGATATTTAAGCGAGGATAGGGGATTTAACTTAATTCTTAATATTTATAACGACGGAAAAGTATGTGTTTGTAATCATCCCTTAAATAATTATTACCTACAGTAATGGATAAATATGTATGATCCAGAAATTACAATCAGAATAGGGTTTCAAGTTGTTTTTTTTTTTACTTATAATAAGATTGTGCCTTAATGAAGCAGTTGCAGCTCAGATAATGAGCAACTATTAACACCCATTATCCTATCCTCATTAAATGCACGGAGTTAAATAATTTAGACTGTATATGCATTTGAACATGAAACGACCGAATACATATTATGCTTATGTTTAACAGTTAGTTTAGCTTTTATTATACAGATCTTAATTTGAAAGATGCTAACAATATTACTTGAATAATTTTCTGTTGGTGGAAGAGAAAGCATTAATCAAAATTAATTGTTCATTACCTTCTTTACCTATAATGCTAACAATCATTCAAGTTTTTAGTTTAATAATTAACCAGTTTAAAAAATCACTTACTCTTTTGAGTTGTAAATGGTGAACTCAATAAAATTCCTTGCTTCCTTATGAAGCATGATGATCACAATAAAATAAGGAAGCAAGGAATTTTATTGAGTTCATTATTAATGTACTGAATATTCGAACAGTTAATCTAGTAATTACTATTTATAATAAATCAATAGTCGTAAATCAATCACGCCTGATCGGTTTCAATATTTACGATTGAACCGAACCGATTGTGTCTCGCAAAGAAGAGAAAAAAATTAAAGGAACGAAACGCCATAAATCCAGCTTGTAATTTTTGAATTGTGAATATATAATACAAAGCGTTAGGAGATATTTTGCAAAAGTTTCCCATTTCAGCGCGGCCATAACTCTCGCGGCGGCCGGAAGGATATTTTATTTTTTGGAAAGCCAAAGAAGGAAAACGACCAAAAAAAAAAGAAAAAACGGAGGAGATCGGCGCGCGTAAATCATTTCGCGTTAAAAGGATTAAAATTGCACACTGGAGCATGGCCCGTAATAAAATTGAAACGGGTCCCCCGCAATAATTTCGTTTTTTTTTGCCTTCTTCCGGGTGCGTAAAATAAAGATTAATCCCTTATGGTGCTTCCGTTGTTCCCCGATATGAAAATAAATGGCACTTTCGGCGGCCGGATCGGCCGTCTGCAAAAAGGGCCGGCGCGTTTTATTTTATCACCTACGATTCCAGTCTGTGACCCAATTCTATTTCGGATAGATTATCTGGCCGGTTCATATATATATATATATATAAGTCATGGCGTGGGTGTACGCGGTGTCTGCTCCAGAAAAGGGCGCGCCGGATTCCTCCGGAATTTTAATTTATCGCCCTTCGGATGTTACACGAGCGTTACTTGATATTTGATGTCGAATAAAATTTTTATTTTTCGTCCGTGTTTGAAAGGATTTCTCAATAGAAACTTCCCAGACAGACAGATATAGCTTCTTTAAACGGCTATAAAGTAATTGTTTCGTTTTCGATAAACATTAAGCATTCATTTCGTAATATATCCAGACAGAAAAGAACAGTTACAAATAAAACAAAGACATTTAATTAGTTTGCCCAATTAAATTCTTTATACATAATTAATTTCATATTTAAACTGTGCCCTACAAAATTTAATATAACACATAATGATTTTTTTATAAATATTCAACGTAGATGCCTTCAAAATAAATAATATAATTAACAAGGCATATTATTAATACATTTTTTAAACTATTTTTAATTAAAAATAAGAAAATTGCACCAAAAAATTCATAGTTTACGATTAAACAGTAAGTTAGTTATCGGTCAAACAGTGGGGTTATCAAACCCATTGATTTCAAGGGAGGCTGCCGAAAACGTACGAATTCGCATCGTGCTGAGGGTAAAAAATAAATCGATTGGTTTTTTTGTGTGGTGTTAGGGGAAACTCTGATGGCGGCGATTAGGGAAACACGCCATTCACCCTTGTTTTATTCGTGTCGCATTGGAAATATATAATAATATTGGTAAGTGATTTGTGTTTTTATCGAAATAACAGGTCTTTTGTTAAACTCAATATTTAAAGCAAAAAACACGCACTATAAAAAATATTTAATTTAAAATTAATTAGCATTAAACAATTCATAAATTTTTTAAATTTGTGCTTGTTTATTACTGAAGAAACAATTTACAAATTTTTGTTAATTAGGAATATTATTTTCAGAATTGCCAGATAATTCAGTAAAATAATACCATAATATATTTGAAAGAATATAAATATTTGTGTGTGAGCAGAAGAGAATTTATTAAGTCAAGACAATTTCTAATAAAAACTGATTGGTTTCCTTTAACAACAAATACAAAAGCAAATATTCTCTTCTATCTACCTTGCATAAAATCCCTATATCGAAATTTTATAATAAACTACATTAAAAGTGTAAATTAAATATGAACTACACCAAACTTACCTTAACACACTATTGAACTAGCGTACTCTTGACCTACCTCAATATACTATTGAACTAGCGTAATATTGACCTACCCCAATACCACATTGGACTAGCGTAATCTTGACCTATACCAATATAAAATATATTTACCTTAACTGATTGTTTTCCTTTAACAACAAATACATAGACAAATATTTTCTTCTATCTACCTTGCATATAATCCCTATTTTGAAATTTTATTAAAAAAAATACATTAATTAAATATTAACTACATCAAAGTTACCTAATTACACAATTGAACTACGTAATCTTGACCTACCTTAATAGAGACTATTGAACTGCCGTAACTAGCGTAATCTTGACCTACCTTAATATATACTATTGAACTAGCGTACTCTTGACCTACCCCAATACCCCATGGGACTAGCGTACTCTTGACCTAGGCCAATATAAAATATCTTTACCTTATATTTTGTTTCTATAAAAACCCCTTTTAAATATATATTGAATTATTTGTAAAACTAAAATTGCGACAAAGCGTAAACATCCTATGATTTTACTTTATTAATTTATTTAATCATCCTGGCAGAAAGAAGTTGGTACCCAATTTATTTTGGCTTTATGCAAAAAATTAATATCTATACTTTAAGACGCGTAAGAAAATTTATATAATAGCACTTAAAGAAAATTTTAAAAATATAGAAGAATATTCTAAAATATTTTAGAAATGTAGAAGAAAAATTACTGAAAAAAATCTAAAATCAATGAATAAAATTCTTACAACTTACAATGAAAAATACATGAAGCAAGGAATGGTTAAGAAATTCTACAATAAATCAAGGAAAAATTGCTTGTGATTTCAAAAAACTCTATAACACTCGAATAAAATTGACGTAATGTGGAAATTAAATATCTAAAAAATTTCGACTTTCAAAATAGGAAATTGTGCCAATAATAAAAGAAAATTAATAAAATTTCAGACGCTATGAAGAAATTTATAAAAAACTGAAAGAATAATTGTAATTTCATGTTTTCAACTGTTAGAACTTTTGTATAAAATACGGTAGAAATTTGCGAAAATAGAGTGGAAATTTAGGACCCTTGAATAAATAAATTTGCTAAGAAAATCTAAAAATTATTTATAGAATCCATAAGTAAAAATTAAAGAAAAATGCATGAGAATAGTAATTGTTGATAGACTCTAGAACTGTCCAGGCAAGTTCTTGCAATATAATAAAGAACCCTTAAAAATGGGAGAAAACAATGTAATAAATAGTGGAGAATTCTTTAAAATAAAAAAAAAACTTCCAAAAATTCTAGAAATTCCGAACACAATTCTAAAAAGTAGCTGCAAAAGCAATGTAAAAAATAGTGGAGAATTCTTTAAAACAAAAGAGAAACTTCCAAAAATTCTGGAAATTCCGAAGACAATTCTAAAAAGTAGCTTCAAAAAAATATTATCATGCTTAGAAATTAGATAATCGTCCTGAAAAAATTGATGAAAGATGAAACCAAAATAGAAATAAAATATTCCAGATGTCGAGGAGGATCCTTGCTGCCTTAATATCATGGTGATGGATTGGATTTGAGTGGAAGAACATATTTAATTGTGAACTCGTGCGCCCGTGCTTCTTTTGGCCAAAATTTTATGTATAATTTTTTACTAATTAGTTTGAATGTATATTATTTAAGAAAGAAGACGAAAGATAACTAAATAAATAAATACATAAAGTAAGAATTGGTGTCAAATGCAGAAAGTGAAATTAATAAAGTTCATAGAAAAATTTAGAGAAGAGAAATTACTAGCAGAAATTACATTAATCAAGAAATTATATAAATTTTGACAAAAGCACTGAACAAGTTCTAGAAACCTAGAAAAAATGAATCTCATACTTAGAAATTTAAGTAGGAATTGGTGCCAAACATAGAAAGTGAAAATTTAGGAACGCTTGAAGAAAAATTTAGGGGAAAGAAATTACAAGCAAAAATTACATTAAGCAAGAAATTTTAGCAACTTTTACAAAAGCACGAAAAAAAAGTTCTAATAACCTAGAAAAACATACTCTCATGCTTGGAAATTTAAGCAGGAATTGGTGTCAAATTCATAAAGTGAATATTAAGAACAAAATAATAAAAATGTCACAATGACATATATATCTTCATTAAAACAGTTTCCAAAAATTTGACCTAAATAAGGCAAAAATATTACCTCAATGAATGCAATTGCCTAAGGAATAATATGAACAGAAGCAAAGTATAATGGATCGAGTGGAAGAACACCAGAAGTCGTGAACTATGCCTTCAAGATCTGTGCTTCAAATTTTTAGGTGATTTAGTGAATAATGTATGTATTTCATTTATTTTTTAAATAGATCTTGTAAAGCAATAAGCTAATCTAAACAAATTAGAGAAGAAAACTTAGTAGCAAAAATTACATTAAGCAAGAAATTTTACAAATTTTTACAAAAGTACTGAAAAAAATTTGGAAAGCTAGAAGGGAGTCTGCTGAAATACTCTAAATCACTCTAAAAAATAGTGCCTAGAATTCTCAGATATAATAAAATAGGAAGTGGTTAAAAAGAGAATTTGTCATAATATTTTAAAACCGTTAAAGAAACTTTCAAAAAACTGGAAAGAAATAATAATCGTTTTTAAAGAAAAGAGGAGAAGAGTAGAAATTTTGAAGTACAGAATAAAAATTAAGAAAATAAATCGCTGGGAATATATAAATAAAAATTAAAAAGGAAGAAAATTATTTAAAAAATATTGAAGATAATGTGCTTGTGGATTTTAGAAACCTTGTAGGGTACATACTGTAACACTATAGAATCCGCTATAGAATTAAATATATTCCAAAAAAATCTCTCGTTAAATTAACCGGCATACACGTGTGTTGTTCGCTGTGGTTATTTTTGTTAAATTCCCTGCTCTAGTGCATTGTGGAAGTCTCTAAGTGAGCTAATTGTCTTCATTGGCTTATAACGGAAGTCCTAACGTTATAATTTTAATTGTATTGAGAACGTAAGTACGTCTTTTAATATTTTATTGTTCTTAACCTCCAATTTATTCTACCAGCCATTTCTCGCGCAAGCGTGAGCGCGTAGCTGTTTTCCGTTTCATTCCGTGGTCTTTTAAACCCTGTTTGTTAATTTATAAAGTCAACACTAAGGACCGAGTGTTGTGAAGCGAGTAATATTCGTCTTTTCCTTATTAAAATTCCCTCCATACCTCTGTATCAAACCCTTTATTGTACTTGCAAAAATCTAATTTTATTAACATGAGTATTTGTTGCTATAAGTGTAAAGGCCCGGTCCAGTCCGGCGTCGTCTGTTCCGATTGTTCAACTCAATTTCACCGTAGCTGCATCGCATATTATAAAAAATTTAATAATCTTACGAGTGACAGAGATGAAATATCGCAATGCCCGAGTTGCGTTAAAACATCGAGAAATGTCATTCTCTCGTCGACGGCCGATCCGTTCACTATTGATGGCGCGCCAAATCCATCGCCGAGCGGATTCGGCCCGTGCGCATGCAGTCTTGAACTTGCTGCGTTAAAATGTGAAATTTTATCTTTGAAGGAGGAAATTTTGCTCCTAAAATCAACACAACATGATATTTTCACTCAAATAACTAAGGAAATTGTACGTGACTTAAAGTCTGAAATATCAATTCAATTTAATAACATCCATACGCAATTTAAATCTAAATCTACACACGAGCGTCGCCTTTATGCTGTGACTGCTAATAGCGAAAATTCTCATACTGGTACCTCCAACACGAACTCAAACGGCTTTTCAGATCAATCGCTTAAATCGGTCACTAAAACTGCTAGTACATCAGCGAGTACTGAAGCGGATGCCAATCTTGATAGCGTAATGAAAGCGGTTGGTGATGTGTCATTACCCAAGACGCTACCTGAAAATCCTAAGAACCAGGCTTTCGTTAAACACATTAAACCATCTAGTTTAGGACCAATCTTACGCGGAACTGCGACCAATGTTGGTATTGAAGGAGCCAGTAGCCGTATTTTTTATCACGTTTATAACTGCAGTCCCTCAACAACTGTGGAACGATTATCTGCATTTATCAAGGATAGCATCGGCATAAATCACTTCACCTGTACCCAACTTACTTCAAACTCGATGTATTGTTCGTTTAAAGTCGGCATCGTTGAATCGGACTCAAATAAATTTTTGCATGCTGATTCATGGCCTCAAAGTGTCACCATCCGCCATTTTATAAACCGTAAACGCAAACACAAAAGTATTCGTAAAGCTGTTAATTTAAATAATAATGATCATAATAATATTGCAACACCAAATAATTTTTTAGACCAGAATCAAGTAACTCCAACAGTTCATCTAGTTCCCCTAAACCAAGCCACAGTACGGATCTAAGGATATTTTATCAGAACGTCCGTGGGCTCCGCACTAAACTTTCCACTGTAATTGAATCAGTTTCTTTATTCAAATATGAAATCATAGTTCTGACTGAGACTTGGTTAAGTGAGGACATTTTTGATGCGGAACTTGGATTCCTCAATTATAACATTTATCGGTGCGATCGAAATCTGTTGTGTTCCGGAAAAAAACGTGGTGGAGGTGTACTTATAGCAGTCGCTCGCCACTTGAAATCGCATTTACTTAACGGTAAATCGGATCACTATGAAGAACTTTTTGTGTCCGTTTGTTCTGACAAACAAATGTTTCTTCTTGGTGGTGTTTATATTCCTCCTAATTCTCAACTGTCAACATATCAACAACACTGTTCATCTATTGAGAACCTTGTTGATGTACTGCCGGATCATAAAGTGTGTGTTTTGGGCGATTTCAATCTCCCTAATATAAATTGGTTAGTAGGCGAGTATGGTGTATATACCGATTCTACCAACACTTCCGCGATTTCAATTTCTGATATTTACGGTTTCATTAATTCCTTTCAAGTGAACAATATTACTAACGCAAATTCCGTTCTACTTGATCTCATATTTTTACAGACTGCATTTATGAGTGATTTTTCTGTATCTTTAGCTCCAAATTGTCTTGTTCCATGTGACGTTCATCATCCTGCGTTAGAAGTGTTATTAAATTTATTACCCAATACGAAGGAATCTGTTTGGGACTCCAACCTGAGATTTCAATTTCATAAGTCTGATTTTTCTAATTTAAACAATATATTTCTTAATACAAATTGGGATAATATATTTAAAAATATAAATGTAAATGATCAGGTCCATGTTTTTTACAATATTGTTTATGACGCGATCAACAAATTCGTTCCAGTCGTTGAAACTAAAGGCACCCCGAGCTATCGTTTTCCAAAGTGGTATAGCAAGGAACTAAAAAATATGATATTTTTAAAGAAAACCTTGCATGCAAAATTTAAAACATCAAATTTACAATCGGACTACGAGAGTTTTCAAAAAGCTCGAACTGATTGTAAAATATTAACGAGGTCATGCCATGAAAAATACTTACAGTCTCTTGAACAAGCTATTTCTAATAACTCCAGCGCATTCTGGAAACACGTCAAGTCAAAACGTATATCTGATGAAATTCCAAATTCTTTTGTAGACAACGGTAAAATTATTAATAGCGGCAATGAAATCGTTGACTTGTTTGCATCTCATTTTGGCTCAGTGTATAAATGTTCTAACAACTTAACAAAATTTGAGGATAGTTACTCTCACTTGAACTTACATTCTGTGCCCGATATCAGCATAACCTCGGTTTTAGATGAACTTAAAAAACTAAAACCGTCAAATTCAATGGGACCCGATGGTATACCCGCATTATTCATTAATAAATGTTCCTTCTCTTTATGTCGTCCTCTTTGGATTATTTTTAATAATTCTTTAAAATGTGGTGAGTTTCCATCTTTCTGGAAGGATGCTTTTATTACACCAGTACACAAGACTGGTGCTAAAAATCTTGTTTTAAATTATAGACCAATTTCTATCTTATCCCACATTCCAAAAATTTTTGAAAAAATTGTAACTTCATTTATTTCTACGCAAGTAGATGTATTGATAACGGACTGTCAGCATGGGTTCAGACGTGGCTTGTCTACTGCTACCAATCTTTTAATTTATGGTGACTACATTGTGAATGCTTTTGAGAAAAACCGTCAAGTCGATTCGGTATATACCGATTTCGCCAAAGCATTTGATACAGTAGACCACGGTATACTGTTATCTAAACTGCATAAATTAGGTTTACATGGTTCGCTTTTTAATTGGATCACATCTTATTTAAGTTTTAGAACACAGAGGGTCCGTGTAGGAGTGTACACATCTTCTTCCATCAAAGTATCGTCCGGTGTACCCCAAGGCTCTCACCTAGGCCCACTTCTTTTTAATATTTTTATCAATGATGTCGTTTCATGTTTTCATCATTCTCAGTGTCTCTTGTTTGCTGATGACATGAAAATTTTCTTTCAAATAAATAATGAACATTCTTCTCAACTTTTTCAGCAGGATTTAAATAGATTTAATGAGTGGTGTTCATTAAACAAAATGGAGTTAAATATTGAAAAGTGCAATATTATAACTTTTTCTAAAATTAGATCCCCAATTTTAAATAATTATTTTATTAATAATATGTGTCTTAAACGTGTTCACTCTATAAAAGACTTAGGTGTACTCCTTACATGTAATTGGAGCTTTTCGGAACACATTAATAAGATTACTTCAAAAGCATTCCAAATGCTTGGGTTCTTAAAAAGAAACACCCATGAATTTTTAAATCCTAGAACCATAGTAAAATTATTCGTAGCGATTGTTCGTTCTCAATTGGAATATTGTGCCTTAATTTGGTGTCCTTACACTGCACAGGAAAATAATGCGATTGAACGTGTCCAGCAAAAATTTATTAAATATTTGTCATTTAAATTTGGAATGTTGAACTGTGATTACCGCTACCTATTAAATCTGTTTGGCTTAACATCTCTTAAACATAGACGATTTTGTAGTGATATTCTTTTTGTTCATAAGCTTTTACATGGTAGTATTAATTCAGCTCAACTACTCGGAGAAATTAACATCCATGTACCATCCAGACCATTAAGGACGAATCCTTCATTTTCTGTGCCTCTTAAAAGGACCGATTATGCAAAAAATTTTGGTATTTCGCGCATGGTCTATAACAGCAATACAGTAGATGTTGATCTGTGCTCTATTAGTTTTAATAAATTACGCAATATTGTTTTTAATCTTAAGTATTAATATAATTTTATATTTTGTACCTAATAGGTGTGTTGTAGTATATTTTACTTAGTTTTAAATTTTGATGTCTTTTTAATTTGAAGCTCTTTTATTTACGGGGCTTTTAATTTAATGACTAATTTTTAATTTGTATGTTTTTAGGATTTTTCTGTGATTTTTAAATTTTGTGACCTATGTTTATTTTGTTGTAATTTTTACAAGTTGACTTTTTAAATTTGTAGCTATAAATTTGTATTTATGTGTTTTTTTTTTATTGTATGACTTATTTTTAGTTTGTCATAAAATTTATGTTTTTATGATGTTTTAGTTATTTTCTATTTTAAGACTTAGTTTTAGATAGTGCACGTTCTTATATATCTTAATATGTTTTTAGAAAAATTTGTTATACTTAAAGCGTTTTATTTATTTTTAATATGTATTATATTTTATATTGCACTTAAATGGACTTCCGTAAATAAATAAATAAATAAATAAATAAATATAAAATTATCCTAATATGACAAAGAAACGTCTAAAAAAATCAAAATAAAATAATGTAAAAAATCATTTTATTTTTAGGATTCTAAAAAAATAGAAATATCTGAATATATTAGAAATTTTAAAGGAAATTTTTAACAAAAAATGCATGCGAGAAAAATATGTTCAAACTAATGTAGATAATAATTGATAAGTCTAAAAATAAAACAGATATTTCTGAAATTTTTAGAGATTTTAAAAAGAAATTCTGGACGAAATATATCTGCCAAAAAAATATTTTCATATTGGAAGAGACATTCCAAGAGAAGGAAGCAAGAATAGGTGCCAAATGTAAAAAAATTAAATTAGGAATGCTCAAAGAAAAGTTCTGAATAAATGATGTAAAATTACTGAAAATTATTTTTAGAAGAAAAGGTCAAACATTTTACAATAAAAAAAATAAATAAAAGTTTCTTAAGAATTATAGAAATTGTTTTTAGAATAAAACACATTGCCGAAGAACTTTATAACGATAAAAATTGCGAAATCCCAATTAGAAAATTGGGATAAAATTAGGTAGAGAGAAAATTGTTGAGACATGCCAAAAATTAAAGAAACAGTATTAGAAATTTCAAAGGAACTGGAACTGTTATCTACGACAAATCTATCAGTTTGGCAGAAAAAATTCTAGAAAATTTGGTAAAATGTAATACAAAGTCAAAATTATGCACAGAATGGCAATTTAGAAATTTAGAATAGTAACTCTAAAATTTTCAAAAATAAATTCTTGCCCTATGAAAAAGATTCGTCGACTAAATTTTGAAAAAAAAAAAACGTAGTAGAGAATTTTAAAACATAAAAGAGAAATTTTTAAAAACTTAAGAACCTGCAATGGAAATTATAAAAAATCTTGAAGAAAACTAGTTGCCAAAAAATTATTTTTTTTCTAGAAGAGACAGTAAAGCAGGAATTGATATCAATTACCGATAACGAAAAATAAAAATGCTGAAATGAGAATTAAAAGTGAAATATATATTAAAAAAATAATAACATTATATAGATAACAAAGAAAACTTACTTAAGAATTTTTCTTGAATAATTTTCTCACATATCTCTTGGTGAAACATTATAAAATAATAGGCAAAGAAGTAATAAACACTTGGTTGATTTCACTAACAAAAAATTAGTCAAATAAATCATGTGTTTATCAATTATGTATCTATTATGCTTAAGAATTTCTCATTCTCGAGAAAAATTCTTTTAGAATGCTCTACAACTCGTAAGTAAAATTCTAGCATCATTAAAAAAAATGTTTAAAAATTAATATAGGAAATAGTAAAAAAATTTGGAAAATACAAGAAATATTGCTGAACATTTTAATAATCTCACAGGAAATTTATAAAAAATTGAAAGAAAAATAATTTTAACTTAAATAAAAGGTCAAAATTATACAATAAATGAAGAAAAGGTTCTTCAGAATTGTAGAAATCTAGAAGAGAAGCTGCTAAAACTAAAAAAATACTTATAACTGGAAAAGAAATACCTACAATTAAAATTAAACTATATAAATAAATGTTGTCGAAGAAAATTGGCTCATTCTGGAAAGAAACATTTAAATTATGTAATAACTAATTTTATTCTCTTATTAAAGAAAAACTGCAGTAAAAATTCAAAAACATTTGAAGAAAAATTGGTGATAAAATCTAGAATCATTACAGAAATAATAATGAAATCTTTGCAATTTAGAAAAAAACTCTTCGAATAATAATAAAAAATTATGAGAAGTTTCGGGGAAAAGATGAAAATTTTCTGGATATTTTAATACAATATTTAAAAAAATATTTAAATAATTGGATTGATGGGGCTATTACTTAACTCTAAACTGAAACATGATAAAAAAAATAAAAACTACCTCAGAATTTCTTTAAGATATTTAAATAATTGTTGAAAACTATTGTAAAATTCTAAACATTCTTGAAGAATAATAGCCTGCAAAAATATTGTCACTCTGCAAAGATGTTTTTAGAAAAGAAATCAAAAATTTCTGTCAAATAAAAGAATGGAAATTAAGAGCTCTTGTAGAGAGAAACATTGCTTAACAGAAAAATGGTCAGAAACCATACAAAAGTAAAATAGAATTACTTGACTCTTTTAGAAATAACAAATAAGAATAAAGCTTTAAAACCCTTAAAGAAAATCTGAAAATAAAATACCTTGAAAATTCGGATAAAATAAGTTGTGTAGAATTGATAAAAATAAAAAAGAAATTTCTAGAAAATATAAGAGCGCTGAAAAGAATTAAAAAAAAACTGAATAAATAGCTGTTGCTAAAGAAAATTCTCTAATTCAAAAAAAGAATAGTGAATAACACTAGAAATAATAAAATTTTCAGAAAGTAGCAATTACAGTTCTTTAAATAAAATTGCTCAAAAATCTAGAAAGTAAGTACTTAGTGCAAGAAATGGTCAAAAATTAAACAAAAACTGAAGAAAAGTAGTTTAAGAATTCCAGAAATATACAGTAATTGTCACAATTTAGAAATAAACCACTTGATAGTACGTAGGAATAGAAGAAGACAACTAAAAACAGACATTTATTAAATACGGAAGATAATTTATTCCCTGCACTCTTGATTAAACGAAATTTCAGGAAAATAAATACAACAATTTGAAACATAACAAATATTCAAATTTAAAATTACGTAATTTATTAAATATGTTAAACTCTAAGAGAAACGTTTAAAAATTTACGAAGAAAACTTGCGGTCGAATAAAATTTTTGCATGCTGAAACAGAAGCTTCTAGAAAACTTGGATTAAAAAAAATAGACATTAATGAATTGTTTTTGACTGCAGTAGAACCTTAAAAAACTTAGATAAAATTTTCTGATAAAATCTAAAAACATAACTTAAAAACCATTACAATTCAAACGGAAAAAACAAAAAATATTGCAAAAAAGTAAAGAAAAATTGCTGGCAAGCTTGAGAAATTCTGAAGAAGCACTACTGGTAAATTTAAATGAAAATAAGCAAGGTCACTGCAGTAGATATATAGCATCTTGAAAAGTAAAATGTAAAAGAAATTGGTGCTTAAACCCAGAAATATTGCTGATAAACTTTTGCAATTCTGAAGAAAAATAATAAATATCTTGGAAAATTAAATTAAATTAATCTAAGAGAAAAAATTTAAACAAAAATTTCTGCTAAAATCTAGAAACATAGCTGAAAAAGTTTTAAATTCTTGCTCCTTACAACAAAAAAATCTTTCGAAAAAAAAAACAGAAAATGGAAAATCCCAGAAAAAAATATAGAAATATTTGCTGGAGAGTCAGAAAATTAAAACTGCTAAAAAAAATTAGTCAAAATAAGTAAAAAATGGTGTTGTAGATATCAAGAACATTCAAAGAAAAAATTAGATGACATTTCTGCTGAACTATAAAAGAAATGCTGAAAAAATCTAAAATTCTTGCAATTCAGAAAAAAATTCTTTAGTAATATCAAGAAATGGTGAAAAATTCCAGAATAAAAATGAAACATTTTATAGAAAGTTTTAGAAATCCTTAAAGAAAACCTATTGAAAAATTTCAATGGAAATAAATGCAGTAAAAGGAACTGCTGTAAATATCAAGAAACTTCAAAGAAAAATAGTTTCTAAATAAATCTAAATTCTTTGAAATTCACAAATTTCACAAAGAAAAATTCCAAGAAATAGTGGAAAACGTAAAAAATTAATTGAATTAACTGAAAAGCTTTAGAAAAAAAATTCAATGTCGTTAAGTAAGACATGATGAAAACTTTAAGAAACTTAACAAAAATATTAGAAACATAAATAAAGCCTTAATGATAATATTGAGGAAATATTTGTATGCTTTTCTTTTACTAAGAACTTCTATTCTAAGCATTTTTTTATGTTAAGAAATTGTTGAGAAAGAATATTTATATTTGTTTATAAATTAAATAAAATCATAAAAAGATTATGGATATTTTGTCCTGTCATTAGAATCGATGCATTAAATCAAGTTAAAAAAGTTATGTGAGTGTATGAGAAATTCTGAAGAAAAACTACTTAAATTAAGCAAGCTAATATGAAGAAAAAGTAAAATTGGTGCTTAAATCTAGAAACATTGCTAAGAAAATCTAAAACACTTGCTGTTCTGAAGAATTTTGTTTTAAATCAAGAATTGGTAGAAAATTCCCGAAGAAAAAATATATAAATGTTTTAGAAAGTTTTAAAAATACTAAATACAAATTAATAAAGAAAACACTTAACTTTTTTATACCACTTATATTTTATTTTTCCCGTGTCTAGTTTCAATTACAAGGTAATCATTATCAAACTGTATAAAAAAGTTAAGTGTTTTCTTTATTAAAAATTGAAAATGTACCACGAAGTAAACGCCTCCAAAATTCAAGAATTAAATACAAATTACTGAAAATGTAATTAATTTAACAGAACTGCTGTAAATTTCGAGAACTTTCAAAAAAATTAAATAATGTCTGCTAAAATCTAATCTAAAATTTGTGCCTCTAGCAATTCAGAAAAGAATATTTGGTAAAAAAACCCAAAATGGAATATTCCAGAAAAAAATTAGAAAAAAATGCTGGAGATGTTTCTATATTTTTTTAGAATCTAGAAACATTGCAGTTTTAAAGAATTTTTTAAATCAAGGAATGGTAGAAAATTCCCGAAGAAAAATTAAATACAAATTTTCTAGAATGCTTTAAAAATTTTGAAATCTTGAAGACAAATTACTGAAAAATTTCAATGCAATTAATCTAGAAGAATTTCTGCAGATATCAGAATTTATGAAGGAAAATTAAAAAAAAAATAATGTCTGCTTAAATTTAGAAACATTGCTGAAACAATATAAAATTTGTGCCCCTTGAAATTCAGAAAAAAATTCTTGAAAAGAGAAATAGAAAATTGAAAATCACAGAAAAAAAATTATAAAAATTGGCTGGAGACTTATATATTTTTTTTAAATCTAGAAACATGCATGAATTTAACAAATTCACTGCAATA
This sequence comes from Ontholestes murinus, assembly GCA_963969525.1. Classification (NCBI taxonomy): domain Eukaryota; kingdom Metazoa; phylum Arthropoda; class Insecta; order Coleoptera; family Staphylinidae; genus Ontholestes; species Ontholestes murinus. The sequence goes on along the minus strand of OZ018391.1, from coordinate 11,194,715 downwards.
TATATATATATAAAGAATCTTAAAAACATTAATGCAAAAATCTAGAAACATTGATGAGAAAATCTAATACTCTTTTAGTTCTAAAGATTTATTTATTTTTAATCAAGAAGTGGTAGAAAACTCCCGAAGAAAATGTATACATTTTCTAGAAATCTTTAAAATTCCTATAAATATATGTATGTTTTTCTTTTACTAAGGTCTTCTATCTTACGCAAAGAGATGTGTTATTGTTAAGGAAATGAAGGTTACTTAAAAGAACACCGAAATCTTAAATTAAAAGTTAAATCAAATCAAAATAAAATTGTGTTTCGTCCAGTCATTAGAAAAGATGCAATCATTTAAAGTTAAAAAAATATGTGAATGGGTGGCCATTATATCATCTTTTGCTCTTAAACATAAAAAGAACTTATGAGCAAAAATATGTGCGTTTTTCATTACTATAAATTTTAATTTTACGTAATTTTTCCTGAGAAAACATTATGTTATTATTACAAAAACTACAGGTACAGAGTGGTTTAAAGTACACCCACTCAACTTATTGCTAAGTTAACACACTATTGTCACATAAAATTCAATATTGTGTGAATTTTAGATGTTCAAAGTTTATTAATTTACAACTTATAATATCAAGAAAATTATGTCTTTAAAAATGACGAACTGGTTTTTATGTATTTAGATCTCATCATTGCAGTAAGTTCAATGCAGTCTTCAACTGTATTGTGTTTATAGGTTCCAAATAATCTAAAACCGCATCATAAATCTTATTAATGGGGAAAATAATTTAAATCTAAAATACTTAAAAATACAACTTTAGGAACCAATTTTGTAGAATTTTTATCGATAAGGAAAATTTGAGAACATAAAGATGTAAACAATTTTTTTCACCCTTTTGCTTTATTATTTATACAACGTATATCGCACAAATATTTCCACAACTATCACTATAAACAAACGCCGAAAAACGTTTCATTCGTTCGCGAGAGGACCGAACAGAAGACGCGACACATTCCGTAAATATTGGCGTCGTTGTAAAAATATTTGCAGACGGAGACGCGTGTATAAATAACAAAAGGGGGGGATCAGGCGAAGGACACAAACCGATCCGACAATACGCGGGACCACCGTAATAACTTATATTCCGGGTAAATATCGGAAGGCCCTCCCTTTAAGTTTTGATTGTATTTATGTTTTCGTCGTATCAACTCCGCAATAAAACGAACCCGCATAAGTCGAGAAGAGAACAAGGGGAGGAGGAAGAAGAAGAAAAAATTCGGCCGCAATTTTTTCCCTTTATTATTCCGATCCCGGCCCCTGGAAAATTCGAAATCGATGCCGACTATTCGAGCCTATTTTTCCAAGATTATTATTCAAAATACTGAATACGAAATAAGGAAATATTTTTTATACATTGGAATTTTATTAAGATGTTATCTAAATAAAAATTGTATACCACTAAAAATTTTTACATATACAAGTACTTAAAAAATAGAGCACAAAACTACCCACCAAGACGTAAATAAGAAAATTATTCAAGAAACATAAAACTACTCATAATGAATTGGATTTACAATTAAGTTAAGTTTGTATTTTTTGATTAGAACACTTAGAACCTTTTTTCGATATTTTACGTATTGTATGTTTTAGCCTTTCTAATAAAACTAATAGGTTTTAGCAAATAAAGTGAAACAAATACAAGTTCGTTGAAATGCTTTCGTATATTATATTGATTTCTTCTATCAACTAATTCAATTACAATTAGACTTTCATGGTACTTCTCAGTAGCAATCATTCTAAAAGCAATGTTATAAGGTAAACATTTTAATATTAGCATTTTTCAATAAAGCAACGTAAGAAAGTATAAAATGAAGAAACAAAGAGAACTCCAGTCAACATTCGGAATATATATATATATATATATATATATATATATATATATATATATATATATATATATATATATATATATATAACGGTAAAATGGAAGTCGAGCGCTCGCGCGAGATAAATTCCTCCAGATCTGATTATGTGTATAAATAAAGTAGAGGAATTACAATGGAAAGGTATATTACAGATGGAAATCGCCTGATTGAATTGTCTCCATCGGAGCAGATCCCCAAGATATCTTTATCTGGATATTAAGTCGCTGCGAATATTTAAGCCGAATGTAAATGGGCGAAATTTACGACTATCTCGACTCTCGTTAAAGTCGATCAGTTTCTAAATTCTTCGGAATTATTAGCGAGGAAATTGGCCCCTTTCACGGGATTAGAAGTGGGGTGTGCCGGAGGGGAGGAGGGCATTAATCCGGCTATGTTTTCTGATGACTTACAGATAAAAGGTGCACTCTTGAGCGGAATAGAATTTTACTGTTATCTTTATAATAGTAGGATGGTCGTGCAGTTTCGATTTATTATAATGTTATGTGGATAACGGGACGTCATTAGCGTAAACTATATAACCGTTTTCAAAGTTCTGTATTTAGGGTAATCTGTTGATTATGCACGGCGTTTCCGGAACAAACAGATTATTCTGATGCTAATCGATAAGAAAATATTGAATGTGGTGAATAACGATGTATTTGTATCGCTTACAATACATTTAGATAGTGGTATTTTCTTTAATGGTCTGTATAAATAACAATCACAAGATTTTGATTTATGATTGCATAAACATTTGTAACAAATATAACTAAAACTCATTGTACTCTTCTAAATATTTACATTTATAACTACTTACCAAATTACTTTTCGCCGGTAATGAGCACAAATTTATTAACTCCGCACAAAAGAAGTCCGCCGTTAATTTCTTGAACGGAGCCGAACGTAATCCCGGGGCATTAGTGTAGTAAGCCTTCCTTTCTCAACACCGCCCACCACCCATCACCGCCGCTTCACTCTGTCTCTCTCTTTCTCCCACTCGAGCCTTATCACTAGGTAAAATGATATCATCTATTATTAAATTCTGTTCGGTTCCATTACCGAGATAAAGCGGGCCGAGATTCGGGCGAGAATTTATTGCATAATTAATTCTAATGTTTTCAGGTTTAAGGTATTCAATTTAGGGTCTGTTAAGACGCTCCTGGGACGGACCGGCCCCTCCTCGAATTACCCGTTTTATACCGTTTTGAGCGATTCAAGTGCTCAGTGCACTTTAGTCCAGAAACGCGACCCCTGTCGGTAATAAAGGTTATTGTTGTGAAATAAATTTCATCTGTTATATTTCAGAAATTATTCCTTAAAAAGACTTCACTTACTTTTAAATAATTGCAGAGACTTCAATTAATAAATTATAAAGGAAACCAAAATTGCAACTCATGTTTTAAAACGTTATAAAAAATCAACGACACATAAAATTGGGCTCAAATTAAAAATAAATAATTTGCTAATGTCATATTTAAAAAAATCATAATAAACAATTGACGCACGATGAGTGGAAATAATTTTAAAACGCTCTAGATTTCACCTGAAGAAAACTGAAATTGCAACTCGTATTTTAAAAAGTTATAAAAAATCAACGACGCATAAAATTGTGTTCGAATTTAAAATAAATCATTCACTAATATCATATCTTATAAAATCATAATAAACAATTGACGTACAATGACTGGAACTAATTTTAAAACGCTCTATAATTCCAAAATAGCAACTGATTTTTTAAAACGTTATAAAAAATCAACGGCTCATAAAATTAGGCTCAGATTAATAAAAATCATTTGGGAATATCATAAATTATAAAATCATAATAAAAAAATGGAGGGATATAAGAGAGGAGATAGAAAAGAGGACAGAGAAATGTGGAGGATCCTGAAGGCAACAAAGTTGGATCTAGACCTGGAAAGGTGGACAGCAAAGTGCAAAGAAGAGAGCGGCAAGCCAGAAGGAGTGGGGAGAAGACGAGATATGGGAGAGGTGGCAGACTTCACCAAGGAGGATGTGGAGAGAGCCTTTGAAGAGCTGAAGAGAGGGAAAGCACCGGGACCCGATGGTTTAAGGGCTGAAATGTGGAAGATTATAGGAGTAGAAGGAAGGAGAAGTTTCAGAAACATCCTAAACAGAGATGCAGGGGGTTTTAGAAAGGGAAGAAGGACAGGAGAACAGATCCATGGCCAGGATCGTAGAGCATGTGATGGGAGAAAGAGGGAGTGTGTATGCGTTTTTTTATATCTGAGAGCAACGTATGATTCTGTGCAAGGGAGAGATTGATAGAATGTATGAGAAGAGGAGGAGTGAGTGAGAGATTGGTGGAATTTGTAAAGAGTGGCGAAAGTGGGTGGCGCAAGATCAGAGAAATTTAGGGTATGATAAGGGGTGAGACAGGGATGCCCGCTGAGCCGTAAGACCGATCTTGATGTATAGGGCAGAAGTGTAGGGTGTTAGGAAGTATGAAAGGGATGAGGGAGAGCAGCGGTGTTTTCTCAAGCAGATGTTAGGGAAGTCAACACCCGAATACATACTGCTTCAGGAAACATATAGGGAGAGTATGTGGTGGCTGGTTTTGAAATTAAATTGTGGGGTTTTGAAGAGGGAAAATTGATGAAGGAAGTATGGAACGGAGGCATGGGTGACTGGAGAGCGGAGAGGAAAAGGATGTCAGAGGGGATCGTGAAGGAGTGAGTGAAACAAGGGGTGAATATAGCAGGATGGGTGCATGAAAAGGCGAAAGAGGTGAAAGGAGACAAGCGTGTATGGAGAAGAGTGAATACAATGAGAATTAAAAGGAGTGGCAGGTACCTGGAGGATAATCACTTGGGATGGGAGGAAATGGTAACCTTGGCAAGAGCGAGATGCGAAGCGGAAGAGAGAGGGAGAAAGAGATGGATGGAGGAACGTTGCTGGCAATGCGTGTTATGGGAGGAAGGGAAGGATATAGAAATTTGTTCTTGAGTTACGTGAAGATTTATTTTACATGTGTATAAGGGAAGGATACTTGGGTACATTTAGCGGATGAATGTAAGGGAGTGGATGCAGAATGGGTGGAAGGTCGTAGGAGGGTAGCAGAACGGATGAGAGAATATGGAGCCAGGGTAAGCATTCTGAGAAGGTTGTCGTGGGAAAGAAAGAAGCCAAGAGAGCAGGCATGAGGCAAAAATTAAAAAAAGATGTTTTTTATGTCAAGAAAGGTTTTTTTTTACTAGAGAAAATGTATTTGACAAACATTCTATCAAATACTCCAGCTTCTTGCTAACTACTTTAGATTATAACCGATTATCAAATCCTTTAGTAATTGACGAAATTGACATCATCGATCTATAGCACTCGCCGTTGACGGTGATGGAATGACTAAAGTCGTTTTAAAAGAAATAAGGATCGATGACTCTCATGTGGATTGTATAGTCCTAAATTCAAAAATTTTGTTTGTTGACTTACCCATTTATCCAGAAATTGGCCTTATCACTGAAGATGATTTTTTAAGAAAATTTCAACTGCTCCATTGCCCATTAAGCAAACACACGTTGTTATCTATGGTCATTTACCTTCAATTCCTGAATCTGAAATTTGTTACGACGCAAATTTCATTGAGATTTGCCAAGCTGTTGTCTACAAACGGCCGAGTTCTTGTGAACGAAGCGAAATCGACTGCCTCCGATTCTCTTGCACACTTTCACAAACAGCGAAGATATTTTTGGCAGATCTTGCATTTCGGTCTCCTACGTTTGTTGGTTCATTGTTTGCTGAGCTAGTGGACTCAAATGTCTCACCAAACTGTGAATCTACCTTTCTATAATTCAAATATTTCAACTTTGGAATCGTTTAATAATGGTTTTAAAAATATACCTTGGGATTCAATTCTATATTTAAATAATATTGATGAATTCTTAACTTAACTAACAATATTAATTTACTATTTGACAAACATGCACCATGGACAACTTCTAGAATGAATAAAAAATGTACTCCTTGAATTACAGATACTATTAAACACAACATGAAAGAGTAAGATAAAGTCTTCACCAAATATAGAAAGTTCAAATCTAATGAAAATTAAAAATCTTATAAGAATTAACGAAATTTTACTTTATCTTCAATACGCAGAGCAAAAGTATAATATATGATTTTTTAGGAAAGAAGTTCACCCTCCAAGTTTTGTAAAGCATTAAATAACCTGTCAATTGTAAAATCAAATAAAAAATTTAGTAAGATACCTGATTTTCTCGCTGATAATGAAACAATAAATAACCATTTTCATAATTCTAACACTTGGACAGATGTTGATACTTGTTCTCTGAGATCGTATGCATCAAAACAAATAAAACATAATATATTGTTCTATTTTTTACCTAACCATACTCCAATCACATTCATAAAAAAAATATCTAGTGAAGATAATATTTACAAGCTAAACAAAATACATTATACAACTTCTTGTGGTAAAAATTTCATTCAGTATAACTCTTGTTTATGTTGAATGGGTTGGATTGTAGGATAGAGGCCACCCACCCACCCTACATATATATTTAAACACAATCTAAAGTACTACTTTTCAATTTTTAGAAACATCATCATTAACACTGTTGTAGTTTCCAAATAATTAAAGCAGTTATCTAGATATAGATTTATATGTATATGTAGGGTGGGTGGGAGGCCACTATTACACCCTCTAATACGTACAATATATACACGCAAAAGTTATATTGAATGATTTTTTTTTCATAAGAAGTTATTATATAATTTTATTTATCATGTGAGTATTATTATTATTAGCAGGTAAACTTGTTGAGAAACCCTCTCATATATTGTAGTTATTATAGGGTGTTATAGAGGCCACCCACTCACCTACATATACATTTAAACTTCACCTGAAATAATGGTTTTTAATTGCTTAAAAATTAATATTAATATGGTTGCAGTTTAAAAAAAATAAAATGGTGATCCTGATAGAAATACAGATGAATATGTAGGGTGGGTGGGTGCCCTCTATCCACACTCTATCCACTGCATCATAAGAGAGGGTTTTTAAAAATATTTTATTAGTGAAGATAATATTTACAAGCTAAACAAAATACATTATACAACTACTTGTGGTAAAAATTTCATTCAGCAAAACTCTTGTTTATGTTGTATGGGTTGTATTGTAGGATAGCATACAAATTTATATAATTTTATTTATCATGTGAATATTATTATTACCAGGGAAACTTTTTGAGAAACCCTCTTATATATTGTAGTTATTAGAGGATGTTATAGAGGCCACCCATACACCCTACATATACATTTAAACTTCACCTGAAACTATGGCTTTCATTTGCTTAAAATATTAACACTAATATTGTTGCAATTTTAAGAAAATTAATACAGTGATCTTGATAAAAGTATAGATGTATATGTAGGGTGAGTGGGTGGCCTCTATCCACACTCTATTCGCTGCATCATAAGAGAGGGTTTTTTTAAATATTTTATTAGTGAAGATATTATTTACAAACTAAATAAAATATATTATACAACTTCTTGTGGTAAAAATTTCATTCAGAAAAACTCTTGTTTATCTTCTATGGGTTGGATTATAGGATAGAGGCTACCCACCCACCCTACATATATATTTAAACACAATCTGAAGTACTACTTTTCAATTTCTAGAAACATTATCACTGACACTGTTGTAGTTTCCAAATAATTAAAGCAGTTATCTTGATATAGATTTATATGTACATGTAGGGTGGGTGGGTGGCCACTATCACACCCTCCAATCAGTGAAACACACGCAAAAGTTATATTGAATTATTTTTTGCATACGAATTTATATAATTTTATTTATCATGTGAATATTATTATTACCAGGGGAAATTTTTGAGAAACCCTCTCATATATTGTAGTTATTAGAGGGTGTTATAGAGGCCACCCATACACCCTACATATACATTTAAACTTAACTTGAAACAATGGTTTTTAATTGCTTAAAAATTAACATTAATACGGTTGCAGTTTTTGAGAAAATTAAAATGGTGATCCTGATAGAAATACAGATGAATATGTAGGGTGGGTGGGTGGCCTCTATCCACACTCAATTCACTGCATCATAAAAGAAGGTTTTTTAAAAATAATTTATTAGTGAAGATAATATTTACAAGTTAAACAATATACATTATACAACTTCTTGTGGTAAAAATATCATTCAGTAAAACTCATGTTTATGTTCTATGGGTTGGATTGTAGGATAGAGGCCACCCACCCACCCTACATATATATTTAAACACAATCTAAATGACTACTTTTTATTTTCTAGAAACATCAACACAAATACTGTTGTAGTTTTTAAATAATTAAAGCAGTTATCTTGATATAGATTTATATGTATATGTAGGGTGGGTGGGTGGCCACTATCACATCCTCCAACCAGTGGAACGCACACGAAAGTTATTTGAATGAATTTTTTTCCCTAAGAATACATTTTTTTATCATGTGAATATTATTATTACCAGTGAAACTTTTTGAGAAACCCTCTCATATATTGTATTATTAAAGGGTGTTATAGAGACCACCCACCCACCCTACATATACTTTTAAATTTCAGCTGTAACAATGGTTTTTAATTGCTTAAAAAATTAACACTAATATTGTTGCAGTTTTAAGAAAATTAATACAGTGATCTTGATAGAAGTATAGATGTATATTAAGGATGGGTGGGTGGCCTCTATCCATACTCCATTCACTGCATGATAAGAGAGATTTTTTTTAAATATTTTATTTGTGAACATAATGTTTACAAGCTAAACAAAATACATTATACAACTTCTTGTGGTAGAAAATTTATTCAGCAAAACTCTTGTTTATGTTGTATGGCTTGGATTGTAGAATAGAGGCCACCCACCCACCCTACATATATATTTAAACACAATCTAAAGTACTACTTTTTTATTTCTAGAAACATCATCACTGACACTGTTGTATTTTCCAAATTAATAAAGCAGTTATCTTGATATAGATTTATATGTATATGTAGGGTGGGTGGGTGGCCACTATCACACCCTCCAACCTGTAGAACACACGCAAATGTTTTATTGAATGAATATTTTAATTTATAAGAAGTTATGTAATTTTATTTATCATGTGAATATTATTATTCCAATGGAAAATTTTTGAGAAACCGTCTGATTGCAATGATTGGAGGGTGGATAGAGGCCACCCACCCACCTTACATATACATTTACTACTTCTCTAATTGTGAAAATTATTGATAATATGAAGATGTGATGGAATTTATTTTCGCATATGTTAAAATTGTGTTTACCTTTTCTGATTCTGATTACTAATGTAATAAATTATTGTTTAGAAATCGGATTCTTTCATTTAGCATGGAAGGAATCTATAATATGTCTAATTCCCACAGCTCAAAACATTTCTAGTATCTCAAACCTACGATCTATTAGCCTATTATCTTTACTCAATAAAATATTAGAGAAAATAGTTCACTCCCAGATTATTAGAAAATATATTTCCGGAACTTAGTGCGGATCCAGATCAAATCACAGCACTTCAACGTTATTGTTAATTGTTACTCACACTATCGTCGATAGAATTGATAGCAAACGATCAGTTATTTTGATTTTGTTGGATTTTACTAAGGCTTCCGATTTAGCAAATTATGAACTGCTCTTAGCCAAACTTAAATATATCGGATTTCATGACATAGTAATCCTTTTTTTTAAGTTTTACCTATATGGCCGCTGTCAACGAGTTAGAAAAAATGCTGGCATATCTACAGCAAGTGTTACAAAGTCAGGTTTTCCCCAAGGATCAATTTTGGGTCCACTCTTGTTCAACATTTATAATATGGATATTAACGAAAGTATCAATCATTGTTTAACTTTCTGTTACGCTGATGATACTCAACGGCTTTATAGTTTTGATCATGTTGATGCTCCTAACGCAGTTGACTTCTTGAAATTTATATTATTATTATTTATATATCTTTATAAAACAAACATTCTTAAATTATCTTTAGTTTTGTATTAAATATAAAAAAATATAAAAATTGTCTTTAAATGTTCCAGATCCACAAAATAATAAGCAAAAGTTTTTAGGATTTATTAAAAATAAAAATGCTTGAGTTTCTGCTAAATTTTTTGCATTAAATCTAGAAAAATAACGGTAAATCGATAGAATATTAGAATTGGATAATAATAAATTTTTCTAAACTACGAATTGTTTTGAGTAGATCCGGTGCTCTGGATCTATGAAAAACAACAAAAGTTCAGGAGTTTATTTTCTGTATGTTAGGAAATCTGATATTTGCCATCGATTAAATCTTAAAAATTCTAGAATGTCTAATATTTTGGCTTCTGGATATTAGGATCCGTTTAATTGAACGAATTCAAGAATTTGATTGTAGAAATTCTAGATCAATAGAAATGAACATTTCAAGAATTTTTCTTCTCATTTTTAGGATTAATAATATCTAAATATTTTAAGAACTTATCAGTTAAAAAAAAAACTTTTAAAATTTGTTTACTGATTAAAATTTAGATTCACGAAAAAGCAAACGATTTATAAATAATGTTTTGAATATCAGGATTAATTAAATCCAACGATTTATAGAGTTAATATTTAGGAGGCAAGCGATACAAAAGATACATCAGTTTAAAAAATCTTGAATTTGTATTTAACAAAGCTGCTAGAGTGCATTATTTAAGTGTATAAAATTTTAGAATTTGTTTGATCTGCGAAGTAGAAAAATTACTTCTGTGTATAGGATTCAACTTTTTTTTTAATATTTGTCTCCGGAAATTTAGAATCCATTAAATCTAAAAATTTTATATTTTTTTAGAAATTATATCTATATATCTTTAAAAGCTTTGTATCTATGAAAAAAAACACAAGTTTAATCATTTGTTTTTTGAAATTCTAGATTTATTAAATCTAAAGAATTCAAAAATATACATGAATAAGTAAAATTTCTAAAATTTATTTTCACAATGTTAGAATTTATCTAATTAAATATATTTTAAAAGCAAAAGTTCCGGAATGAAAATTCTACAAATTTTCTTTGAGAGTTTTGATTTCTACATCATTATCTAGGAATGGTAAAAATGATGTATAAATCGAAACAAGTCGGAATAAATCATAAATAATTGTGAAACTAACCATTGTGAAACAACGCTTAATATTAAAAATGTTTTATCATGTGATAAACGAGAATCAAATTCAACAAAAATAACTTAACAGAATTGTAGAATTTACTTTTAGAAGCTCCAGACGAATGAAAAGAATACGTTGTAGAATTTATCTTCTTAATTTGAAAAATTATTTAATCGAACGATTTTTAGAATTCATCTTTAAAGGCTTTCGATGTATACCAAAATAAAAGTTTTAGAATTATTATTGAGAAATTTAGGATTCATTGAATAGAAAGAACTCTTAAATTTGACTTTATTTAATAACTTCCAGGATTCATCAAATGGCAAAAACATAGAAGTTGTCTTTAGAAGGAAAAAAATAAATAGTTTGCAATCTTATTAAATAAAAAAATCTATTATTTAACAGTAGATAAATAAAATGACAAAGAATTTCAGGGATGATCTAATTGAATGAATTCTTGAATTTTGGAGGCGTTTACTTCGTGGTACATTTTCGATTTTAAATAAAGAAAACACTTAACTTTTTTATAAAAAAGTTAAGTGTTTTCTTTTTTTATAATTGAATGAATTCTAAAATTTAATAACTTGAATCTGTTTGATTTCAATAGAAATCATCATGTAAAACATTTAAACTGCAAGAATCATATGTATAAAAGACTAATGTTTTATATCATATAATTAAATTCACTAGGTTGCAAGTTAGCAATCAAAATAATTATTATTTTTGTCTCTAATTAAATTTAAGAAACCTTCTAAAACAACATTTTCGCTACACAAACAAGCGAATTTTCTCCGTCGAGACACGAACGTATGCAAGTGGAAAACTTCTCCAGAGTCTTTCTTTTTACAGGCAATTTCCGGGTGTGGCCCTGGCCGGAAAGGGGGCGACTAGTTTATAGGGGTGAGGGCGAGGAAAGAAAAAACTGTCGCACATAATTTTTGCATAAAATCCGTCGTCTCGAATAAGTCATCTAGGACCTGATAACGACTCGAAATTCAACTGAATAATAATCCCTGTTTTACGGCAAGACACCGCCCTGTAATTAAATGTTACAGACGGAAGTACACGGGGGAGTTATAAACAGTTACAAGATACTCCATAGAAACGGGGGAGATAACGCGAAAATTGTTTTCGTTACGTTCCTGACTAATTGCAGGGCGCTAGTTTATTTTAATTTTTACGTAAATAATTCATTCGCTAATTAATTTCGACTGAATATTTATAAATGGTTTTTAATTACCTATATAGTGATGTTACCTATTTTATGCTCGGAAAAGTTTTGACCTGTTTTAGGGGGGAATTCAGTAGCCCTTCCCGAGAAAGTCTAATGAATAAAAGGACGTTCCGCAAATTTGCCCGATCCGGGTATTTATTTAAGTTTTTTTTTTCTTTCGTCGTGCGCTGTTTAAATTAAAGAATCCCCGGTTGGCGTCAGGAATTCTTCAATTAAAAGCGCGCCCGCGAGGGGTTGGAATCGATTCGGATCCGTTGCGTCCAATGAATGACAAGCACAAGGATAGCATTATTATGATTAATTGTTCCACTCGTCGTGAATTGATTAAATAATTTGCGGAAATCAATATCGCACGGCTCCTTATAATTTTACAATGGCTTTGTGGGAGGGAAAACTTTACCGTTATTCACTCGATTCAGTAACGTTATTTTAACTTATGTTAAGCAGCTTAAATCAAAAATTTTAATTAATATTCATCTGAAATTTATCAGATACAAAATTAATTTAGGATTTGTAAAATCTGTTATATAAAGAATGTATATGGATTATAGGCATAAGCGACGAACCCAAAATGTATCTCATATGTCTTTTTGGGTTTCGTGAAAAGTATATTATTGGTAATGAGTGGCTAGAACTCGAAATGTATATCAAAGCATAGCAAATAAATGATTGAGAAGTGATTGGTTAAGTGTAAAACAATAGATCTTTTAGGTCGCAGTTCAAGAGAAGCTAACACATCTCTTTAATAACCTATAACCTATAAGTGTGAAGAAAGAATATAACATTATTATTTATATTGCTATATAAAGATTTAACACAATCATAAAATAAACACTTTTTTTAGTTCTCTATGTTTTAACTACATAAAAAAACATAGTGAATTTTTGAAGTCTTGATTATTACGTAGTATTTCTCTTTATTAAACATTTTTTTTGCTTACCCAATTCATATTTATTTTTTTTTTGAAGTATGAGTTAGGTTGTTGTTAATAAATTAAAATAAATAATGGGTCGTCTTCATCAACACACTACAGTCTATGCAAATAGCGCGGAATCTCCAGGAAAACTTTCCGCAATCTCTGGCGCAAGTTGCTTAATTAATATTTAATTAGAATTCGCGATAATATATACATAAAATTAAAAATCAATTTAGCTAGTTAAAGTATTCCCCACACCGCTGTGCTCTGCTAGAAAATTAAATTCCGGACGGAAGATAAGAATTTAATGAATACGTACTGGAGATAAAATACATATTCACCCCCTCATCCCGCGTGCATATCGTTCGCGACGTGTGCGGAAGATGTCGCTTTTAACGTCCTGCCTGCAGTATGTAAATTTCGAACCCTTTTGAAGCTCTAACTTAATAAAAACCTATCGAAAAGTGAAACGAGTGAAACGACATGTCAAATTGGGAAAATAGAATCCTTCCCTTAAAACGATATGGCTCTATCTACTAGACAATTGATCAAATTAAAGCTTAGTTTATTCTTCACAGGTTTTATTAATAATTCAATTAATAAAAACGCAATTAAATTCCCTTCTTCACTGTTTAACCACGTGTTTATTATTAACATAACTTATACGTATTAATTAAAGTAATATAGTTAAATCTGTAAACAAGTCACGTTTTATTTCACATGCATGTCGCAACTGGAAAAAAAATATTAGGTGTAAATACAAACTTTAAAATATACGAGCAGGAAATTTAGCCGTTGAAATGCATTGAACGTGCAGCCCACATTCCCGAAGAACATTCACGGAGTCGATTCGATTGCAGAAGTTCGCCTTAACTGAGCCGAAGCCCAATAAATACCCAATAGACGGCTTCATTTGTGTGACGTGAAATTTTTTTGAAGAAACCACCGCCAGTAGCACTGATCGAAACCGGCTGCGGCAGAGAGAACCTATAACGCATTCATTGTTTCATCCAATATTTGCGCTGAATTTGCATTCCGAATAAATTTTGTCAAAGATAACACCGGATATTGTTTGGAAATTGGAAAATGGAGTATGATTTCCTCTTTATAAATACGCGCCGTGTATTGTCATTCGGATATTTTATGTCAAAATGCGTATTATTAATTAATCAAAAAAGTAATGTTTAGTTCTCTTAAAATTCTGTAAAAAAAATCCACCTTCTAATAATTAATATACATTTAGAAAATATTTTTGCTTTATCTGCGTATCGTATTTATTAATATAAAAAATCTCAAGGACAGTATAAAATGATTTCGATATTTCCTGTAAAGCCCCAGAATTGAAGTTGCTCCCCCCTCACTGCCCCGCTCCGTCCCGTTCCTTATTTTCTTATAAAAATGGAAATGAATATAATAGGAATGCGGGATATTTATGGATGAACGGGTGTTGTATAATATCGAAAAAAAAGTGAGGGAATTTTATTGAATAAGGCGGAAGTGAGGATGAGTGGGTAGGTGTATTGGAGGTTTTCTTGATCCGGTTTACATATATTATATTTAAGAAAAAGCACGTCTTGAACATGTAAATTTGTGCTTTATTATCTTCAAATAGAATTTTCTACAAGATGATGAATATTGCATAGAAAGAAAAACAGTGCTATGTTGCTTTTAAGGCATTAAGGACGAATATATAAAAACTCTGGGTCATAAGGTAAGAGTGGATATCTGACGTAAGAATCTAAACAAACCATTTGTGCAGACTGTTCTTTGTAAGGGTGGCCGAAGAGTACCGAATGATCTTTACACAGTTAACAAAATAAATCAATAGATGGAAAGTAGTACGGATACAGATAAAAGGGCAACAAAGTCACAGTAGCAGGCCTCTCCAGACTCACTACTCTTTAAAAAAAGTTGAAGACTTATGGCATCTGATTGATGCAGTTTTCAGTAGGATACTCAGATCTAGCAGAGAGGGCAGCAAGGAGGGATTCGGTACGCTTACCGTTTGTCCGGATGCCTTCCTCGCCAAACCATCTGCTATTCTGTTCCCTCTGTTATTGTTGTGTCCTTTTACCCAGCATAGTTATCTCGTTGTCACGAGCCACTTCTTCCAGGGCTTCGCAGCATACCAACGTTAATGCTGAGGCTATTTTGCAGTTGGCAAGGGACAAGATTGCCGCTCTGCTATCCGTTATAATGTGTATATTTTTACCCTTAATATTCTTGTCAGAGATTGCTTTTGCTGCATGAAGTATACCCACGAGTTCCACCATTGTTGGTGTGCTCATTATCTTACCTATAGCAGTACTGTTTTTTAGGGATAGGTTTTTGCAGAAAATTCCTATACCAGCCCCTGTTTTCGTTGACGACCCATCAGTGTATACGTGAATGTCTTTGTGCTTGCTTCCTATTCCTGAGTTTTCGAATCTCAGGTCTATTTGAAGCTTCCTGTTGTAAATGTATTTTCGAGGGATGTTGTCCACCGGCATAATAATCTCGGGATTACTTTTCCTTAGATCCTCTAATATTATGTGGTGTTCACCTCCTCCGTTGCTTACAAGCCATGTCTTTGTTGCTCAAAGCCGTATTGCTTTTTGATAAATATGTCCAAGGGTGACAGGTGCTTTTTGGCCACCATATTAATGATGCATATGCCAACAATGGCCGCACTATGGCTTGTAGATCCATAGGGTTACCTTTGGAGATAGTCCCCATGTTTTCCCCACAGCTCGTCTGCATTGCCAGAGGGCTATGCATGCTTTCTTAGATCTCTTCGTCAGGTGGGCATTCCATTCTAGTTTTTTGTCTAGAAGAATGCCCAAATATTTGACTTCCTCTTTCAGAGTGAGTTCTTCGCCCCGAAAGCTTGGTGGTTTGAAATCTTTAATCTTCCTTCTCCTTGTGAACAGTACCAGTTCCGTTTTAGTCGGATTTACGGATAAACTCTGGTATGTGCACCATTTGTTTACTGTGTCAAGAGACTCTGACATACGTTTCACTAGCATACTTTCTGAGTTGCCGGAAAGTAGGATCGTTATATCGTCGACGTATCCTCTGTTTATTCAGTGCCTCAAGTAGCTCGTCTACAACTAGGTTCCATAGTAGGGGAGACAGCACTCCTCCCTGTGAGCAACCTTTTGCGACCCGGCATACAAGTTTCGTGTCGCCTATTGAAATCTTTGCTGTCCTCCATTGCAACATGTTGGACATCCACTGGCTTAGAGCCACCGGAACTCCCCTGCGTCGAAGTGCCGCTGTTATCTTTGGGAAGGAGGTCTTATCAAAGGCTCCTTCAATATCCATAAAAGTCGCCAGAGTGAAGGTTTTTTGCTCGAAGGATCGACCAATTCTGCTCACCACGGTGTGCAGGGCCGAATCCGTCGACTTGCCTTCACAGTATGCGTGTTGATTGGGCTGTAAAGGGTGTTTCACTAAGACTATATCCCTAATGTATCGATCGGAGAGCCTCTCAAGTATCTTTAATAGAAAAGATGTGAGGCTTATTGGTCGGTATGCTTTCGCTGTGGTGTAGTCCAAGCGTTTCCCTCCATGCATAGGGTGTGTAGCTGAAGGCAATACACCCCCTGTACACGGCTACGAGGGTGTCCAGGATAACATCATTGCCCCACTGTATTAGAGCCGGATAAATCCCGTCCAACCCTGGGGATTTGTATGGTGAGAAACTCTACCAGTCTACCTTTTCCCTGGTAACTATGAAGCCCGCCAGGTCCCAATCCGGTTTGGTTCGAGACTCTGTAGAGGTATCCGTGGGACTCCACTTCTGGTTAAAGGTACAGCCCGGGAAGTGGGTCCTCAATAAGAGTTTGCCTATGTTTTCAGGTGAGTCCGAATAAGAGCCGTCCTCCCTTTTAAGGCTAGTGAGTTTTGGTAAGGGGTTTCTGGAGAGGGCCTGTTTTAGACGTGATGTTTCCGAGGCATTTTCTACTTTGGAGCAGAAAAGCCTCCAGGCCTCTCTCTTCCTTTATCTTACCAGTTTTTTATAGTCATATTGTACTATTTTATATTTGTTCCATTCGGACTCGTTTTGCATATTCATGGCTCTGTTGTGTGCCCTTCTTGCTTTTTTTTAAGCGCCTCAAGTTCTGCTCACCACCACGCATTTGTGGGTCCCTCGTCTGTTTTAGTTTTTACAGGACACACTTTCTTGTACGCTGATATGATCCCTCGGATCTCGGCCTTTTGTTTTTCTCTGGCACAGGTTGCTTCTCTTTCGAGTGACTCGTACTGGCCTTCACTGCCTCTTCTGCCAGACGAACCTTCCTACGCCTACGTATTTCCGCACCATTACGGTTTTTCTTCTTTTTTGGGTACTGCCATGTGCCACCAGCGTCACTGGTGGCTCCTGTGGCAGTAACCATAGCGATTTTATTTGGTGCATCCGAGGATGCCCCAGAAAGATGACTTGGGCCCGCCTGCGAGGAGCCCTCCTGTTGTGTCCCTGCCGAAGCTGGGTGCGCCAACGTGGTGGTCTCCCCTGGTGAGCCCTCGTCGTGAGGATTGGGTTTTTTGTGAATATTTTTTCCATAATGGTTAGTTAGTTGTTCAACCCTCCTGGCTCCCTAACCACCATGGAGCCCTCAAGATGGGGACCAAAGAGATATAGCTCCCTGGAGTGAGTTGCACACGTGACGTATCCAGACAGGAGAACCTGTTCGGTGCGCCTGCGTGCCCCATACCACCAAAGGAGCTCACCCTGCCGGCCCTTTGACGGGACGACTCAGCCGTTGTTCCTAGGAACCTTGATTGAGGTGGGTTAGTCTCTACCCCCCGTTTAGGAGAATCCCGGACCAAAGCGACGTGTTGCTGCTCGCAGAGCAGCTCAGTACGCTAGGATTTCTTCATCCCCCGACACGGGTCGCCACGCACGGCACAAACACCTGGGTGACCATAGCGTATCAGTGTGAACACTGATTCGGAAACTACCTTGTGCCGGCCACATTCACTAGGTAGGATTTTTGGTTCAACCTTCTCTTGTCTAGATCCGCCGTGTTGAGTTGGTAAACAGGGGCACCTCGTGAAGGGTGTGGTTCTTCACCACGCACGGTCGGTCCTGGATTGGAAAGGAATCCCTGAAGCCACGGGCAGATAGACAAGGACCAACTCGCTGGGTCTTATACCGCGACAGGACCCCTCCTTACCGCCGCAGCTCCTTAACCCCCGAGATTTACATATGATGAATTCAAAAAAATTAGCGCAGAGCGCAAAACGTGATAATATGCGAATTCCGTAATCGCAACGCGGTCGCCGCATGTAACATGCGCGTGCTAATTTGGGTTAAGTGGATTCGTTTTTAGAATATGGTCCCTGATGGTCTTTATCATAAACGACGCGAGGCTTATTGGTCTAAATGATTTGACATGGCTGTAGTCTTCCTTGTCTGATTTGGGTATTACCATCCTGATTTTTTTTTCCAGTATTGAGGACATAACTAAAGGCTATGAAGGTCCTAAAAACAGTCACTAGATGTTGAAGAAAGTTCCAGTCGCCATATAAGTAGATCTGGGTAAACTCAAACCATTCCTGGAGAATTTGTGTATGAATACCATCTTTTCTCCAGTAATCAGAAATCATCTAGAAGTTAGTATTAAATTCCTGGCTTGGATTATGTAGTTCATTACGATATTATACATTACATAAGTGCTGACAAAACTCCATTAAAACATGAACTGCTTGATAAACTCTATAAGTTTTACGTTTTTCAATATTTTCGATTTGATAATTTCTGAAGTTCAGAATATTAATTCTTTAACTTTTTAACACTCTGAAATAATTATTATGATGTATCATACATTTTCATGCACAGAGAGACATTTTGCATAAGATGGTACAATTCCGGACTAAAATATTAACTCCTATCTTGGCGCCCAACGAGCAAAGCAAAATAACCATTTTGCGGGGAATGCGACGTCGGCCTTTTTCCTGCTTTTCATTGTTTAATTAAACGGCACAGCTCACCAGACCCGTACGTGATGATAATTTCCTACGAGGATTTAATTAACTATCTTTTAATCTTTTGAATTCGCATCGCCTCTGGCCCCATATTATTATTCCGCTAGAATGGCTACTTTCTACTTCTACACTGTATTGTGTTATAATGTTATATTATACAAGGTCTATTATAAAAGAAATGTGTGTTTTTTGGGTAGAAAAGCTTAAAATTCTTTAATAATTTCTTGATGAAACATTATTCTTCAAAATACTCTTTTCCAGCAACAATACACTTGTGGAAACATGTCTGCTATCCTAAAACTCCTCGAGGAGAATGTCTGATAGGAACGTTGTCACGAGTTCTGGGATATTTAATAGACTCCATAGTCTTTATTTTCTTTCATATCTCTGTTAAATCAGAGAAACAAAAAAAGTTGAACGCAGCTGAATCAGGACTGTAAGGGGTTGTTGTTACCAGCCAGAAAATTGGTATAGATAGCCATGCAGCAAGGAGCATTATCAAAGTGATCTATATTTTAGGTTTATTCTAACATCGAAAAAGTGTATATAAACATTATTACAGCGTAATTATTTTATTATAATTACACTTGAATATCAAAGACGTCCTTGATTAAACTTCCGACTCCTTTTTTTCCATCTTCACGGTTCACCGACCGTCGCTCGAACGCCTCTCTTTCCCTCTGCAAAAATTATGAATACCCATGGAAATGAGGGAAATGTCCCCTAATGAAATCGAGTCGAGTTTCGCGTGGTTTTCGAGCAAAACGCCGAATAAATATTTAATCCTAATGCCGGAGGAGATTAATTTACATGTTGGGTCTCCTTGCGTAAGCTCAAAGCGGACAACATATCTCGTCGGTGTTGGAAGTCTTCCAAAATTCGGACAGTTCATTTAAGAATACATTTGAGCGCGAGCGTTCGGCCCGCTGTAACTCTCACCCAATCAATACGCCGAGTATAAATTTTCATTTCATAGCGTACATAAACAAGCCCTGAAAGTGGAACGGGCACGAAACTGGCACATCCACGGACGGATAATGTATTCTCCAGTTAGGAAATGCGCGAAAAAATATAAATGAAAATAGCCGTCCTAGTTTTCGCCAAGTCAGTCCCGGCGCATCCACCGGAATAATCTTGAAACTCGCTGTGTAATTTTCGTTGTACGGGAGCGCATTCAAATTTTCCAACGGTGTAACTTTTAAATGGACTCAGCTTTGCTGCTCTAATCATATCTGTAATGTTCGTGAGCGAACATTTAAATCTGGATTTTTACATATGAATACTTTTGCGTTCAAAGCGTGCGCGCGATCAATGTTTGCATGGATTTCGTTCAACCACATTCCTAGTTAAAATTATTTTTTGTTATTATTCACAGCGTGTGCGTTGTTTTTGATGAGAAAGGTCGCATTCCTGGTGAAAATATGCTTTACGGTCAGATTACTCGTGTTTTAACTATTCACAACATTCGTAAGCGAAATTTTTAATTGGATGAGTGAAAATTTTATCTCCAGTTAGTGTATTTTTTTTAAATGCAATCATTATTTATAGCTGGAATATTTTAATTTTATAAATTGGTTGTGTAGGGGTTAATTTTAATAAAATGTTTGATATAGTACAGTACTTTTAATTAATAAAAACAATGTTTAAATGTTGCAAAGTTATACAAGTAAGGATAGGAAGTGAACTTTTCCCACTCGACCCGACCCTTTGCTTACTTGTTATTTAACCCTTCAATTAGCCAGGCAGGTCCGGTGAAGTAAGTTATTAATTACCCACCGCACAAGAAAAACAATCAACCCGAAGGAGGCTTTTGTAATTTGTACTAAATTTCTTTCCGTATAAGTGTTTTTATCCCTGCAACTAGACTAACTTTAAGCTGTTTTTTGCCAGTTCTTGTAATATTATGCAAATATTATTGTTGTAAAAGGTGATTCCGTTAAATAAATTATTATTATTATTATAACTAATGGCATTGTCAATATATACATCTAAACACCCTGCATTATTTTCCCACCGTATAATGTTCAAGTGGATTATAAATTCTGAGGAAGTAATAATAGTTTAATGCCGAAGTAAATTATTACACCAAATAGTCCCCTGGTATACAAACTTTCCCCCACCACCGTCACCCCCCGCGCAGGTCTACCTGTGCCGGTTGTTTTAGTTCGGTCTCGTACCCTGTAAATTAATTAAAACTAGTACTGCGAATGCTTATTACAGTGGTTTAATTTTCAATTATGCATTTAATTAACGATAGGGTGTATTGTAACCTCGAACCTAATCCTCTGCACGAAAACTACTTGTAGTTTGGTTTAAATAGCATCATTAGGAATTTTCCATTATATCAGTATCAAACGTATAACTACATTTTTTATTAATAAAATATGGTTTCTACATGTAACATCTTATATTTAGATTAAATCCCAACTATATTTTAAAATCCTATTATTATAAGCTATATGTTATCCTAATCAATAGTACATCGAGCTTTCTAGATTGCATTAACTATAGTCTGTTCATTGGATCTTCCGTCGTACGTCAGAAACGACGCAAAAACATTCAGTCTGATAAAGTAAACCAAATGCGTTAGAAAAAGAACGCACTGTAAAAATTTCATCGTTTTTTGAAGCGATAGTTTGTGAAGTACGACGGAAGATCGAACGAACAGACTATACAAGCAGAAGAGCTTAAATTAAATGAAATAATTTTAATTGCCACTAAGAATGGTTTCGGCACCAACCTCATCCACAACTTAATAAAGAAAAAACGTCATCATATCACAAAGGTTTTAATATATAATTTAAATACATTTTTCATCCCACTTACCTAGGAAACAAGTAAACAAATTGGTAATATTTTTCGAAAACTGAATCATCAAGTAGCCTTTAAACCCACTGGAAAATAATCAAACATGATATTCGATGCAAAAGATTAAATCGATCCTCTTAAAAAATCTGGTGTGTATCAAATCCATTGTTCACAATGCAATAGCGTGTATCTAGGTCAAACAGGACGAAGTGTATCAACTTGATTTTCTAAACATTTTTGGGCATTTCGTCTTAATTAAGACTCTAGCTCTTTTTCAAACTAAAGTTTAATTAAATTCGCTTAAATAAAAATGGGCAAGCCGTCAAAGACTCGAAAGAATTTTGTAATCTTTTTCAATTTCAGAGCCAAATTCAAATAGTTGCAACTGCACATTTCCAAGATCGAAAAATAGCTTCTTCCTTACACCAGTAGATGAAAATGAAAAAGAATCACGTAATTAAAACAATTTTATATTCAATTTAAAGTTAATAAAACAGTTTTAAACTGTTTAAAATAGTTGATATTATATATAAAATTATATAAGCATATTATGCTTAGAGAAAGTAGTTGAAATCTTTAAGAAAACAAGTTTGAAATTTGTTTTAAAATACTTGAAATTATACAAAAAAGCATAATAATATTTCTCTATTCATTAAAAAAATTGAAAATAAAAAATAACCAATTAAAGTTTAGTTGAAAATTTTTAAAAAGGTGAAGAAATGAATTTTTCTTTTAATTTTCACAGCAAATGAATATATATAAACAATAATTGCACATTTTCCTATAACATAAAATTTCACTTGAAACAATTGATTAATTATACAAAAAAATGAGAAACAATTGAAATCTAACAAATCAGTTGTAAATTTTCGAAAAATGTTATTACATAACTGTTAAAATTCCCTAAAAATTTAGATTATTATACAAAAGAAAAACAGAGAAACTATTAAACAATTTAACAAAACAGTTGTAAATTTTCCATAAAATATATATACTTTTATGAAAAATAAATCATTGAAAATCTTTAAACACCGAAAAAATGCCATCTGTAAAATGACAATTTTCGAAATAACAAGTTTAAAATTATTTGAAACAATTTTATACATAAAACAATTCAAAATTCAACATTTAAGAATTTATTCCAAACAATTTGAACTCGAAAAATAAATGATGAATTTCTTTTATATTTAATAATTTATAAACAAAAAGCAATTAATTAAAAAAATCTATTACATTTTAAAATTCACTTGAAATAACTAAAATTTTACGAAATATATCTTAGAAAAACAATCAAAATCTGCAATAAAACGGCTGAAAGAATTAAATGATTTGTATATTTTCTAAAAGCCAATTAAACCAATTAAAATTTTATAAAACGAATTGAAAAATAATTGAATTTTTTTACAAAAGACGTGAAACTAAATCTGTGTTCAAAAATAGTATGACCAACTTTAGTCTTCAAAATGTTTGGTTTGTATATTGGAGATTAGAATGGAAAAAAAACGAATTGAAAAATAATTGAATTTTTTTACAAAAGACGTGAAACTAAATCTGTGTTCAAAAATAGTATGACCAACTTTAGTCTTCAAAATGTTTCGTTTGTATATTGGAGATTAGAATGGAAAGTTGATTTTTTATAAATCCGGGATAGATTTTATGGATGTATGTTCGAATTTTTTCTTTCATTCTAATGAAACCATAACTTGAAACAATTGTAACGTTATTTTTGCGTTTGTGAATACCCTAATACTTCCTTTCATTCATGGGGAATATATTGTTGAGAATAACGAAAATTAAAATAGCAGTAATTAGAAGATTAATTCATTTATTTTTTTAATTAATTAATTAATTAGTTAATTAATTAACATAACATAACAAATATTTAACCACGAATTAAGTGATAATCTAATTTATTATTAAAAGTTGTATTTCATGAAAAAATTTCATCAGAATAGATCTGTAGATTTTATCATAGCCAGGAGAGGAATTTTCACCAGAGTATAATATCAAATCATATAGGGTGCGGCAGGGGAACTTGCTAATTTGAATTAGGCGCCAATGAGCGAGACTTGGTCAGACAAAGGTAGGGAGGGTCTCATTCTAAAGAGGGGCTCTTAAAGTTTTGTTACCGCTCAAGCCAGTTGTCCTCATGCGTTGGACAAAGGAGAAGCATGCGTTCGCAGTCGTGACCTACTTTTCCAATGGCCGGATGCGTAAACAAACAAAACATGCGCTATTTGAGTCATGCCAATCCCCGTGAACTTCATGAGAAACAATCACATCATTGCGAACGCCTTACTGTGTGGTATGCATTGTCGACAGTCGCGATAATTGGGCCTTACTATTTAGAGGAAGATGAACACACTATTATTGTGAATTCAGTTCACTATAGAGAAATAATTGAGGCATTTATTCTCCCAAAACTTGAAGAAATTGATCTTGGTGATCTATGGTTCCAGCAGGATGGAGCCACAGCACACACAGCGAGAATTTCAATGGAACATTTGAGGGAGCACGTAATTTCAACAAGAGGTGACGTACTTGTGTCCGGCCCGCTCTCCCGATTTGGCTTCATGTGACTTCCTTTTATGAGATATCTCAAATCCATTGTTTAAAATGACAAATCACTATTCCTGCAACACCTGAAGGACAACATTTGTCAAGCCATCGCCACCATTTCCGTCGATATGCTTGAAAGAGTGGAGCGAAACTTCAAAAAGCGGACGGATCAGTGTATCGCTAATGAGGGCCTCCATTTGTCCTATGTCAGTTTTAAAATCACTTGAAACAATAATTTAAGATGTATACAATACGATAAAAAAGAATTGAATGGATATGAGAAATACTTTTTCTTTTATTGAACTTTCAAATCACCAAGTTCCCCTGTCGCACCTTTGTAGTCATGTATTGAATAAAAAATCCCAGGTGGTCAAGGAGTTTTGTTAAATGAAATGTAACAGTCATTAAACAACTAAAATAAAAGTTTATGCCAATGTGGTCTCTAAATATCCGTCAACTGTGACTTATTGTCAATATTGTTTATATAATCGTAGGTTTTGTATTATAATAACTTTTAAATTACTCTTTGGTACGTCCCTTCTTTTTGTTCGTTGCTTTTATTACAAGCTATGTATTTATATTTTATAATTTCCAGAATTAATGTGCTTATTTTCTTATTTAATTTGTTAGATTTTTGTTATATTTTGAATATTCAATTTTTACTTATTTACTTTAACTTCTTTATATTAATGATTATTAATATTATTCATATATTTAGTAGTCGCCATTTTTTCATACCTACGTTTAAAAATAAAAATAAAAATTTGCATTGTTTTTTTAGTACGATAAAATAAAATTGTATTTCCAATAGTTAATCAAAATTTGATTTGTACATTTATTACACTTCGATTCGCGGTAAAAGTTTGGAAATATATTTCATCGAATAATCAACAATGCTACAATTTATACAATAATATGTGGCCCAATTTAATAGGTAATAAAATATTTGTTCAGGCTATTGTAGTTTTTAGGGCGTTTTACTGTAAACGCGTGTTCATGAGTTTCGTTACATTAATTAGATTGTTACAAATTTTGAATGAAATTTAATATTAATAGAAATATTGAATTCTATTAAATCTTTTCAAGATATAATATATAAAATGCATAGTAAAATAAAAAAATTATTTTCATTATTTTGTGAAAATCAACATTCATAAAAAAAAACAAATTAAGAATGCTGCAAGTTTTATTCAAAATAAATAAAACAATTAACTTTGTTGGTATTACTTTTGATTTACATTTGTATTTATAATTTTATGTTATTACGAAATGGATTAAATATTATTAATACTTAATTGTAGAGACATATTTTATAACTTTAAATAACATAAAATAAACTTTGTTTATAACACACACTTTTATTATTTTAGTAACTATAGTTTTGACACCATTTAGCTGGTCATCATCAAACTAATGAATTAGTGTGTGTAATATAAACGAAGCATGAACAACTAAAATTTTGTGTCAGGTCGTTTATAAATAGCAAAAATAAGCAGGAGACCTAAGCTTGATCTCTGAGGTATTTTACTGTTGGAAATATAAAGCTTAGATATACAAATTGCTGCAAATTTGTTAAATATATGTGTAAATAACATTGATAACGTTTGCGTTAATGCTAATATCAGATAATTTTCAACGAGAATGTGGTGTGACAGAGTATCGAAGGCTTCTCTAAAATCAGTATAAATTACATCCACTTTGTATCCATCATCTAAAGCGAATAAGACATATTGCCTAAAATCAAATCAATTAGTTCTTGACCTATGAGAAAACAAAATTCTGCTCGGGGATAATATAATAAATAATATAAATGCTTTTGAGAAATAACTAACAATTACGATCGGTCGATAGTTGGCTGCATGATTTTTCTCACTACTTTTAAAAATTGGACACACTCTAACTTTCTTCCAAACGTCTGAACTTCATCGTACTTTAGTATTAGGTTAAAAATATGCATCACTGGAGATGCAAACACACTTGCACAATCCTTCACCACAAATGATGGTATCTGGTCGAAACCTGTTATCATTTTCGCTTTTAGTTTCTTAAGGTGAGAGAGAACTAGTTTTTTTGATATCGTGAAATCCCTTAAGTGATTTTAATGTTTCTATGGGGTGTTTTTCCTTTTTCTGTATACGGAATTGAGGAAATTTGCGAAACAGTTAACTATATTAGTTTCATCCTTGTATTCGGTGCCTAGGTAACTCATAGTTCCGGGAGTTCTCGTTTAATTTCTTTAATAGAATTTATGTATGACCAAAAATTAGATAGACAGGTCTATATTTATTTTTTCTTCAACTTTAGTAATATAGCTTGTGTTTGCTTGTTTTATTAAAAGTTTAAATTTACTTAACAAAGGGATGAATTTCTCTCTATCTGCAACAGATTCCAAGGCGCTTAACGTAATTTAATTTTTTGATCTATTGTAGAAATTATGGTATTATTTAAGTAAAGAGGCTAACTGTTACGTTCTCCTTGATAGATTTTCTTTTATATTATTTTTTATGCGTCGTCTACATTAGTTGTTATGTACAGGCCATTCCAATCCAATTATGCAATGTAAGAATAAACTCTGACATACTTTCCTCGCTTTAATTTATAATTAATAGTTAAAGTTGGATTTTGGGCATTTGGGCAATGAAATTTCACAAAAGAGTGGCAGATAGTAAACATCTTCGATTAATAAAGGTAAGCATTCTTTTTCAGTTAGGCATTTTATGTCATGTGAAGTCAAAATTAAGTAATGGATTGACGAGGTTGTTACTTTTTCAAACTTCATATCAATTAATAAAAAAAAAATTGAAACCATACACTATGTCAGAATATTATGAAGTCAAAATTAAGTCTAAGAGTCCTCCATTTTCATTTCTTATATTATTATGTTGACGAAAGTGGCAGAAGGTTAAGAAATTCTTTAGGGTTTCAAGTTTATTGGTTGAATACCCAATATTGTCTAACTCGCTGAAAATTATAATTGATTATGTGAGATTAATTACACTACTTAATACATTATATACTTCTTCGTAAGTATCAGCATTAGGATTCGGTGGAATATATATATATATATGCAGACAATAATAATGGCGGAATTATTATTAATAGGTTATACTGCCACACATTATATTGGTAGTCCTTCAGGAATAAATATTAACAATCTTTTAGATATATAATTATTTTTTATTCCAATTAATACACCTCCTCCTAAACGAGCATTATCATTACGATTCATAATATACTTTTTAGGTGTGATCTCACTGTCACTAAGTGAGCTATCAGTATTCTAGTAGTAGCAGTTTAATTTGAATTTAAATTTATCTCGTTTAATCGGTTGGGAGTCCACTAGTTTCTTTTTGATGAGCTAATTTCAAAATTTTAGGTTGTGTGTTAATGTATTTTATTCTCAGATTAATTTTGCTATTATTTTGCCCCTCTTTAGCTGCTTCAGTAATATACTAAACTCTTTTCTTTTCAAGGGAGTTATAAGTTAAAATGTTTAGAAATATTACAGTTTTCTTCTATATTTCTGGAACTTTTTTTTAGAGTTCTCTTTTATACTTTTAGTATATTTTTTAAGGATTCTCTTTTGAATTTATATATTTTTTAAAATTACTTTTAGCGCTTGTCTTAGTTAAGAAAATTTTCTTTTATACCTCTAATATATTCTACACTGGTTATTCTCATGTTTTCATGATTTTGCTCATTTTGTTTGCTTTAGTTTACTGAACACCTTCAAACTATGACATTCTTGAAGGATTTAAATAGTTTCTTATAGATTTATAGATATTTTTTTAATTAAACTCAACTTTTTTGAACTGATTGGCGATGTATTTTGTTGAAAGTCTATATTATAATAATAAGTTGTTCATTTTCAAATTTTTATTTAATTGAAATTTAAAAATCAAGTAATTAATAATTATTTAAAGGGATTTTTTTTATCAATTCTGATTTTATGTCAATCCAGTTTTTTAAATAAAATTGTTTGTCGGTTCAATTAAGCTTTCTATGATTTAATATTTTAATTTTCTTTTTGTTTTCAGAAACCTTTCTTATCTAAATGTGAGGCTTCTTTTTAGATTTATAGAATTTTCTTTTGTCAATTTTTAGATTTTTTATTAGGGTTCTTTATAATTCTCCGTAATACATACATAACTAAATTTTCTAACTCTGCTTTAATGTTACCCATTATCCCTTCTTATTCCTCTTTCTCGGCCTAGCTTCTTTAGCACCTTTACCCTGGCCACGTGTTGTCACATCCAATCCCTCACCCTTCTACATGCATCCACCCAATTCTCTTTTATTTCCTTGCATTCCTCTGTCAGATGACTCCACGTATCCTTCCCGCCCTTATACAGTACGCACCTGTATCCCTCACCCATTAATTCCTTCCTCAATCTAAGTACCTTGGTCTCTTACGATATACCTGCATACTTGTAGCACTCATATTCATTCTTCATTATACATCATTGTCTCTCTTTTCTTCTCCAGTTTCTTCGCCTTCGCACGAACTCATTCCGCCGTATCAAAACCTTGCTCCAGATACTCCTTCACGATGTCTTCTGACAAACAAACAAATTTTTCACTTTTCCGCTATTTAAATACTCTCTCCCATCTACGCGTCTCTTCCATACCCCCTTGACTACTTTATCCTCGTCCAATCTACACAGCTTCATGTCATATCCGGCTACTTTCCTTGTCGCTTCACTCCAAACATTCTCGTTATTCGTTTCCTGAAGCAATATGTATCCTGGCGTCGATTTCTCCATCCTCATCACCTTCAGGAAACACCACTGTTTCTAGTCAAAATTTCGTCCCTCTTAATCCCCCATATTTCCACCTTATATATCATGATCGGTTTCATGCACGCATCTTAAAGATCACACATCATCTTGATATTGATAATGGCAATTAGCCGAAACTAAGAAAAATATTTGTGAAACAAACCAAGTGATTTTAATTAGAAAACCTATATATTAACGTAATGTTTCACCAAGTGATTAATGAGACACAAGTATATGATCACACATCACTTTCCCATTGTCCTCCATCCACCTTCCCTGTTTTGTTCTCACCACCTTTCACGCTCTCCTCGCCTTCAACTGCACCTATCTGATATTCTCCTTACAACCTCTCGAACTTTTAAATATAAAACCCAGGTAGTTGAACACTGCCCTCCCTTAAGTTATGCTTAAATTTCATTCACTTCGTGTTTTTTGCATTTACCCTCAAATTTCTTCTGTTCGTGAATTTCTCCACTCTCGTTAACATCTCATTCATTCCTTTCCACTCACTCACCCTCAACATATCAGCACTAAAACCTTATTCCTCCCAATCACTACCCCTTGAGTGGCCACTTCTCAACACTTCTTTTAATTCTCCTATATATGTAGAATGGCAAAGAGCTTAACGGGCAGCCATATCTCACCCCCTTCATGACAAGGATAGGGTTCTTATTATGCCCTTTCCAACAGGATGGAGTCTGAATTTGGCGATTGGCTTGGGACATTCGAACACTGCGTTTACCACCCTTGTATGTAAGGTAATAGTGGCCGGCGATTTTAATGCCAAGGTACACTAATGGGGAAAGATCAGGGCCGATAAGATAGGAGACATGCTACTCGAGGCTATAGCGGTCCTCGATCTAGAGGTTGCCAGCGACAGTATCGAGCGGGCGATGGTTAGGTGAAACGCAGATTCGATAATAGATTTGAACCTGGTTCTTCTAGGGATGATGGGTTATATAAAGAACTAGGCGATGGATGAAGGGGAATTTTTCAGAGACCACCGCTATATTACTTACCAGGCGACAGAGCGACATCATCCTGCCAAACAGGATATCAAGGCAGTGAGGTGAGACGTGGCCAAGATGAGGAAAGTGGACCTCTATCGTTATATGAGGGGTCATCCTAGGTCGGTGAGTGGAACCGAGGCTCCAAAGAGACTACAAGAGGTCTACGACCTGGCCATATCAAAGAAGAAATAAGGGAAGCAAAACAGAGTTATTTACTGGTAGGGGGAGAGGTAGGAGAGGCCTGATAAGATGCAGACGCAGAGGAGGTGACCTTAGAGTGCGCGAGGGCTAAAGCTTAACTGATAGTTGATAACTATCTTATAGTGGCTAAGAACCTAGATGTAGGTCTTTCTAATGCTGGGGCACAAGTTACAGGAGAAGTCGACTAGGTTGTGAAGATTTAGTTCCCTTCTCAATCGAGGTAAGAAATGTTTATGTTGCCTCTATCCCAACCTCCAATTAACAAAACATACTCAAAATCTGTGATTAACAATTAGTGACAAAAAATTCATTGTCAGTATAGTTAATCAGATAAATAAATTGTTGAGTATATTTCATTGACTTGAATCAATTTATTTATCTGAACAATTATACTGTTAATAATTTTTTGACATGGTGGATTAGTAGACACCCAACCATCCTACTTACAGATAAAGGCTATTAACCCACCTTCCAGTTATCAAAATCAATTATTAAAGTCAATCAAATGAATAATGCAAAAAACGCAATTTCTCTATTAGGAGAAGTAATACACTTGTTCAGTTCCATTTAACTTTTTAACTCAATTGATAATAAACAAGTGTATTACTTCTCCCAATATGAAAATTTGGTTCCTTCAAGAATGTAGCAGAACAAGTATCGAAGCAATTTCTCTAGTTTTACTGAGATGAAAAATCAACTGTTTTATTGTTGATGTTTTTAGGAGTTTAAACGTAGGTTTTACGATTGATTTTAAAAGTATATGTAGAGTGGGTGGATGGCCACTATCCCACCCTCCAATCCTGACATCACAAATGACGGATTTTTGATTAGATTGTATTTTTTTAGAAACGTATTTATTTAATAATCTCAGATTGAATTTTCTTGTAAATTAATAAAATTTTTAATTAAATCTACCCGTATGATGTGGTGATTGGAGGGTGGGAAAGAGTACACCCACCCACCCTACATATATATTTATACATAAGCCATCAACACTGCTTTTTTCTTTAAAAAAATCAACTCTTTTATTGTTGATGTTTTTCAGGAGTTGAAACGTAGGTTTTACGATTGAATTTAAAAAAATATGTAGGGTGGGTGGGTGGCCACTATACCACCCTCTAATCCCAACATTACAAACAACGGATTTTTTATTAATTTGTGTATTTTTTCGATACGTATTTATTTAATATATTCAGAATAAAATTTCTTGTAAATTAATAAAATTTTCAACTTAATCTAAGCATACGATATATTGATTGGAGGGCGAGATAGAGGCCACCCACCCACCCTACATATACATTTCTATTTTAACCACTAAACTGTTTATTTCTTTTAAAAAAATCAACTGTTTTTCGGGAGTTAAAACGTAGGTTTTACGATTGAATTAAAAAAAATGTAGGGTGGGTGGGTGGCCACTATCCCACCCTCAAATCCTGACACCACAAACGACGGATTTTTGATTAGATTGTATTTTTTTAGAAACGTATTTATTTAATAATATCAGATTGAATTTTCTTGTAAATTAATAAAAATTTTAACTAAATCTACGCGTATGATGGGTTGATTGGAGGGTGGGATAGAGGCCACCCACCCACCCTACATATACATTTATACTTTAGTCACAAACACTGTTTTTACATTTTAAAAAATTATAATTTTACTGTTGATAATTTCATGACTTGAAACGTAAGTTTTAGGATTTAATTTTAAAAAAATATGTAGGCTGGGTGGGATTTTTGATAAAATCATGTATTTTTTAGAAACCTATTTATTAAATATTCTCAGATTAAGTTTTCTTATGAATTAATAAAATTTCTAATTAAATCTTCTCGTATGATGTGGTGGTTGGAGGGTGGGATAGAGGCCACCCACCCACCTGGCATATACATTTATACTTCACCCATCAACACTGCTTTTTTCTTTCAAAAATCAACACTTTTATTGTTGATATTTTTCAGGAGTTGAAACGTAGGTTTTACGATTGAATTTAAAAGTATATGTAGGGTGGGTGGGTGGCCACTATCCCACCCTCCAATCCTGACACTACAAACGAAGGATTTTTAATTAGATTGTATTTTTTTAGAAACGTATTTATTTAATAATCTCAGATTTAATTTTCTTGTGAATTAATAAATTTTTTAATTAAATCTACGCGTATGATGTGGCGATTCGAGGGTGGGATAGAGGCTACCCACCCACCCTACATTTACATTTATACTTCTGCCACAAACACTGTTTTTTTTTTTTAATCAACTCTTTTATTGTTGATGTTTTTCAGGAGTTGAAACGTAGGTTTTACGATTGAATTTAAAAGAATTTGTAGGATGGGTGGGGGTGTCCACTATCCTACCCTATAATCCTGACATCATAAGCGACGGAGTTTTAGTTAAATAATCTACATTTTAGAAACGTATTTATTTAAAAAAATCAGATTAAATTTCCTTCTAAATTAATTTAAAAAAAATAACTAAATCTACGCGTATGACGTGGTGATTGGGGGGTGGGATAGACCGTGGTCGACGGAGCAAATGCTAGAAGGAACGCCAAATTAGGCAATTAGGTTTATTTTCAGAGACGGCCCCGATGATCTGGTCTAAAGAAGGGCCAACAGCCTACAAGAGAGCATGGTTAGTACTCATCTCCAAAAGAAAGAAATCTGACAGGGTGGCGAGCAATTATCACCCAGTTTGTCCCACGAACGAGAAAGGAAAGATGCTCTAGTGATTTCTGGCAATGAGATCAACTACGGTGATTGATGAGCAATATGGGCTCAGATAATATAGGTCGACAGTCGACTCACTTCTTAAAGTTAGGAAGTTAGTAGACGAAGCGAATGAAGGATTTCACCCTTCCCCTTTTTAGATACTCAATCTTTCCCTCAACACTGACTCATACGCCGCTTACAGATTCAGAAAAATCCATAGGGAGGGTATTTCTTCCATTACACGCTCTACAATCATAGTCAGAGTAAAGACCTGATTCCTCACTCCTCTCATATTCCTATAACTTTCCTGTCTCTCCTCCAGCCTGTTCTTTACTATCTCCATGCCTAACTTAAACCCGGTGTTCATCACCGTCACCTCCCTACAGTTTTTCTTTGTGCATGGGGCATATTGTCCACCTTTCACAATCCCGGGATCTCCTCTTCCTCTCTCCATAACTAGCAGAAGAATAGAGGGTGACAATGGAAGAACACATATTTTGTGTCAATTTGAGCATTTCCAAATAGAACTAAATTTTTGTAGATTATTATTATATACAATGTTAAAATCTTTTTTAGTATGTAATACCATATCTAGTTTACCCTCTACTTCTTCTTTTCCTGATTTCCAATTTCCTTGTACATCTTTGCCTTTAATTCATTGAGTACCACCGCTTTCCTTCTTTTCAACTCCTCGAAAGCCCTCTCCACTTCCTCCTCAGTGAACTCTATCAACTCTCCCCTTTCATCTCTTTTCCATACCTTTTTCTTTTTTACATTTTTCAGCCTACTTTTCTAACTCAACCTCCGTCTGCTCCTTCCTTCCCCCCACTCATTAATATGCTTTACATTTACGCCTCGTTTCAGTATGTCTGGATCTTGTTAGTATATTTAGCTGTTGCTTATCAGAAGTTACTAGCATTCTTTCAAATTCAAATAAATCTAGGATATTAGTCAATTTCGTACGTTGACCTTCAAATTACGATATCTTAGATGGTTATAAAATTTTAAAAGCCATTTTTCTTAGATCTTTTAAGAGAATTATTAATTTTTTGAGAATGTTTTATTAGATATTATCAGAAAGTGTTGCACTAGATCCCTGTTTGGATGGATAAGTAATTACGTTACCTTGGTGAAAACTATTTGAATTAGGGACATAAAGCTTCTTCGAAGGATAGTGTTTAATTTCAATTCGAAGCAAGGTGCAATTCGAATGCAAATTACCGTCTATGTAAGTAACGTCCGTAATTTGAGTAAACTCCAGTGTACTTAAATTACAGACAGTTGCCGATATTTACTCAGATAACACACACACACTGTCGGGCCGTTACACGTTTCACAATTATTATCCTTATCAATTCGACGAGTCAAGACCGTTCCGGGCGGTAAAATTAATTATACCCCTTTTTACGTCCGGCCGTAAAGGAGCTGCATTAATAAAATTAACGCATTAAAACTTCACGGCAACTAATAATCCGGCCCGAAAATAGAAGAAGCCGACTATCGTGCTCGACTCAATTAGCAATTAACTGTGTTTGAGCGCGAAGTGTGCTCGTGATGTTTATACAGCGATGATTTACAGCGACAAACTCGTATTGATTCCGCCCCGTGATTCCTCTTATCGCTAATATGATAGTGGGGCCCGACGCCACCGCCGAACACGTCCCCGAAAATTAATGTTGTAGACATAAGATCTTGTTACGCTGAATGCTATAAATCCACCCGATCTATCAATCTTAATTGACATTGAGAATAAGGCAGTGAGTGTACGATAATATTAAATTATAAACTGCATAATTTCTATATTAAATTGTGTATGTTCTAAAAATTACGAATATTTTTAGTAGACGAAATTATTTTACTGATTCAAATTATTAGCATTGTTTTTTAGATTAATCACTACATTAATTTTTTTGTGTTTTATTTCTTCTATGTGAAGTACAAAAAGTATGTTTGTTAAATTTCACCATTTGTGTGAAATAATGAAAACATAACACAAATATAAATTTTATGTAAAGAACAACATTAAATGCACTAAATGCTCTCAACGAATAACTTTAAAAAAAATGCGGATTATTATAAAAAATAATATTAATAACGTAAAAAGTTGCAAGTACATGTAAATAAATAAATAAATTCGTAGGACGCATTTTCATATTTCCATTAGTTTTTACGGCCGACGTTATTTCCCCGGCGCATTCACCATAATTTCCGTTATAATATATATCACGATTCCAGCGCGACGATACATATTTTTGCGGGCGATTAAAAAAAAAATATTACACGCCGAAAAAAATGGTGATAGCGGCGCAGAAAAAAACAATTTCCTTTCGGCCCCCACGAATGCAACGCCGGTCTGCCGAAAATCTCGCGTTGATAAAAAAACAAGTGAAAACATGCACGCGACGTGACCGAACGAGTTTATTATTGCGGAGGCGTTCGAACGTGTCGGATGTTTTCAAAAGGGTGGGATTCGATGGTGATAATAGGGCGTTAATCACTCGCAGATGTTAGATTAACACGGTCTATTTCAAGTAGTTAGGATTAATGATGGTAAGCTGTCCATCGGTGTCAGCCCCATTAGGTGTTTAAGGAAATGGATCTAATTCAAGGTGGCGTGGATCTGTGGCGATGATTTATTACTCGCGTCGTTTTGATTGCATAATTGATTCGGATAAATCATTCGTTGTAGTACTAATTAATATATTTAACCATAATTATTGGATTTCAATATGAAGAACCTATAAATTTCGATGAATTACGTTCGTGCAGATAATAATATTAAGCCAACCTTATTTGAATGCATAATTTTGCATAAGTTAGTGTTATCTTCTTTTAGTATTTAATTTAAATCACTTCTATTTAATGAATGTGAAATTTATAAGCACGTATATTGCAATGAAAATTAATTGATGCAACCAATAAATAAATTGATTATTATTTAATAATTGGTTATATATTCGCTCTAAAAACTACCATAGCCTGAACAAATATTTTATTACCTATTAATTGGGTCTGCACACTGATGTATAAATTGTACTATTGTCGATTATTCGGTGGAATAAATTTTCAAAATTTACCAGGAATTGGAATGTAATGAACATACAAATTGAATATTTATTAATTGTTCAGAATAAAAATGCTTTCCTTTCAGGATTATTTATTTATACATTAATTTATTTATGAATCCAACAAAGATATAAGAATATTTTTCGGCATTTTCATTCACTTCAGCTTCATAAATGGCACTGTTCACGAAGGCCATCATCTAAATACCGGCGATAATTCACCCCAAAAGAATGGCCTTAATTCGATCGGACGCGTGCTCTCCGACAATGCATTATTTCCGCCCACTGGAATGGTTTCTTTGAGCATTCGATATCCCGCCCGAATAAAATTGATACAAATTGATCGTACCTTACGGTCTGCTGAAGTCCGGCGCACATGCACAAACACAAAAAATTTGGGGGGATAACAAACAAGCTACATTGATCAACGTCTGCTTAATGTCACCCCTGCGCCGAATTCCTGTTGCCATCTTCATCAAATTACACAATGTATTTATTGTTCGTGATATAATAGACTCGTTTTGCCCTGTTATTTATTTTATATTATAGAGACAAACGTTTTTATTAAAGGTAGTATTATAATAATACGATATAACAATTATTTTTATTCTTCAAGCCCGATTTCATATTATTTACACATCCTTGCTATAATTTAATTTATTGTGAATATAAATTGATTAAATAATAACATGAAATACATAAATGCTAACATCAAACAACAGGTAAAATATTTCGCGCGGTGTGCGCGTATATCCACGTTTATAATGGAACAATTCTCATGACGAGATAATATGGGGAAGTTTGCGTAATTGAATAACCCATGCGGCTATCCGTGTCTAGGGCGTCCCAAAGACGTTAATGTTTAGAGTAATAACACAAATAGGAGACCCGTACACCCTTATACACCCGTGTTCTGGCGAGGGTTGAATTTAAGCAAGTTTTAATTAGGTGTATACTGGTTTCGGTTAGTGTTCTGCTAGTTAATATTATGCTTATGTAAAGTGCTTTATTAATAAGGAGAATCTATTATTTAGAGTTGAAACTGAGCTCCTGGGGGCTAATCGTGATGTCGGATCAATTATTGATTAAATGTTGTATGGGAGTATACGATTACCGGTAAATGAAAATTTATACTATTTGATAAGTTCCATTAGTAGTTAATTCTTGTCTTAAATAAAAAGTACTTCTTCCTTACTTATAGTTTATCTATAATATATTTTTTTAGTGTAATTCCAGTGCTGATTATCAGATTAAAAAAAAATATTATATAAATAAATTAATAAAACTAGGAAGGAAAACTTATGTTTATTTTCATATTTTTGTACTTTTATTTTATTTTCTGAGATTTTAGTTGGCTCCAAATGTTTTCGCGGTAAGACATACATAAAAAATGTAACCGAGATATAGAAGTTTCAGCACTTCTAGAGTAACAATCTATAATTCTTGAATGGTGGCGGCGTTTACTTGGTGGTATATTCTAATAACAAATTTAAATAAAACACTTTATAACTTTGTTTTACCACTATATTTTTCAAACGTGACCCTAAAAATTTATATAACTTTGAAGAAAAAGTAAGAAAATTTTAGGAAAATCATAAGAAAAAAAAATTGAAAATTATACGGAAAAAAAACAATACTTAATAGCAAAAAAATCTATAAATTAAAAAAAACTCATTAAAAAAACCTCTAGAACCCCTAAAGAAAATTTACTTAATTTAGAAGCAAAATTCAAGGAGTTTTTTAAAATCCTGAGGAGAAAATTCTAAAAACCACCAAAAAACCTCACATTTTGAAGTAATAGAAGCCGGAAAAAAAATATTCTCAAAATCTATTTAAAAACTTACTAGAAATCAAAAAGGAAAAGATGCTAAATTCTAAAAACCACAACATATATTCTGAAAAAAATTTGCTAAAAAAAATAAAAAATTATCGAAATCTATTCAAAAACTTGCTGGATATCTCTAGAACCTACGAGTAACATAAATTTTGAAAGAATTTTTGAACAGTTTTAGAAACCCCGATGAAAATTTATACAACCTAAGAGGAAATATGCTCGAAGCAATAAAACATTCTCAATAATGGAAGAAATAAAAATTCCATCGTTAACGAGAAAAATTCGTGTACTGCAATAAAATAGAAAACATTTTTGATTTTCTTAATTTGTAGTTCATTACTACAATTTATATATATTACTCCTAGAAATGCTAAAAAACCTCGAAGAAATTTTACATAATCTGGTAAGGATGCAAAATAATATTCCCAACAAAATTCAAATTCTAAAAATTCTTAGAAAGTAAATAACTTACAAAAAAATTGCTGGGGAATTTGGTTCCAAGAACTTTCTAAAAAATTTTCCTCAGAATTGCATAAAGTTTCTGCAAAATTATAAAAATTTTCGAGATTAATACAACGTTTAATATTTCTTCTTTGATCTTATTGGAATTTTCGACCAGTAGCAAAATTTTTATTCAAGTTTTCTTAATTTTAACTAATTGAATTTTTTTAATAATTTCTCTTCGGAATTACGAAGATTCTAGTTTTTATCTACATTGTTAGAATTTACTAGGAAATTCTCTTACAGATTTCTAAAATATTTCTGTGAAAGTTCTTGAGTTTTCCAGCACATTTCAATATTCCTTAAATATTTCTTAATTAATATTCCAAGAACTTTCTAGCAAAGTTTCCTCCAAATTACAAAATTTTTGCAAAATTTTAAAACTTTTCCAGATGAATACAATCTTTAATATTCCTTGTTTGATCTTACTGAAATTTTCGATAAGTTGCAAAATTTTTATTCAAGGTTTCTTAATTTTAACTAATTGAAACGTTTTAATAATTTCTCTTCAGAATTGCTAGGATTCGAGTTTTCATCTAGATTTTTAGAATTAACTAGGAAATTCTCTTACAGATTTTTAAAATATTTCTATATTTTTTAGCATATTTGAATATTCCTCAAAAATTTCTTGATTGATATTCCAAGAACTTTCTAGCAAAGTTTCGTCCAAATTGCAAGAGGTGTCTGCAAAATTTTAAAAATTTTCCAGATAAATACAATTTTTAATATTTCTTGTTTTCGACAAGTTGCAAAATTTTTATTCAAGGTTTCTTAATTTTAAGTAATTGAATTTTTCTTTGGAGTTGAGAGGATTCTCGTTTTCGTTTAGATTGTTAGAATTTTCTAGGTATTTCTCGTACAAATTTCTAAAATATTTCTCTGAAAAGTCTTGATTTATGCTCAATATTTTCAAATATGTATTGATTGATTTTCCAAGAACTTTTTACTAGCAAAGTTTTCTCCAAATTGCAAGAAGTTTCTGCAAAATTTTAAAATTTTTCTAGATTAATACAATTTTTAATATTTTTTCTTTGATTTTATTGGAATTTTCGACCAATTGCAAAGTCTTTATTCAAGGTTTCCTAATTTTAGCTAATTGAATTTTTTAATAATTTTTCTTCAGAATTGCGAGGATTCTAGTTTTTAACTAGATTTTTAAAATTCAATACGAAGTTCTCTTAAATACGTCTGTGTTTTTCATTTACTCTAATATAAATTTTTAATAAATCGAATATCTTTTAAAAGTTCTAGAATTTCCAGTCATGTTTCAGCAATTTGCATTCTTATAAAATAAAGCACTAAAAACCTTTCTTCACACAGTTTATTTGAAATACCAAATATATATATTTCGGACACAAAGTGACTATTATCAATGGTTTAATACAGTCTAGAAACCTTTATGAAATATTGATCAAGAATTTTAAAAATCTGTAAGAAAATCCATAAAATGATTAAGAAAAAATATGAATCATTATGAAAAAAATGGAAGAAATCTTGCTGGAAAACTTAAAACCCTTGAAAAATATTTATGTAGTTCTGAAAATTCTAGAAACCTTGAAGAATAATTGTGGAAAATGAAGATCTTGATAAAAATGTATCATCTATCTAAAAGGAAACACGCTAATTCAAGAAATATTTAAGAAACATTGATGAAGAATTTTAGATGTCTAGAAGAAAATCTATACACTTTGGGCTAAAAAATTATAAAAAATTATAAAAAAATAGAATAAATCTTGCTAAAAAAACTAAAACCTTTGAATAATGTTTATGTAGTTCCGAAAATCCTAGAAACCTTCGAGGAATGATTGTAAAAAAATGGAGATCTTGATAAAAAAAAATTTAAAAATATTGATGAAGAATTTTAAAAATCCGAAAGAGCATACATTGACTGTGTAAGAAAAAAATATGAAAACTTCTAGAAAAATGAAAGAAATCATGCTGAAAAACTCTAAAATCTATTTATTTAACTCCAAAAATTCTAGAAGCCTGAAATAAGTCGAAATGAATCTAAAAAGAGCTGAATTCTCTAAAATAAAGAAAAAATGTTGAAATATTGCAAAATTCAAGAAATCTTAAAGATATATTTATGAAGAATTTTAGAAAACTTAAAGAAAATTCATACACTATGTAACAAAAAAAAATCTAGAAAATTGGAAAAAATCTTACTGAAAAACTTTTAAGCATGTTCATGAAGTTCCGTAAATTCTAAAAACCTTGAAGTTTTAGGAAACTGAAAATCTCGATGAAAATTGATATAATCTTAAAATAAAAAAGGCTAAATATCAAAGAAAGGAAACCAAAGGAAAAAATTGCTGAAAATTGCAATATTGAAGAATTATTAAAAAAATACTGATGAAAAAATTTATAGATATGGAAGAAAATTACACTGTGTGAGATAAAAATTATGAATACTTCTAGAAATCTTGTTGGAAAAGTTATTTAATCTAAA
Organism: Ontholestes murinus; assembly: GCA_963969525.1. Classification (NCBI taxonomy): domain Eukaryota; kingdom Metazoa; phylum Arthropoda; class Insecta; order Coleoptera; family Staphylinidae; genus Ontholestes; species Ontholestes murinus. The sequence goes on along the minus strand of OZ018391.1, from coordinate 11,153,614 downwards.
CGAATTTTTTTTTTAATTTAAAAATTATTTTTAGAAATCTGAATGAAAATGTATTTACCTAATAATTATGAACAAATTATGAAAAATTAAAGAAATCTTGCTGAAAAATTCTAAAACCTATAAACCTTTGAAGAATGTTTTACTAGTTCTGAAAATTCTAGAAGTATTGAAGAATATATGTTAGATAAATTGAAATGAATCTAAAAAGGGCCGAAAATAATAGATAATTTTTTGAAATAAAGAAAAGAATTCTAAAAAATGTTAAAGAAACATTGATTTTAGAAATTTGTAGGAAAACACTGCGTAAGAAAAAATTATGAAAAATTTTGAAAATAGAATTGCTGAAAAACTCTTAAACCCTTTAAAAATGTTTTTGTAGTTCCAAAAACTCTAAAAACTTTGAAGAACGGAAATAGAGATCTTGATTAAAATTTTATTTATTTATTATATATCGTAAAAGGGGCTTCCCGTTTATAAATAAATAAAAATAAAATAAAAATAAAATATTTAGTAAAGAAAAAAGGTTGAAAGAAAATATTGGAAAATTTTCTAAAATAGAAACAAAAATACTAAAAAATTGCAAGAAATCTTAAAGAAATATTTATGAAGAATGTTTATGTAGTTCCAAAAGTTCTACAAAAATTAAAAATAATAGAAACTTTCTAAACTAAACCAAAATGCTGAAAAGAAAATTCAAGAAATCTGAAAGAAAATCCACACACTGTGTAAGAAAGAGTTATGAAAATTTATATAAATATGGAAATAGTGGAAAATGATTAAACCTTTGAAAAATGTTCATATAGTTCCGTAAATTCTAAATACCTTGAAAAATTCAGATATTAATGAAAATTTATTTATTTTTAACGTAAAAATTTGGAAGTAACAGAAAATTATATAAAATAAAGAAAACATTTCTGAAAAGTTGCAAAATTCAAGAAATATTGAAAAAGTTGATAAAGAAAATTACACTGTGTAGATAAAACATGAAAATTCTGTAAATATGGAAGAAATCTTTCTAAAAAATCATAAAACCTTTAAAAAATCTTGTAATTCCGGAAAATTTTAGAAACCTTGAAGAATAATTGTGGAAAAAACCTTGATAATAATATATTTATTCTAAAAGGAAAAAGGCTACTTCAAGAAATCTTTAAGAAATATTGATAAAGAATTTTAGAAATCTAAAAGAAAATTTTACTTTGTAATTGGCCTTTTTGCTAATGGGCAGAAATCAATAAATAAATAAATACACTATGTACTAAGAAATTATGAAAAATTATAGAAAAATGGAAAAAGTTTTGCTGAAAAAATTCTAAAACATTTGAGGAATGCATTTAAAATTCTAGAAAACTTGTAAAATCATTGTGGAAAATGGAGATCTTGATGAAAATGTAGGTAATCTAAAAATAAAACTGAAATGGGCTGAAATGAATAGAAAATTCTGTAAAATAAAGAAAACTTTGCTCAAAGTTGCGAAATTTAAGAAATCTGAAAGAAATATTGAAAAAAATTTATAAAATTTTTTTAGAAAATTGGAATTTCTAGAAAATCCTTAAAGAATGTTTATGTTGTACTGAAAATTTAAGGAACCTTGAAGATTAATTGTGGAAGTGGAGATCTGATGAAAACTTAATTAATCAAAAAGAAAAACATAAAGAAAGTCTATAAAAATTTTAAAAGAATTTGTTTAAGATCTATTGATTTCTGCTAAGGTTTTTTATTTCATATACTTTTTGGTTTTGGTTTATGTATAGTTTATTGTATAGTATTGTTATTTGATTGTATATATATTTTGTTATATGTATATTATATATGTATTATTTAATGGTCTACCGTAATAAAGAATTATTATTATTATTATTATTATTATAAAATAGAGAATAAATAGCTAAAGATTTGCAAAATGAAAAAAATCTTAAAAAAATATTGATGAAGAAATTTAGAAAATATAAAAATGTGCTAAAAACTGTAGAACGAAATTTACGTAATTTAAAAGAAAATTCAATGAAAACTTCTAAAAATCTTGGAGAAATATTGCTGAAATATTAAGAAATTTTTAAGTCTCCAAGAAAATTCATACAATATGTAAGGAAAATGCTGAAAAATGTTTCTATTATTGAAAAGAAAGTTATGTAAACTTTTGGAACTCTCGAGGAATATAGAAATTTTAAAGCAAATTGACACGAAGAAAATTCATACTATCTGGAAAATTGTGTAAAAATCTTAACAAAAAAAAAAACTCTAGAAAAACGGAAAATACTTGCTGGAAAACTCTAAAGCCCTTGAATAATATTTTTGTAATTCCGGAAATCATAGAAACCTTTGAAGAATAATTGTGGAAAACTAGAGATTTTGTTAAAAATTTATTTAATGTAAAAGGAAAGAGACTAATTTAAGAAATCTTTAAGAAATATTGATGAAGAATTTTAGAAATCTAAAAGAAAATTTTATGCTGAAATTGGACTTTTGGCTGTTGGGTAAAAATAAATAAATAAATAAATACATACACTATGTACTAAGAAATTATGAAAGATTATAGAAAAATAGAAGAAGTTTTGCTGAAAAATTCTAAAACAATTGAGGAATGCATTTGTAATTCTGAAAATTCCAGAAAGCTTGTAAAATCATTGTGGGAAATGGAAATATTGATGAAAATTTAGTTTATAATCTAAAAATAAAACTAAAAGGGGCTGAAATATTAGAAAAATCTCTAAAATAAAGAAAAAATTGGCAAAGTTGCAAAATTCAAGAAATATTGATTTGAGAGATCTCAAAGGAAATGCACACAGTGTGTAAGAAAATAATATAAAAATTTCTAGTAAAAATGGAATTGCTGGAAAATTCTAGAACCCTTGGAGAATGATTATGTAGTACTGAAAATTTTAGAAACCTTGAAGAATAATTGTAGAAGTGATGTGTAGATCTTAATGAAAACTCATTGAAGGAAATAACAAAAAAATTCTAAAATAGTGAAAAATTTGTTGAAAATTGCAAAATATCGAAATGAAAATGTTGATGAAACATTTGAGAAAATAGAAAAAAGTGCTTAAAACTGTAGAACTTTTGAAAAAATATTTCGTAATTTGAAAGAAATTCTTTGAAAAGTCCTTAGCTTGGAGAAATACTGCTGAAGAATTTTTAAAACCAAGAAGAATAAATTATAATAAAAATGTAGATTCGTTTCTAGTATTGAAAAAAAAATATATTAAGGATACCTTTAGAACTCTCGAGGAAAATAGAAATTTGATAGAGAATTATAAAAATAAACTCGAAGGAAATTAATACCACCTCAAAGAAACAATTGTCGAATAATCTCAAAATTCTAATATTCTATTAATAATAATAAAATTTAGAAAAACCGTCTTGATAAAAGTTAGGAATCGAGATGAAAAGAATCTGGCAAAATGTAAAGTTCACGAACAAAATATATACATTCTAAAAAGTGTTAGAAATGGTGCAAAATTTTATGAAATAGGAAAAACTATCTAAAATGAAGAAAATATATACAAAAATTAAAGAAGTTTGAAAACAATAATGATAGTACAAACATTGAAAAAAAAAATTAGAATCAAAGACAAACCGTTTTCAATTACATTTCCTAAATGTAAAAATGTTGTAGTTTGTAAGTAAAATGAATAAAAAAATATAAACATATTTTATTTTAGTTACTTATTCATATTTGCAACGAATTTCTTCTCTTGTTTGATGATGATGGTGATAACCACTATTATTTTTACTTGTAATTATTTATATATTATATTGTATATTATGTTATTACCAATGAATTCTTTGGTGAAGCCATTCCTCCCTTACGTACTTTCTCATTTGTCATTAATATTGTATTCTACATATTATTAATGTTTGTAAACTTGAAATAAACTTTATTATTTATTATATTTTAGACTATTTTTTTAGGGAAAGAATTTTTTAATTCAAGATATTAGATCATTGTTAGGGTGTACAACCACTGATAAATCATACAATAATAGGATAATAATGTAAACATTAATTATTGCTACTTTTCAACAACAGTCAAAGACCTGTTTCTATCTATATTGGATCTCATCAGCATAGCGCATTTGGAGTTAAATACTTTAAATTAAAACAAAGTTCTTATGTCTCCAATTGCACTATGTTATAATCTATAGCTCATTTTTAAATAATTAGTATAAAAATTACAACCTGTTTTGGTAGAAAAATGTGCTCGACGAAAAAAAATTAAAATCCCTTTCAAAACAAGCACACAGCGGGTGTGGGGGAGGCCAGAAACAGAGAATTCATCCCATTAAAACCTCCGGATTGCGGAAATTTATTTTCCCTTTTGTTCCAGGAGCCATTTTCACGGAGGACCAAAAGGACAGCAGCGTGGAGCTGGCTTTCAAGTATGCGGTGTACAGGATAAACAAGGACAAGGAACTTTTGCCGAACACCACTCTCATATACGACATACAATATGTTCCTAGAGATGACAGTTTTAGGACCTCTAAAAAAGGTAAACATCCGTGTAAACATAAATTCCGCCGGTAAAACGGGCACCCACCGCCGCCACGCATTCATACGAATGATTTAGTACACACAAACACACACACACACACACGCATACACTCTTGTTTGCCGGTTTCGGAAGGAAGGACGTCATCCTCAGGGAGACGTATATTTAACCCTTTACATTTACGTTTTGTTATTCACTTGACGCAGCGTTAATAAAATATCTCCTCAGTGGACGACATTATAGTCAGCATAAAAAAATAAATATATGTTGTAACAAAAAAGGATTACCTTTTTAATATCAGGTAATAGTAACGATAACAATTGTTAAGGGTATATTTTATTAATTATATAATGAAGATAATGTTTGCAAAAATGAACTGAATTAAAATGTAATTAGTTATCAATTGCAGATCCAAAAATGATGAATGTAATATAGTTTAAACTTGTTGGTATGTAATTTTGGTGTACATAATAAGTGATTTTCTTCACCAAAATTGATTAATGTAAATATTAGAATATATATTTCAGCCTCTATAAAATTTATAAATGATTAATATGCTATTAAAAGTTACAGTGAAATATAAATATATTATAAATTCAATAATTATTAATTTGATATTTTAATCACATTATTAGTATGTAACGGTTAATGAGGTCGACCTTTATGTGACAATAATTTATAATTTACTACGATTACGTTGTAATTATTAAGCTATTATAAGTGCAATTTATTCTATACTAAAATTGACTGAATTTCAAAGTGAATTTGCTTGAAACATTATAAATTCATAAAAGCGGATTTAATCTAAAACATCCCTGTCATCAACGGCCTGATTGGCCACATGCATATTCCAATCTTCAAAGAGATTTTATAAAAAATTTATGTGTACGTGATGTGTAATTACTTTATGATCGATATTTATTAATGCACTGAAATGGTTGTAGAGGAAAAAAGTATAAAATAGCTTGTGATAATAATTTATGTCAAAATTAATATGTTTTTCTCTCTAAACAAGGTCTCCCTCAAGGATCCGCTTTGTCGCCTCTCTCGAGGATATAAGAGTTATGTTAAATTAATATAACAATCAATTAGTTTAAAGTGCAATAACATGCTTAATACAGTAGAAATACTTATATTTAAAATATGGATGAAATATTATTTTTATAAATTTTTAAAATCGCTTTGTATTTATAGAAAAAAATATGTTTGGTATAAATTTTCAAATAGTTACATACATATTGTATACGAGAAGTAACTTATTAACCAAAATAAATGGCCAATTTTTCATTCATCCCGTCGAATTGCACAAGTACTAAAAAAAATAAACAAACGCACCGCTTTGTTTTCCGATCGCTGATTACTCACACAGCGGAATAAATATTCCGCAAATGTAATGGAACGTCGTTGTATTCGAAAGCATAAATAAGTGGCGGGCCCTTTATTACGTCAAAACATTTTAAAATGTTCCATTCGGGGTTATTGGGGTATGCGCCGGTGATAATTCGTTTTTGTTTCGTGACCGGCCTCGACGCCGGCGGTGGGTGGGTGTGACAAATCGGACGGCAAAATTCACCCTCCCCCCTCCTCGTCAACCCCCCCCCCTACCATCCTTCAAATAAATTAATTTACAGCTGAGGGGTGAACATCAGAACATCATCGCAGTTCACACCTCACTTCTTCATTCGGTAATTAACGGCGTGTTGCTTTTAATTGGCCCTTAATAAGGGACAACCAATTAGTTCGGTCACGAAACTCTCGTGATCGGGAAAAATCGGTCGGTGAACTTAACCGTCCGAAATGACCTAGTTAATACGCTCAAATAAATACCTAAAAAAAAAATTGTATATGCCTTTATACCTGTTGCATACAATTTACTATAATAATATATTTAATTATTTGAAAACTTATTTAAATGATAATCTACAGTATACAAGGGTTTGTTTTATATTTTGTTAATGAATAATTTAGGTGCTGCCATCTAACAATAAACCCAAAAGTGTTCATCAGTTGAGTTACCCATGCGCTATTTACGGAATTCAATTTGCTTTTCTTGAAGAACATCCAAAAAAAGTCGTTTTTCCAGAGAAAAGAAAGACCAAAGGTATAAATAAATAAATAAAACATGTCTTCTGTTCATAAACTAATATCACAAGATCGTCATCTTTCTTTAATTAAGATTGATGTATACTTAGGCATTACTGAAACCATCGCGTTGAATTAATCTTAACTTCTCTCAAAAATTAATCGATTATTAAAAATCATCATCTAAATGATATATATATATTTCTTTTAAAAATTGTAACCACTGTCTTAATAAGACTTTTTATTGTAAATTTACGAAATATTTTCGTGTTTTTCTAATTATTGTAATCACTGTACTGTGTATAATTTTTATCATTACAATTAATTGAATACACGTTGAAGAATATCTATTCAATACACATTCTATTATATACATGTAAAGTAATTAACCCTATAGAAAAAAAAGTATATGAAAGCACTTTCTGTTCCGACGTTATTATTCCTAATTACGTCGAAAAGCTCGTCGGCGTTAACGAAAAAAAATATATATACAAAATTAACAAGAGGTCCCCTTCATTCATGGTTTTCAATTCCCATTACGAAAACATGCCTCATCCTTCCGTAATTAAAGAAGTTGTAATTAAGGATAGATAATTAATTTGAGAAGGGTTGCTTAGAGGAAGCTCTCGCCATATCTTTCGGTGAGGAAAAGTTTGCTTTCTAGAATTATGCAAGTGTGATGTAATGAAAGTTCTTTTACTTGGCTATATTTACAATTAATTACTTTGGCAGCTTGGATTTTTTTATTATTATTATTATTATTATTTATCGATCGGGTTTGTTTCTTGAAACTGTAATTAATGTAAAGATTGACTGAACGAGGGGGAATGTTTAATATCAATTACTAGATATCAAAGGGTAAAATTTGTATGCACTTGTTTTTTATAAATGTCTCTTGAGAATATTCAAACAGAATTAATTAATTCGCGCTAATGACGTCCATAACTTGAGGTGTAGATTTCGGTATACTGGACTTAATTTATTCATAAAAGCTTCTTCAGGATTTATTTTGTCGTTTAAATAACATCAACAACTTGTTGATGTTATTTATATTTAAATGTAATTTTTTCGTTAATTTGTTCACTTGATAATGACCGTCAAAAGTCGAAACTTAAGTCGTACACATTGTAATATATTTATATACTATAATAAATTATAGTGGATAAAAACATAGTAAGTGTTTTATTCAGTGTTCATTATGAATTACCACGTAGTAACGGTCGCAACCATCGTTATGATTATTTATATCAATTTCCTGTTTGCAGTATTATAATTTGTTATACGCTTTTCTTGTTTCCTTTTTCAACTGGGCGAGTTCCCATTTCCACTTTGAGTTGGTACTCGACTCGAGTTGAATGATACTGATTTTTCTATTCCTCTTGTAGTCGCTTTTATAAAGTTTTTGTTAAGTTTTTTGCCTTGCATTTCTGAACGCTTCCTCTTCGGAATGTTTAGTATCTAATTTGTAATATAGCCTGTCTTTTGGATTCTAAATTCTAGTCCTACATGTATTCAAGTTATCTTAGATTCTGGAATTTAAAATTTAGAATCTGAAGTCTGAATTCTAGATTCTAAATTTTGGTTTCTATATTGTGAATTCTGGATTTTGGATTCTAGATTATCATTCAAGTATTATATATTAAGATTCAATATTAAAGAATCAATTCTGGATTCTATATTCTGTCTGGATTCTAAATTCTAAATCTGGAAACAATCAGGATTCTGTATTTTAAATTCCTGATTTCTGGTTTTAGGATTTTGGATTCTGTATTCTGAATTTTAAATTCTAGATTCTAGACTTTGAATTTTAGAGTCTGAATTCTGAAATCTAGAATATGGAATTTGGATTCTATAATCTGTAATTTGAAATCTGCAATCTGGAGTCTGAATACTAGATTATAAATTCTGGTTTCTATATTTTGAATTCTTGATTTTGGATTTTGGATAATCATTCAAGAATTATAAATTAAGATTTAATATTAAGGAGTCAATTCTAGATTATATATTCTGTATAGTCAAGTCTGGATTCTAAACTCAAGATTCTATTTTCTAGTTCCTACATGTATTCTAGTTATTTTAATTTGTTAGTTATTTAATTTTTCATTTTTACGCTCAAAGTTGTCAAAATCTTATATAATAAGGAACTTTTTTAAATGTACAAGATGAAGCCCGTTAATAACGATATTATTATACTGGAATCTGAAATTTGGGATCTGAATTCTGAATTTTAGATTCATAATTATTAATTCTAGATTCTGGATTCCAAATTCTGGAATCTGAAAACTGCATTTTGGATTCTGTATTTTAGATTCTAGATCTGGATTCTAATTACTGGATTTGGAATATTATATTCCGGATTGTGAATTTTAAATTCTGGATTCTAGATTTTAAATTTTGGAATCTGAATTCGAAAATCTATAATCTGAAATTGAATACTGTGGAGTCTAGATCCTAAATTCTGAATTTTGGGTTCTGGTTCATCATTCAAGAATTATAAATTAAGATTCAATATTCAAGAATCAATTCTGGATTTTAGTTTCTGGAATATAAATTAAAATTCTAAATTCTGGATTATGTTTTTGAAATTTAAAATCTTGGATCTGGAATTTGGATTCTGGATGATTATTACTAAATTCTGGATTTCAAATTCTAGATTCTGGAATCTGAAATCTGGGATCTCGATTCTGTATTTTAGACACCAGAATTCTGGATTCTGGATTGTGGATTTGGAATTTTAGATTCTGAATTTTAAAATCTGGATTTTAGATTTTGAAATTTGGAACCTGAATTCTGAAATCTAGAATCTGTTATTTGGATCTGTAATTTAGAATCTGGAATCTGTTGTCTGAATTCTAAATTATAAATTCTCATTTCCATATTCTGAACTCTGGATCTTAATTTAAGAATTATAAATTAAAATTAAAGAATCAACTCTGGATCCTATATTCTGTATACTCAAGTCTGGATTCTAGATTCTGGATTCTAAATTCTACTTCCTACATGTATTCTAGTTATTTTAGTTTTTTTGATTATTCGATTTTTAATTTTTAACCTCAAAGTTGTCAAAATTTTATATTGTGAGAATTTCTTTAATATACAGGGTGAATTCCGTTAATAAAGGTATTATTATACTGGAATATTTGTGATCTGAATTCTATATTTTAGATTTTGGATTATTAATTCTAGATTATAGATTGCAAATTTTAGATTCTGGAATCTAAAATCTGGGATCCGGTTTCTGTATTTTAAATTCCGGAATTCTAGATTTTGAAAATTCTCGATTTAGAATTCTGGATTCTCAATTTTAATTTCTGTATTCAAGATTTTCAATTTTGGAATCTGAATTCTAAAATCTAGAATCGGGAATTTGGATTATGTAATTTGTAATTAGGAATCTGGAAACTCAAAACTCTTGTTTCTATATTCTGAAGTCTGGATTTTGATTTCTAGATCATCATTCAAGAATTATAAATTAAGATTCAATATTCAAAAATCAATTCTGGATTCTCGATTCTGAAATATAGACTTTAAAATCTAAATTCTGGATTATAATTTTCAAATTCTAGTCTTGGATCTGGGATTTGAATTCTGGATTATGGATTTTGTATTTTGGATTCCAAATTCTAGATTCAAATCTGAAATCTGGGATCTGTATTTTAGATTCCAGAATTCTGGATTCTGGATATAGGATTTTGGATTCTGAATTTTAAATTTTGAATTTTGGAATCTGAATTTTAAAATCTAGAATCTGGAATTTTGAATCTGGAGTCTGAATTTTAGATTACATTAAATTCTCGATTAGTTATTATGAATTCTGGATTTTGGATTCTGGATCAACATTCAAGAATAATCAATTTAGATTCAATATTCAAGAATCATTTCTGGATTCTCGATTCTGGATTATGATTTTTTAATTCTGAAATCTTGCATCTGGAATTTGATTCTAGAATTTGGATTCTGGAATCTGGAATCTGGAATTTGGAGTCTAAATTCTAATACTGGATTCTATATTCTGTATTCTGGATTTTTGACTTTGGATCATCATTCAAGTATTATAAATTAATATTCAGTATTAAAGAATCAATTCTGAATTTTATATTCTGTATTCTTACGACTGGATTCTAGATTCTGAATTCTAAATTCTAGTTCTTACATGTATTTTAGTTTTTTTTATAATTTTTTTATTATTTCCAATCTAAAAATTTGGGTGATTGATTCTAGATTCTGGATTCCAAATTCTATAGTTTAGAATCTGGGATCTGGATTCTGTATTTTAGATTCCAGAATTCTGGATTATATATAGACTTTACATTCTGGATTCTAGATTTTGAATTTTAGAATCTGAATTCTGAAATCTAGAACTGGAATTTGGATTTTGTAATTTGTAATTTGGAATATAAAATCTGAAATCTAGATTCTAAATTCGATATTCTGGATTCTGGATTTTGGATTTTGGATTCTGAATCATCATTTAAGAATTATAAATCAAGATTTAATATTTAAGAATCAATTTTTGATTCTCGATTCTGGAATATAGCCATTAAATTCTGAATTCTGGATTGTGATTTTTGAATTTTGAATTCTTGGAGAAAACAAATTTTGCAATCTGAAATCTTGATTCTAAATTCTAAGGCCTGAATTCTAGATAGTGGATTATAGATTTTGAATTCTGGATTATGAAATGTACAAACTGACATTTGGAATCTGGAATCTAGATTTTAGAATCTAGATTCTGAAATCTGTTATCTGAAATCTGGAATCTAGATACAATGATCTGGATTCTAGATTCTAAATTCTAGATTTGGGATTTTGGATTCGGGATTATGGATTTGAAAATGTGAATTCTGGATATTAGATTTTGAATTTTGAAATCTGAATTCTAGAATCTGCAATTTGGATATGGTCATCTTTAATTTGGGCTCTGAATTCTGGTTACTATATTCTGAATTCTGGATTCTGGATTCTGCATCATGATTTAAGAATTGTAAATTAAAATTCAAAAATCCATTCTAAACTCTCGATTCTGGAATATAGACTTTAAATTCTGATTTTTGGATAATGATTTTTGAATTCTGAAATCTTGAATCTCGAATTTGGATTCTGGATTTTGACTTTTATATTCTAATTTTTGGATTATGAGTTTTGAATTTTGCAATCTTGGATAATACAAATTCTGCAATCTGAAATCTGGATTCTAAATTCTAAGGCCTGAATTCTAAATAGTGGATTCTAGATTTTTATTTCTGGATTATGAAATCTGTATAATGACAATTTTTAAATCTTGGAGAATACAAATCTGCAATCTGAAATCTGGATTCTAAATTTTAAGGCCTGAATTCTAAATAGTGGATTCTAGATTTTTATTTCTGGATTTTGAATTCTGGATTATGAAATCTGGATACTGACATCTGGAATCTAGAATCTAGATTTTAGAATGTGGAATTTAGATACCCAGATCTGGATTCTAGATTCTAGATTTGGGATTTTGGATTCTGGATTATGAATTTGAAATTCTGGATTCTGGATATTAGATTTTGAGTTTTGAAGTCTGAATTCTAGAATCTGCAATTTGGATTTTGTAATCTGTAATTTGGAGTCTGAATTCTGGTTTCTATATTCTGAATTCTGAATTTTGGATTCTGCATCATGATTTAAGAATTGTAAATTTTAATTCAATTTTCAAAAATCCATTTTAATCTCTCGATTTTGGAATAAAGACTTTAAATTCTGATTTTTGGATTATGATTTTTGAATTCTGAAATCTTGAATCTCGAATTTGGATTCTGGATTATGAGTTTTATATTCTGGAATCTGATATTTCGATTCTGGAATCTGAAATCTGGAATCTAGATTCCATATTCTAAATTCTTTCTTTTTTTATTTTGAATTTTGGATTTTTGATTTTGGATCATCGCTCAAGAATTATAAATTAAGATTCAATATTGAAGAATTAATTCTGAATTCTATTTTTTTATTCTGGATTCTGTACTGTGGTTTCGTTTTTCTCGATTTTATTTTCTTGTTTCTGAATTCTAAATGCTGTGTTCTGGAATCTGGAATTTATATTAATCAAATATTTAGATTCAAAATTCAAGAATCAATATTCAATCGTTAAACGTAATCTACAAGTTTAGTCTTCAATATTTAGTCTTTAATTTTTAATTTCTGACTCTTTGAGAGTATAAATTCTGAAATCTGAAATCTGGATACTAGATTCTAAGGTCTGGATTATACATTGTGGATTCTAGATTAACGATTCTGGATTTTTAATTCTGGATTATGAAATCTTGATACTAACATCTGGAAACTGGAGATTAGCATCTAGATTCTCAAATATTTTATCTGAAATTTGGAATCTAGATACTCAGGTCTGGATTCTAGATTCTGGATTTAGGATTTTGGATTCTGGATTTTGAATTTTAAATTCTGGGTTCTGGATACTAGATTTTGAATTTTGGAATCTGAATTCTAGAATGTGGAATTTTGATTCTGTAATCTGTAATTTGAAAATTGGAATTTTGAGTCTGAATTCCAGATTCTACATTCGGAATTCTAGATTTTAAATTCTAAATCATCATTCAACAATTATAAATTAAGATTCAATATTTAAGAATCGATTCTGGATTCTAGATTCTCGAATAAAAACTTTAATTCTGAATTCTGGATTATGATTTTGAATTGTGAAATCTTGGATCTTCAATTTGAATTGTGGATTATGGATTGTGTGTTCTGGAATATCGAATCTACATTTTGAAATTTGAAATCTTGAATCTGGATTCTAGATTCTAAATTATTTTTTCTTTATTTTGAATTGTAGATTCTGTGAAGAATTAAAAATTAAGATTTATTAATTAAGAATTCATTCTGGATTCTATATTCTGGATTCTGTACTCTGGATTTCGTTTCTTTGGATTCTATTTTCTTGTTTCTGAATTCTAGATTCTGTATTCTGGAATCTAAATATTATAATAATTATAAATTAAGATTCAAAATTCAAGAATGAATCTTCAATCTTTAAAGTCAATCTACAAGTTTAGTCTTAAATATTTAATCTTTGATTTTCCATATGTGACTTTTTTTAAATATAAATTCTGAATTTTGAAATCTGGATTCTAGATTCTAAGATCTGGATTCTAGATTGTCGATTCTAGCTTTTGGATTCTATATTTTGAAATCTGGATACCAACATATAAATTCTGAAATCTTAAATCTGAATTCTAGACTCTAAGGTCTGGATTCTAGATTTTGGATTCTGGATTTTTAATTTTGGTTTATGAAATCTGGATAGTGATTTTTGAAATCTAGAATCTAGATTTTAGAATCTAAATTAAGAAATCTGTTATCTGAAATTTGGAATCTAGATACTCAGGTTTAGATTATAGATTCTAAATTCTAGATTCTGGAATCTAAAATCTAGTATCTGGATTCTAGATTTTGGATTCTGGATCTGAATTCTGAAATCTAAAATCTGAAGTTAAGGTACCATGAGGATTTTTTATCAATAGATCCAAAATGAGGCTAACACCTACCGATATATGTTAGCTTTGACCATTTCTGAGGTGGGAGCACTATCCAGGATCTTAACCTGGTACAAAGGACAAAATTAATTATTTTGAAATGAAACTACAACATTTTATATTCGTTCAAAAATAAAGTAGTAAAACAAATCTTCCACTGAAACTCGGTAAACCTTTTGGTCACTAATACTTCGTTAGGGATCCAGTTTAGAATAAAAATATTGTAGGTATTTAAAACTAAAACCTATCGGAAATATTTTAATTGTATCAATTAATTAATTGAATCCATTGTTAATATATAAGAAGATTTTCTTAGAGAAAATAGATGATTCGCCAAGAACAAACGTAAGTAATGATTCAGCAAGAAGAATCAATTTCGAAGAATACAAATAGATAAGAATGAAGATTTTCAGAGCGTATCCCACAAACGATGTTCTTAGCGATTTTCCTAAATAATATTTAATACGAATGGTTTTATTATGTACTCATCTCGACATCTGTCATCTATATAAATCAATAAGTAAAAAAGATATATCGGAATATTTAAGAGAAGGTGAAATTTCCGACGAAAATGTTTAAAGTATATAATTACGAAATTTGGTCCTTACTTTATAATTGCCCAATAGTTACAAAAAGCTAACTACTAAAATATGTGTTTAAGGATGAGCATGATTAAATTTATAACTACAACTTTACATAAATCATTAAACTATTTTGAATTATAAAAACATTTTTATACAGTGAAGAAAAAAATTTAAAATCCCAAGGACTTTTAAGCAAATTATGGAATTCTGGGGGAGCAAATGCTAAAAAATCTAAATATATGGAACAAAAACTGTTATAAGATTAACACAAGAAGAAGAAACACTGAAAATTATTGCAAATCTTGAAAAAGGATGTTCAAAATTTAAATAAAACCAAGTACTTTCAATTAATAGTTATGTTAACTAGTTAACAATCAACAGTTAATTCTTATAATTTATTATAATATAATAAAAGCTACTTCTATAGCAATAAATATTAGATCATTTTAGGAAAATTTGTATTTGAGTGGAAGATCAAAAAGTTGAGGAAGGTTAAGACTACTCTAGGTTACAATAAAATTTATTATTATCCAAAAAAACAATAGATGTCATCTCAATGGTATCTCTGTCCTGAAATTGTTTTACTAAGTATAAGAAGAATATACTTACAGCCATATTTGGTGAACGCAAAGTGATGGATTATGAATGAACTCTCTTTACAAATTTTCTCGTTTCTTATTTACTATATAATATAAATATGGAAATTATTGAAAATATCTTGTTCTAATTTAAAAATACGAAAACATTTCGTGAATCTACAACATATCTTGTTCTTCTCAATTCATGTAAAAACGTGAAATCGATATTTAAAATCTGAAAACTTGTTTCTTTAGCTTATAGAAAAACCATATGGCAACATGAATAGATAAATTTTCTACGATATGTATTCCAAATCTGACCCATGTACGCGAACAAAATAAATATTTGCATGTAGGTGAAAAAGCGATTTCGCGGGGATGCAGACGTGCATTTCCTTTTCCCGTCAGCACGTTATTTGTTCGAATTTCCTCCCGGGAGAATCCGGGACGCCGTCTTTTTCCTCTAGTTGCCGGCAAAATCAAACTCACGACAGTCACATAGAAGTGACCTAATTATGAGCGCTTCTTACCGGATTATAACCTCCGCCCGTGTAACAGCTATTTAAGCTCGAGTGGCCTTTGTTTGTCACATGCGCTTTGAAGAATCGCAAAAACGATTAGCGTAGCAATTGTTGTTGTTCCGTTTAATCAAGATCTTAATACAATAGCTGGTTTATATTGTGCACGGTTGGAGGGGTTGTGTGGCATGCAATTAGTCATTGGTGCGGATGATCGGTTCTATAAATATGTGCATTCGTTAATTCCCTCTGTCGGACTCATCAATGGGAAAAGCTATTTTTTTAATTAACGTAATTAATACTGACATGTTAAAATGCGATCACTGGGCTTTAAAACCATTCACAACGATTGCTAAATTATATAATATTAATTTAGTTAATAATGCGTATACGTAGAAAATTTAAGAGTAATTTAAATTAAAAATCAATTATCATGTCGTCAACGGTTATGGGATAACATTTGGGGTCCCTTTTTGATAATTACAAGTAACATTATTTTCGGGTCGATGTAAAATTGGTGAAATTGAACGCGTAATGGAGCAATTAAAAGCCACAATTAGTCCCCTCCGTTCCCCCCCGCCGGCAAAAAGGACCAGTGTTCGGGTCGTGTTTTCCGGACGCCATTTAATACCGGCTACAACTTCATATTAGTGAAAATAATTGGAACAGACGGCCGTACTTTTCACCCACCCTTAGCGTTATTTGTAATTACGAACTAAACTATTAGGGCGCCCCCCCCTCGCGATTTGCGGGCTCCGGTCAATTAATATCCGAGGTTATGGTTAATTAGGAAAGTTGGCCCGTTTCTCTTCACCTGACCAAATCCCGCTCCAAGATGCGTTATCTGCAACGGTTAACTCCACGGCAATCGCACGCATAAATCCCGCGACGGCAATTAATTAATTGCAAAGTTGGAAAGTCGTGCGGAGTGCCGGAATTACTTTTAATTTCATGTTAATTGCGCCTTGATTAAATCCCGACGTCGTATGATTACAATTAATTTGCGAATTTGCGCTTCGAACTCCGCACTCAAACAATTTCGGATAATTACTTATTAAATACAAGGTTACGCAATACAAAGTTTTGATAACGTCGTAAATATTATAATACGATCGCCTGGATGCAGGGGAAGGTACTTAATTTAAACGGAAATTACTACGTTAATTACTTATTTCATAGCTAATAACTTAAGAAAAATAGATTTCTTAATTAAATGTGAGTCTATTGAAGTCTATTTACTTCAAAGAGCTTTAATACTATTTTAATTAGAATCACAAAATACTTAGTTTGTTTAATAAAAAAAATATCTTGTAGGAACTTACTGAATTTGTTCCCAATACCGATTGCATAACTACACATGGTACGCATCTAATCAAATCCTTCGGAATAAATCTTGCTGTATTCTGAATAGCTCTTGTGTTTATCCCTAATTTACATCTAATCACTTATATAAAGGAATTAAAAAATGAATCAAAAATATTTATTATTATAAGATACATTATTGAATTCAGAAAATATAATTTTAGAAATAGTAAACTAACCCAAGGTTCTATCTAAAACACAGCATTGGTTACAAAAAATTAAAGAATATTATAAAAATTACAAAAATTAAATGCCTTTAATTTTATACCAACGTATAAAGAAATCCAATTAAGGCGTTTTATTCTTTTCGTACTTTGTATATTAAATACAAAATTAAATATTTAATGTTTTAAAGTCATCGCGTCTCATTCTTCATTAAACAAAATTTTGTATTTCAAAATGTATAAGAAAGTTAAAGCTAGAAGTATCAACAATACATTGTATATTATTTATTTACCCATTACACCCTTTAACATCAAACATTCCCTACTCATTACGTACCCGACAACATAACTTCGTTATTATACGCTCTTATTAATTAAATTACGTTAATTTAAACGAATGCATTTTCTTTTGAGCACGAACATAAAAGCGGAGGCATTTGTTACGCACGCAGAGCAATTAACATCCTCACGCATGTTATCTCCGGAGGTTCTTCGAGGGCGCCCCGAGGATCGGATTGTTTATCGGTGGGCAGGGCGAGAATTGATGTTCGGCATCGGCCCGAATTAAGGGCGTTATTTTTAGGTTTGGTTTGAAAATGGCCCTGCGGAAAGTGAAATTGATGGAGTCTCTAGTGCAATGTGAGAATACCACGAATCAGGAATTAATGGATAGATTTAGTGGTCGACTCGAGTTACGACAACATCCTACCCTTCGCCGCTTAATGCGTTAATGTTTTCTTTTAGTTTTACAAAGTATAAAAGTATTTTAATCGTATTTTTTTAAAGAAATTTTAATAGTAACACCTTAGTATGAAATATTAATCATTATTAGAAAAACAAAATGTGTGTCACTATATCTTAACAACCCCTAAAACAAAAGCCTTATCTGATGGCGGTTTAAATTGAAATACACTTTGTTTGTTTCATAATTTTTTATTTTTACTCAAATAGTTTCGCTTTTTAAGGCATTATCAAGAGTGAGTTACAAACTGATAAGTTTATATATATAATCAGATAATAAGGGATTTCATGATCTAGAAAAATTCTAAATCATCTCGTTGTGTTTCCCTGGTTTTATTGCACTGTAAAAATTTAAATCTTCATCAGAAATAGTCCAAAATGTTTCACCAAGCAAGTGATACGTGAAAAAGTTATTCAAGAAAAAAAGCTTTAAATTTAACGTTTGATAAACATTTGTAAACAGAAATTAGATATTTACTTAAAGCCGTCTTTAGTTTTTTTTTCGAACTTTTATTAAAAATTAAATTACTTTTTAATGCAAAAGCTTTAGTCCATTTACATGAACAAAAGAATTACATAAAATGGTGATATGGCCATCATAGTACTTTGTTTATATTTTTCTAGAAAACTATAAGGTTTGCATAAAATGGTTATTCTCAATTATTTGCTAAATTTTGGACTCTTTAGAATTAGATACTAGTTATTTAAATTTCATGTAACTCTTATAGTTTATTAGAAATTAGCAAAAAATATCAAAATAATTAATTTTTAATTAATAATTAATTAATTCCTCTTGAATTGAATTGTAACACTTGTAGATTCCTTAAACTTTTGCGAAATTATTAGAATACTCTTTTTTATTTGTCAAATTTGTTATATAATTTTTATATATATTTGAATTTTTCTCCTTCTAGTTTTTCTACTAGGTTACTAAAAAATATGTTTTTCAATAACTTTTCTTATTTTTATTTTTATTTTTTTTAAATTGCAAGAATTTCGATCGTATTACATAGAATTTTCAATCAAGTTTTTCTGAGATTTTCCAAAATTTTTCGCAATTTTAAATTGTTTCAAAAATATTTTAAAGTTTCCTTCTAGATTTACAAGATGTTTTTTCGAGATTTCCAATTGTTTTGAGGAATCTGGAATGTTTCTAGTAATTTCTCTTTTCTGAAAGCTTTTGAATATTTTTTCTTCTAATTTTACATTTTCTTTGTTTTTACTAGAATTTTAGATTCAAAATTCTGGCATCTATATTCTGGATCATAGATTTTGGATTCTAAATCGTTATTCAAGAATTATAAATTAAGATTCAATATTCAAGAATTCATTCTGGATTCTCGATTCTCGAGTACAGACATTAAATTCTCAATTCTGAATTATGATTTTTGAATTCTGAAATCTTGTATCTGGAATTTGGATTCTGGATTATGGATTTTATATTATGAATTATTGATTCTAGATTCTCTATTCCAAATTCTAGATTCTCTATCCTGTATTTTAGGTATAAAAATTCTGGATTTAGGATTTTAAATTCTGGATCCTGAATTTTAAATTCTGGATTCTGAATGACATATTCTGAATTTTAGTATCTGAATTCTGACCTCTAGAATTTGTAATTTGAATTCTGTAATCTGTAATTTGAGATCTGGAAACTGAAGTCTAAATTATGGTTTCGATATTCTAAATTCTGATATCTGGGTTCTCAATTCTGTATTTTAGATTCAAAATTCTGGATTCTGGATGATGAATTTTAAATTCTGAAATCTGTATTCTAGATTTTGAATTTTGTAATCTAAATTCTGAAATCTGGAATCTAATTTGGATTCTGTAATCTGTAATTTGGAATCTGGAATCATGAGTCTGAATTATAGATTTTAAATTTTGGTTTCTATGTTCTGAATTATGGATCATCATTCAAGAATTATAAATTAAGATTCAATATTAATTTTTTTAATTAAATTTTTTATTAAAATTGCAAGAATTTCGATCGTATTACATAGAATTTCCAAGTTTTTCTGAGATTTTCCAAAATTTTTAATTTTCGGCTTTCCGTAATTTTAAATTGTTTCAAAAATATTTTAAACTTTCCTTCTAGATTTACAAGATATTTTTTCGAGATTTGAGATTTTTTTGAGGAATCTGGAATGTTTCTAGTAATTCCTCTTTTCTGAAAGCTTTTGAATTTTTTTTCTTCTAATTTTACATTTTCTTTGTTTCTACTAGAATTTCAGATTCAAAATTCTGGCATCTATATTCTGGATCATAGATTTTGGATTCTAAATTGTTATTCAAGAATTATAAATTAAGATTCAATATACAAGAATTAATTCTGTATTCTCGAGTATAGACATTAAATTCTGAATTCTGAATTATGATTTTTGAATTCTGAAATCTTGTATCTGGAATTTGGATTCTAGACTATGGATTTTGTATTACGAATTATTGATTCTAGATTCTCGATTCCAAATTCTAGATTCTCTATCCTGTATTTTATATATCAAAATTCTGGATTTAGGATTTTAAATTCTGGATTCTGAATTTTAAATTCTGGATTCTGAATGATAGATTTTGAATTTTAGTATCTGAATTCTGACCTCTAGAATTTGTAATTTGGATTTTGTAATCTGTAATTTGGGATCTGGAAACTGAAGTCTAAATTCTAGATTCTCAATTCTGGTTTCGATATTCTAAATTCTGATATCTGGGTTCTCGATTCTGTATTTTAGATTCCAAATTCTGGATTCTGTATGATGGATTTTAAATTCTGAAATATGTATTCTAGATTTTGAATTTTGCAATCTAAATTTTGAAATCTGGAATCTAATTTGGATTTTGTAATCTGTAATTTGGAATCTGGAATCTGAAGTCTGAATTCTAGATTTTAAATTCTGGTTTCTATATTCTGAATTCTGGATCATCATTCAAGAATTATGAATTAAGATTCAATATTAAAGAATCAATTCTAGATTTTATATTCTGTATACTCACGTATGGATTCTAAATTCTAGTTCCTACATAAATTCAAATTTTAATTTTTTTTTATTTCTACTAGAATTTCAGTAAAATTAATTTTTTTCTTAGATTCATAAATTTTTTCAGAGTTTATACAATTTTCACACTTTTTTTTCAGTATTTCGAATTTTATAGCAAACTCTCTTCAATTTTAGAGTTTTCTTTGCTATTTTGATTTTATATACTGAATTTATTATTTTTTTTCTCCCCGGACTTTTAGAATTTTAGATCTATTCCTTTAGGATTTCTAAAACTATTTCTAAATGATAGATTTTGAATGTTAGTATCTGAATTCTGACCTCTAGAATTTACAATTTGGATTCTGTAATCTGTAATTTGGGATCTGGAAACTGAAGTCTAAATTCTAGATTCTTAATTCTAGTTTCGATATTCTAAATTCTAATATCTGGGTTCTCGATTCTGTATTTTAGATTCCAAATTATGGATTCTGGATGATGAATTTTAAATTCTAAAATCTGTATTCTAGATTTTGAATTTTGGAATCTAAATTTTGAAATCTGGAATCTAATTTGGATTGTGTAATCTGTAATTTGGAATCTGGAATCTCGAGTCTAATTTCTAGATTTTAAATTCTGGTTTGTAGATTCTGAATTCTGGATCATCATTCAAGAATTATAAATTAGGATTCAATATTAAAGAATCAATTTTAGACTTAATATTCTGTATACTCAAGTAAGGATTCTAAATTCTAGTTCCTACATAAATTCAAATTTTACATTTTTTTTATTTCTACTAGAATTTCAGTAAAATTAATTTTTTTCTTAGATTCATAGATTTTTTCAGAGTTTATACAATTTTCACACTTTTTTTTCAGTATTTCGAATTTTATAGCAAACTCTCTTCAATTTTAGAGTTTTCTTTGCTATTTTGATTTTATATACTGAATTTATAATTTTTTTTCTCCCCGGACTTTTAGAATTTTAGATCTATTCCTTTAGGATTTCTAAAACTATTTCTGAATGATAGATTTTGAATTTTAGTATCTGAATTCTGACCTCTAGAATTTGTAATTTGGATTCTGTAATCTGTAATTTGGGATCTGGAAACTGAAGTCTAAATTCTAGATTCTCAATTCTGGTTTCGATATTCTAAATTCTGATATCTGGGTTTGCGATTCTGTATTTTAGATTCCAAATTCTGGATTCTGGATGATGAATTTTAAATTCTGAAATCTGTATTCTAGATTTTGAATTTTGGAATCTACATTCTGAAATTTGGAATCTAATTTGGATTCTGTAATCTGTAATTTGGAATCTGGAATCTCGAGTCTAATTTCTAGATTTTAAATTCTGGTTTGTAGATTCTGAATTCTGGATCATAATTCAAAAATTATAAATTAGGATTCAATATTAAAGAATCAATTTTAGATTTCATATTCTGTATACTCAAGTACGGATTCTAAATTCTAGTTCCTACATAAATTCAAATTTTACATTTTTTTTATTTCTACTAGAATTTCAGTAAAATTAATTTTTTTTCTTAGATTCATAGATTTTTTCAGAGTTTATACAATTTTCACACTTTTTTTTCAGTATTTCGAATTTTATAGCAAACTCACTTCAATTTTAGAGTTTTCTTTGCTATTTTGATTTTATATACTGAATTTATAATTTTTTTTCTTCCCGAACTTTTAGAATTTTAGATCTATTCCTTTAGGATTTCTAAAACTATTTCTGAATGATAGATTTTGAATTTTAGTATCTGAATTCTGACCTCTAGAATTTGTAATTTGGATTCTGTAATCTGTAATTTGGGATCTCGAAACTGAAGTCTAAATTCTAGATTCTCAATTCTAGTTTCGATATTCTAAATTCTGATATCTGGGTTCTCGATTCTGTATTTTAGATTCCAAATTCTGGATTCTGTATGACGAATTTTAAATTCTCAAATCTGTATTCTAGATTTTGAATTTCGGAATCTAAATTCTGAAATCTGGAATCTAATTTGGATTGTGTAATCTGTAATTTGGAATCTGGAATCTCGTGTCTGAATTCTAGATTTTAAATTTTGGTTTCTATATTCTGAATTATGGATAATCATTCAAGAATTATAAATTAAGATTCAATATTAAAGAATCAATTCTAGGTTTCATATTCTGTATACTCAAGTATGGATTCTAAATTCTAGTTCCTACATAAATTCAAATTTTACATTTTCTTTATTTCTACTAGAATTTCAATAAAATTAATTTTCTCTCACATTCATAATTTTTTTCAGAGTTTATTCAATTTTCACACTTTTTTTCAACATTTCGAATTTTATAGCAATTTCTCTTCAATTTTGGTGTTTTCTTTGCTATTTTGATATTATTTACTAAATTTATTAAATTATTTCTCCCCAGACTTTTAGAATTTTAGATCGATTCTTTTAGGATTTCTAAAACTATTTCTAATAGTCCTCTATGTTTAAAATTTATAGAATTATCTCTTTCAGAGAATTTTATTCGAAATTTCTAAAAGAATTTTCTACCATTTCTTAATAAGTTTTCTGTTTTTTTTTTTCACTTTTAAATGGCAAGTATTTTGTTCGTAAATTACAGAACGTTTCAATTAGTTTTTTCTAAATAGTTTTAGGTTCCTTAAGTTTTTAGAGAAAGTTCATATTTTTTTCCAGTAATTTCTTTTCACCATCAAACTTGCTTAGAAATTTCAGAAGTTCTATTTTCTGGATTTTTTAAATTTTCCAGGATTTATGGGTCTCCAGAGTGTTTTTCTCTTCTTTTTAAATTTCACAGCAACTTGCTACCTTTGTCCAAACTTTTTTGCTATTTCTTACTGATTTTCCGTAGTTTTAATCATTTTCAATTTTTGCTTTTTAATTTTCCAACAAATAAGTTCAATTTTTAGAATTTTACAACATTCTTCCTCTAAAATTTCTAGAATTTTGCAAAATTGACTACTTCAAATAGCTTTCAATAATTTCTTAATATTTTTTCTTTTAATTATCTAAAAAATTAATTTCATTTGCTAAAATGGGTAGATCGGGTTTTCAATGTTTCAATTTTTGAAATAGTGTTTTCTTAATCATTTCTCATTTTTTGAGATTTATTTTCCGAATTTCAAAACTTTTAAAAGGATATTAAGGGTTGTTTATAGAAAGGCTTCACAATTTTTACGATTTATTCCGACTAGTTTCGATTTAAAAGGATGCTTTTTACTTTTTAAATTCCACAACAGTTTCTCTTATATATATTTGTCAAAAATTTTCTACGATTGCGTAAGAAATCTTATTGAAATTTATATTTTTCTGGAACTTAATTTTTAAATAGAAAAATTTTAAGGCTTTTCACGTAATAATTCGCACGCATTTTTCAATAATTGTATGATTTAGAAACATTCTATGAACAAATTTTAGATCCTTAATAGTTTATTTGATAAACTTCATTTCGTTTCACGTTTTACATTAAGAATCCACAATGTTTTATAAATATTTTGTAACTGTAAACAGATAATAAGCTAATTACTGACTAATTTACATGCAGTTCATCTTTCCTATGTTCTCAAATTTCTTACTGATATGTCTTTCTACTCTTTTTAGATCATCCATGTTCTAAATTTACAACCATAACTCTTTCCAACAAACTCTTTCCTAGGAATCTCCTTCCTTCTTCCTTCCTCTTTCCCATCCCAATCTAATCAAAATCTTTAATCTTCTATCATCCATTCATTCACACTTATACATCCATCTACCCAACTTTATATTACTCCCTTACATTATGCAAATGTCTATTGATCAGTCTCTGTATTGTATATGTATCAATTTCTTGAAGGTGGTTGAGTGTTTGATGAGTGTGATAATTATGAAGTATTGAAGTGAATCCCATTTCAATCACCAATTACACCTATTGAAAATTTTAAATCAATTAAGCAATGACTGTTTTTTGAATTTTCTACTGCTATAGTTACATCATATTTTTGGTGGTAACATAACACATTGTAAGTTTGTTCACTCTGCAAAGGTCAATGTATACGCAAATTTCGTTTTTTTTTTCTTTCTCCTTCAGATTTTCTTGGTTGACGTAGTACCAATTTCGATCTCAAGACAAACGTGTATACCTTTGTCAAATTTTCTCGTCTCGTTGATTTCCATCTTCTCATTTTGACGTCGATACCTTTTCGGCAGCTTCTCTTTCCTCAGCTGTTGATTCGACTTCGTCGCTAACTTCTATTCTATCGATTCCTCATTACTATTTGTTGGTTGAGCTTTAGCAAGGTCATATAAATAACATGGTTAACTGTTTAGCCTAAATCCGTACTGGAGATGCTCGTAAGATCTTCGTGGTAAGTATTGCTTAATAACCCCTTCAGCATGAAATAGCTTTTTTCTATCTGGTATTGTAGGGTATACTATTTTATGGTCATCTGGATCTGAATATATTCGATGGGAGGACAGAGAGTCCCAGTGGGGCCTTTGTACGTTTTCCCATCTGAATCCTCATTCCTTGCTACCGTCAAGCCAACCCAAGACATTGCCAACGCCAAGACTGCAGCAAAAGGGACTTTTAGGATGTCTGATGTCTGAAATTTAGACATCCCTCTCCCATTGTAGATTCACGCAGGTTGGATAACACCGAGTACTCTACAACCAGGTTTGTTGTTCCATCGCTCCTTGTGATTGATTGATGCAATTTTCAGTAAGCTAGTCAAGTCTAGCCTATCGTTCGCGCGGATACCTTCCTTGCCAAACTATCTGCTATTTTGTTACCTCTGCTGTTGTTTATTTTCATTACACAGTATATCTTGTTGTCCCGAGCCAATTCTTTCAAGGCATCACAACATTCCAGCGGTAAATTTACAGCTAGCAATGGATTTTATGGTCAAAGCCTTAAGATTTTCTACATGGTTTTCTACAGAAGCACTAATGATGCGAATGATTCTTTGTCTTAAGCAAATATACTCGTTCTAGATCTCTAAATGGGCTCAATAGAATCTTGCCTTCTTAGCTTCTATAAAATTTTGATAATTTGTTCCCCTGTATATCTCGGCTACGACATCTTTTGTATGTGTTTCCTAGTTTAAACCTTCTCTCTGTCTTATCTAAGTTACCTTTGACACTATTTTTAAGATAATCTTAGAAGTTAATCTAAGCAAATATTCTCAGGCTACAATATAAATTTACAGCTTTCTACTTTTCTACAAAATCTTCTCGATCTATACTAGTAGCTCCTCTATGGTAACTCTTGAAAATAAGGCTACACGATATACAGCTTGTACTTTGTTACAAAATCTACTTGATCTATACTAGTAGCTCCTCTATGTTAACTCTTTGCTTGGTGACTACACCCAAATTTTCTATCAAAGATTTTAAATCGTTTTTTCTGCATCAATACTTCTGCCTGAAGTTCTGTGAATAGTTTACCATAGATCTTTCATATTCTTAAAGATGGTGCCCTATTTAGTTCCGGCTTTAAGAGTTGAGGCTTGCTGATTAAAAATTGAAGATCTTTTCATTTTATGTCTAAAGCTTCAACAATAGTTATATATTAAATCATCTGAAACTCAGTACTAAAAGATTAAGAATTGTCCATAATTGTCTAAATACTTTGAAAGAATTATGTGGCGATCAATTATCTATGAAATTTCTAAAAATCTACAAAGAGAAATGTTGTACTAATTTCATGTAAAAAAAATTAAAATTCTCATATTTCTAAAGAAAAATTTGCAATAATGCAAATAACTTTGGTAGGTCATTATTTAGAGTTACGTAATCTAAATCATAACTAACCTAAAATTTAAATAATAAACTGTGCATCTGAAATAGCTTACTTCTTTATTCAATAATTTCCAACATAAAGCAATTCCTCGATACATCTTTTTTATTCACTGATGAAAACGCTTAGAGTGTTGATTAGATAGTCTCAAAGTTATTTTTTATACAATAAAATAAAACGAGAGATTAAAAAAGTTATTTTTTAAGTTATATTGCAATCCGCAACTGAAATGAGATTAGACACTATGTAGTATATCATTCTGTACTGCATTATTTCAAATATTTCCAAGTTGCCTTTTAAATGGATTCAACAGTCTTTAAATAAATTCATTAGCCGGTTTAATATTTTAAGGAAAATAAACAATTATTTCTGTACGTATTAATTGGCTAGCAACTCAAACTAGAAGGATTGATATATTCAAATACTATTTGAAGTGTATAATTGATTCCGTCGATTGTATGAATATTTTATACTCATTAAGACCTTTGAATAATTAAATGGTTTTGGGTTGGAGGTTAGGGAATTATAATTAATTTCGGTTATCCGTTCAACTAAAGGCCGATGACAATATTAATTTAGTTAAAGTCGATGGATAGATACCCAATTTAGATATTTACTTAGAGATGTGTTATTAACTCAGAAACTTTCTTAATTATAAGATTAACAATTAGAATTACTTGATTGCAATGAAAATAAATTCGACTGATTCTAATTGAGAATTTACCTTGTCGTCAAATTTTATTTCAGTTAAGCAAAATGGTAAATAAAAATAATTTTGACGTTTTTATACAACAATTTAATAAATATATAAATAGTGGTATAGAAATGGCAAAATTATTTTTATTTACCCTTTTAAAATGAACTACCACATAGTAATAAAATGGTGATGTGGCCATCAAAATACTTTCCCAATATTTTTTTGAAAACCATGAAGTTATTCTTAATAATTTGCTCAATTTTGAATTCTTCACAATTACTTGTTATATAAATTTCATTTTGTTCCTATAGTTTATTAGCAATAAGCAAATAGTTGTAAAAAATTTTAAATTAAGAACTTTAACTTTTGTTTGAAAAGTTGTCTTATTTTTCGAAATTTCTTAAATTTCAAAATTTGTTTGAATATATCTATTAAACTTTGCAAAAATGTTAAGTTTATTTACGTTTTACTTTTAATTAAAACCCTCGCTTTTGTTTTACTGATTGGAATGTGGGTTAGAGACCACCCACCCACCCTACAAATTAACTTTAATTACTGATCGCCTCGCAATAACTTTAATTACAAAATTTGAATTAAAAAAAATTGTAAAAGAGAAGTAAAATTTTTAAAAAAGAAAATGGTTGCGACCTTTACTACGTGGTAATCCATACAAATTATTAAAATTTTAGAGCTTCCAATAAAATCTTCATAATTTAGAAAGCGGGTTGAATGAAAAATCTTGAAACCTAGAGAAAACATCTTTGCAATTTATAAGATAAGAAGATAACCTTGAAATCTGGAGGAGAAATTTCTGGAAATTTCCTGAGCCCTTGGAAAAAAATCTAGACTTCTAAATGAAAATTTTCTAAAAAATTCTAGAGCCTCCTAGAAATTTAGAAGACCAGTTAAAAAATAAATTGAAATCGGGAAGAGAAATTAGGTACGGAAAATTCCTTAAACTTTCTCGAAAATATTTGTAGGGGAAAATTTTCTAAAAAATTCTAGATCCTCCAAGAAAAATTCCGCAATTTAGAACATTCTAAATAATTTTATAGTTGAAACAAAATGTTGAATTCTAGAGAAGTAATTACTGAAATTCACCTGAATTCTCGAAAAAAGAGGAAAGAAAATTTTCGCAATTTATAAGAAAAGTTAAAAAAAAAATTAATTTGGGGAAGAAGTTATTGGCCATTTTCTAAACTCTAAACTTTTAGAAAAAAAATCTAGACTGCCTCAAGGAAAATCTTTGCAATTTAAAAGACGACTTAAAAAAAAATCTTGAACTCTGGAGAATAAATTGCTAGAAATTTCCTGAACCCTCGAGAAAATAATCTGATTTCTAGCAATTCTAAAAATTTTTAAACCTCAAAGAAAATATTTGCGATTTAAAAGACAAGTTGAAAAAATCTTGAAATGTGGAGAAGAAATTACTAGAAATTTCCTGAGTCCATATTTTTAAAAACAAATTTTCTAAAAATGCCTTCATTTAAATCTTCGCAATTTACTGGAAATTTCCTAAATTTTACAAATTCAAATTGATACAATAAAAATCAAAAATTCGTTATTAATTTTTTTTTTGCTATTTTAGCTATAATTCTTTAAATAATAATGAAATTACGAAAATTCTTTCACTACTAAATTACCAACAACGAAGAGAAGTAAAAATGCTGAAACAATAGACATTTAAAAAATTCTTTTACGAAATGATTTCTAATATCAATTACAAATTGATGGACTAAAAATCTTGAATTTTTTTTGCGCAATTTAGGTAAGAAATTCCTAAAATTATACAATACAAGAAATTTTGTAAATTTCCAGAAATATTGCAAAAACAACTCTCGAAAAATTGCTTTGCTATATCCAAAACAAATTGCTCAAAAATACTAGAATTTACAGACTTTTTTGAGAAAAAAATTATAACAAAATAAGGAAATAAATCTAAATAATTAACGGAAGATACTAAAATTTTTGAAAAGATATTTATAGCAAATTCTAAAATCATTAATGAAATGCTACAACCTAAATATACAACAAATAATAACATTTAAGAAAAAAGAAATAGTAGACTCCTTGGAGAAATTTCTAGAACTCTACAAAAGAAATTGTTGGAAATTTCTAGGAACAGATTTTCTAGAAAAATCTATAGCCTCCAAATCTGAATATGAGTTATTAGAAATTTCTGAAGTCTCGAAAAAAAAAGTGTCGAATTCTGGAAAAGATTTTTTTTAAATTTTTGAGCCCTGAAGAAAATCTTTGCAATTTATAAGACAATATTAAAATCTAGAAGAGAAATTACTGACACCAGCATCAAAGAAAATTCTAAAAATATTAAAACGAACTTTATAAAACTTCTAGAACTCCCGAATAAGACTTTTGCTAAAAATTCTGGAAATATGAATAATAAATTACTGTTAACTTCCAGAATCCTCCAAATAAGTTCTATAAATCAACAAAGAAAACTTGTGAAAAATTCTAGAATCCTTGATCAAAATTCTTTGGAAAGGAAGATGCAAAAAAAAATTCCTGAAACTTTTAGAAGCCTCTAAGTAAGTTCTAGAAAATTAGAAGAAAATTTCCTAATAAACTGTAAAACTCGAATAAAATCTTTGCTAAAAATTCTGGAAATATCTGTTTATTTATTAAATAAGAAAAAAAAATACTGTACACTTTTAGAATCTTCAAAAAAAGTTTTATAAACCTAAAATGAAATCTTGTGAAAAATTCTAGAAACCTCAATGTAAAAGAAAAACTAAAAGTATGGAAAATTATAGAAATTTAGAAGAAAATTTTCTAATAGAAAGATCTTGTATAGAAGCCACGAAAATATTTTAATAAATAAATATAAATAATGACTTTTTGAAACTCTTGAAAAATATCTTTGCCAAACCTGCAAAAATTTCTAGAATTCTCGATGAAAATTCTTTGGAAAGGAAGTTGCAATAAAAACTAAAAGTATGGAGGACAAATTACTGAAATTTCAAGAATCTTTAAAGAAAAATCTAAAAGAATTTCTGAAATATTATAAAGTTAAATATTTTTCTCACAAATTAAGAACTTTACGACAAACATGTATTTATAAAGCTTGTTCAGTTTCTCATTCCCTTTAACTTTGTTTGAAAAGTCAAAAGCTTTACAGTTCCAGTTTCTAATGATAAAACATCAACAGTCCACAGACATTCTCATTCACGAAAACAATACTTTTCACAAATGGTGATGTGGCCATCATAGTAATTTCCCTATATTTTACTCGAAAACTATGAGGTTTACGGAAAAAAGTTATTCTTAATAATTTGTTTAGTTTTAAATTCTCTATAATTATTTGTTATATAAATTTTATGTAACTCTTATAGTTTATTAGCAATTGGCAAAGAATATCAAAATTTTCAATTTTTTTTTCTCGAAAGTTAAGAATTTTATGAAAAATATGTTCAAATAAAACTTGTTGAGTTTATTATTCCCTTTAACTTTTGTAAGATCCGTTTTTTTAAATTTTTTTCATATTTAGAAAAATATTACCAAAAAACAAAAAAACGCCTCGACATCCGGTCTATGAATGTTTACCAAAAGCTTTTCAGTTCCAGTTTTTAACGATAAAACCTTAAGTTTAATATTTCATCTCAATAGGATCTTTCGTTTTTGAGATACAGCGCCCACCGACAGACACACAGACACACAGACACACAAAAAAAATTTCTAGAAATTAGTGCAATGGACTCAGGGGGGCCCAAAACGGATATTTCCGTAAAAAAAAAATCCAAAAAAAAATCACGAAAACAATACTCCCCCTATATACTACGTGTATAGGGAAAGTAATAATTTTCAGTTGAGTGAAAAGTTTGTTGTTTTTTTATTATTACTTTATTTCCCTATTTGAAATATAGGGGATGTATTGTTTTATTGGTTTATAATCATGCAGACATTATTGGATTTATTTGAAAATATCTATAAGAGTCAAGTGGTAATTTTTATGATAAAAATAATTCTTATGATATTAATTTTGTATATAATTTACTTGCTTAATCATTGTAAATAGTGTATAAAATATAAAGTTGGATTAATGAAAATTTTAAGCAGATGTAACATAATATCACTCACGCTTTACGGCGAGAATAAAAATAAAATAAAACGCACATTAATATTTCCTACAGCAGGGGAGAACCTAGAGGATGTGCGCCGGTTTTAAAGCCCCGCGGGATTAGAAGATCCCAGCCAGGAAGCTCAACCCCCCGGGCCGGGGCTACAATAAGTGGTGGTCGGGAGTTATGAAAATACCGTTTGCAGGAAAACGCATTTTTCCTGCAGCGCTCCTTATTAGACGTCCCGGCGCAATTAATCCGCTCACTTAATTAACCAAATTCCTCCCCCGAGGTGAAACGACGCCGAGCGTCGTCACGCCGCGTATGCATATACTAATTAATTCGAAAGCAATCCGCTTTTGAAATTGTAATTTACACGCCGGATTTGCGACAAACACTGGCGTTAACAGGAAAAAAAAAGGAACGACAGAGGGAGAGAGCTGAGCTTGTAACTTTTGCAATGTGAAAACGGTGTAAGTCCTTTCAGGCTACGTCCAGGAATATGCTTTTCAGCGTTATGGAGAAATATGTGTGTGTGTGTGGGTGTGTGCAGCTGTGAAAATGATGTGGAAAAAAACGGGGGTCACTATGCATATGAGCAAGGTGTAAATTGGGTTTTACGCTGAAAGGAGTTTTATGTTTTGTCCGAATAATAATTTTTTCGACACAAGCATTCAGTTTCAAACAGGGGAATGCTTTACTTTACCTGTTTCCTCTAGGCTGTGAACAATATTTAATTACTGGGTTGATGCTTACAAAGGATTAGTTCTTTACGCAACTATATTTTATAAATATAGAGAGACAATTCAGGTAAAATCTATTGTTTTAATGAATACTTCCCTGCTTTTAAATACTATACTAATGAGATTTAAAAATATATTAAAACTGGTCTGTGGGCAAATAACAATTCATTGATTGTAAATAATATTTCATTTAATTATAGTAATCTATCTATTTGTTTATCCGATATGCTTACAATACTCTTTGTAAATAAAACTTTACATTAAATAAATATTTAAAATAATGTTATGTATGGAAATACTTAAGTTAACTAATTTATACTTAAAAATTAAAACTCTGTTATTCTTCACTATAACTTAAAATAAAGGCACAATTAGAAATAATTATGACTAATAAAGGTAAATAAATTACTTCGCGTTGCGCTCGGGGCGCTAATAAAGCTAACAAATTCGATATATAGCGACCGAATTGCCGGCATTTAGGGGTGGCCGCTGAAAATTTTATCATACCGTGGAACACTCTCGCCGACGTTAAACCGAGTTTATTTTACGAACAGTAAAACCCCTAACGCATTTTGCTAATTTCCAACGACCCGTCTAAACGGTTCCTTAACTCCGCCCGAATAAAGTCAACACGAGAATTGTATAAACCGCTTTTACGATTGCAAATTGCCAAATCAAACATTAGAATTTATAATTATGGAGTTTTCTGTCTGGGAATATGAATTTGTGTGTTAAAGTGTGGTGTCAGTGGAATTAAGATAATATTAAATGGTATCTCAGCAAGAATTAAGTTGGAATTTTGTATAATAAACATATCAAATGATAGTTTAGGTATGTAGACGATATCAACCTAGTTTGCCTTTAAATAAGAGTTTTTTGCTTTAAAATAGCTTTCTCATATTGTAACTTATTAGCCCTGCGTATTTCATATATTAATAATTTAAAACAATAAGAAGTCTTTCCTACCTGCTGGAACAAAGCCTCATCGTTTTACATACATTTTTCATGCTTATCATGGACTAGCTTCAATGTGTCTCTCTCAAACTTCAGCTTCATAATGTTTTCTTCCTTTCGCTTTTTTAAATTAAAGTACTTCTTACAGATCATACTCAAAGTCCTCTTGCAATTTTTCGTTATCTTTGTAACACTTTTTCCCTCACTTTACCATTCTCACAGTCGAATAGGAGGGACTAACGTCTACCTAAGATTTGAACATATCGTGTTTGCTGCATTCCTGTTAGAGTACATTTATGAGGGTTTTGTTTTCTTTCTTAGCCTCATCGATTTGTAATTCTTTAAGCATCCTACTATCGATACCATATTTTTTGGGATTCATGAAGGCTATATTCTAATCTCTTGACAAGTGAATTCATTTTTGCACAATTCTTCTTTTCCTTGCGCTTCTCCACTTACATTTTGCAGCTTAGTGGTGGGTAAATTTGCCTCGCTCTTACTTTTCTTCATTATTTCCTTTGTATACAATGTGTATTAGGGTGACCAGAAAAAAAATATTTTTAAAAATCGGCTCTTCTTCTGGAATTAGTCACAGTGATCCTTGAGAAGTCTTGCTACCAAATATCAGCTCATTTGATTGAAGTTTAGAGATCGCTGAAATCAAAAGTATGAAGAAAAACCTGAAAATCTCGGCGGAAAAAATCTGTGGCGTTTCCAAAACCCATTACTAAGTTGCGGTAACGTACTTTTAAGAGCTGATTCTAAAAAAAATATTATTCTGGTCACCCTAATGTGTAACCGAGTAACAAAAATTAATGTGACATTTTTCCCAAGCATGCGTTAAAGACAAATTAACCAATTTCTAAATTTCCTTAACTCAATTTACCCAGTAGAAACAGAAACAAACAACTGAATAAATTCCCTTGATCTCTTAATTAACAAATTTAATTTCAATATTTATAGAAAACCCACTTACATAAATTCTATTATGGTTAGCTTTTTTGCGGTATAATAAATACGTAATTATTGTTTATTTAATTTTGCTTACAATAAATTACAATTAATGTATAATATTTCTGTGTCTCATTTAAACGTGCGATCTCTTAGTCATAATTTTGTAAATTTTAGAGCTCATTTACTCTCGTTAAATTATGATGTGTTTGCTATTTCAGAAACTTGGCTTACATCCAATATGGACAATTCACAATTTTATATCACGGGATATAATTTTGTTCGTAGAGATAGGGCTGCTGGTCGAGGGGGTGGGGTTGCTTTATATATAAGAAACAATGTAAAATATGAAGTCGTTGCAACACCTGTAAGTAACCTTGAACAAATCTGGGTAAAATGTAGGTTTGATAAAGATGTTTTTTGTATAGGTGTAATCTATAGACCGCCTGATAATAATTTAATTACATTTATTGAAACTGTAGAGGATGCTATTAGCTACCTTTTACCACAATATGAAAATTTAATTTTTTTAGGCGATATGAATATAAATATGCTTAACCTTCATTCGAATAATGTCAGTAAGTTTTTGGATCTCCTAGATGCTTATGATCTTAGTCAAATTATTTCAGAACCTACACGTGTTACTTTACACACTGAAACATTAATTGATATAATTGTAATTTCTAACAAAAGTAAATACATTGAATCTAAAGTAATTAAAATTGACGACGTATCGGATCATGATATAGTTTATTGTAAACTCAAACTTAACTCGAAAAGTAATGAGAAATTTGTTACATATCGTCAATTTCATAATATAGATAGAGTTGCCTTTTTAACTGATTTAGAATCATCACATCTTCAGAACTTAGTTTATCTAAACAATATTGAGAACAAAATAACGTTTTTAAATAAGATTATACTCGACATCTTTGATTGTCATGCGCCCTTAGTTAGGCGTAGGATGACAAAAACACCTGCTCCATGGCTTACTGATACTTTAAAAGAAATGATGATACATCGTGATAATGCTTACAGAAAGTTTAAACAGTCAAAACTTGCACAAGATTTTAATCTATATAAACAGTGGCGTAACACAGTTAATTCGGCTATAATAAGGGAAAAAAAGGCGTATTTAGAATTTTCAATTAATAACAATAACTCAAGTTGCTGGAAATGTTTGAAGCAAAATGGTATTGTTAAATGTAAGTCAACAGTTTTACCTAATATCTTTAACGATGTGAACGCTATTAAT
Organism: Ontholestes murinus; assembly: GCA_963969525.1. Classification (NCBI taxonomy): domain Eukaryota; kingdom Metazoa; phylum Arthropoda; class Insecta; order Coleoptera; family Staphylinidae; genus Ontholestes; species Ontholestes murinus. The sequence continues at coordinate 11,118,157 of OZ018391.1, read as the reverse complement.
AACTATTTTATATGTAATGCCAATTGTACTGTAGATAATGAGATTTTAAACTTTTACCGAAATAATTTTCATACTAATGTAAATGCTGGCTGTTTTAAATTTAAATTAGTGACGACTGATGAGATTGGCAACATTTTAAATAGTATTAAGTCTAATGCCACGGGTACAGATGGAATTAATATAATGATGCTGAAATTTTGCTGTCCCTATCTAATTCCTTTTTTAACACATATTATAAACTGCTGTATTGAGCAATCCATATTCCCGAATAGTTGGAAACTAGCAACTATCATTCCGATCCCCAAAATTGATTGCCCTACTAGTACCAAAGACCTCAGGCCTATCAGTATATTACCGGTTGTGTCAAAAGTATTAGAGCGTGTGCTTAAAAATCAAATTGCTGGATTTCTTGAAAATAATGTTTTGTTACCTTCTTTACAATCTGGGTTCAGACCTAACTATAGTTGCTCCACCGCCTTACTTAATATTTTAGATGACATTTTAGCCGCCACCGATAAGGGTCTTCTAACATGTATGGTTTTACTTGACTACAGTAAAGCCTTCGATACTGTCAACCATGAATTGTTGAAGGCCAAGCTCCATTATATTGGCTTTGACAAGAGTGCAGTGGATTTGGTCGCTAGTTTTTTGGATAATCGTCTTCAACGAGTTCAAATTGGGGATTTAATATCCCAATTTGCTCAGGTAAACGTTGGTGTCCCTCAGGGATCAATATTGGGCCCAATTTTATTTTCCATTTATACGTCATCCCTCACAGATATACTAGATCATTGCACTGCAAATTTATATGCGGACGACACACAATTATTATATTCTTTTAAACCTGATGACACTGTGTTAGCAGCTAAAAACATCTCTTCAGATTTATCTAAATTGGTGAATCTCTCCCGTGAGCACTCTCTATCTATCAATGTCAACAAGACTTCAATAATGTTATTTGGTCCTCATAGCCAACTAGAATCTTCGAAAAGAGTACTCGAAATTAAAATTGATGACACTATTTTGCCCTTTGTGGACAAGGTTCGGAATTTAGGTCTATTAATTGACACAAATTTACGTTTCAAGTATCATATAAATAAGTGTATTGCTCGATCTTTTCAAAGTTTAAAAATGATTTACTCTAATAGACACTATTTATCGATTAAAACAAAACGGATGCTTTGCGACACACTAGTGCTGAGTCACTTTAATTTTGCAGACGTTGTTTATAATGCTTGTTTAGATCAAATCACAAAAAATCGTATTCAGCGAGTACAAAATTCTTGTATGCGTCTAATATTTGGTATTCGTAAATTTGAGCACATCTCCAGCAAACTAACTGACTTAAATTGGTTAAATATGCATAATCGCCGCATTTTACATTGTTGCACTCTCTATTATAAAATAATACAATCTCGTACGCCCCCCTATCTCTATAACAGAATAGTGTTCCGATCTGATGTGCACAATATCAATGTAAGATTTAGAGGCATTATCTCACCACCTTATCACAAATCTGCCATTTTTGAGCGTTCATTTTCTTACAATATATATAAAATGTATAACAAAATACCAATGCATCTAAAAAATCTTACATTGATTAATTTTAAAAATGAAATCCGTTGTAGGTTGATGAGGAATGAGCTTTAACTATGTCAATATATATATGTTTTTTGATTATTTGTAATATTTTTGTATTTAAAAATATACCGTAAATTTAATTTATTAATGTAGTAGGTTAAGTGGAAGAGCAGATAATCTATCTGAACTTCGCCTACTTTTAAATGTTATCTTTGTTTGTAATTACCTTATTTAATTAATAAAGACAATTTATTATTATTATTATTATTATTATTCCTCATTATTCCCGACATCCTCAAAAATAAAAAAGTAGCAAGTTTCAATTTAGTGTTCTATAGATCATTAAATATATTCTTAACTCAAAAATCACCACACGATGAAATTTAGACCAAAAAGAAAATAAATATCAGTTAATAATTAATACACAGTAGAACTAGTTAATAACAAATTACACAAATTTAAAATAATAATAAATAATAATAATAATACGTCTTTATTATCCAAAAGTCTACAAAAAAATAAACTAATTACAGAATAATATTTAAAATAAATCATTAATTAACATTTCATTCGACATTTAAAAAATAATTTGATTAAAAATTTCAATTATATTTTTAATCCTATTATTAAATATATCAAAATGTACACTATATATATTAACTAGATTACACATAGATATTAATGGGGAGTTCTAATATTAGTTAAATAAAATAAAACAATTATAAAAATATTTATATGCAAAACAGGAACACACACACTTTTTGGCAATGTTAGTTTAAAAATTAAATAATTGTTTAAAGGATGTAACATTAATATCAGTTTTAAAGTATACACAAAACTAAGGAATGAATATTTATAACGATAAAACCGATATTGAGAACATTAACGAATCTGGGATTTACAAATTAACATGTCTAGACTGTCAGAGTGTATATATTGGGCAGTGTAGTGGTAACCCAATAAATTCATTAATAGATTAAAAGAATATGAAAAATCATATCCATCTAAAAACAATAATTCAACATTTTTGAACCACTTATGGTATGCACACGATTATTTGGGAAAGGATGTAATTTCAGAAAAAATACTTTGAGTACAATGGCCAAAAATTGGATTTACTAGAAGCGATGGTAATTTACAAAGCTAAAATGAATCCTAGAATATTTCTATCAAATGGACACCCCTATTCAATCGTGTTGAATAAATAATAAATAAATTATCATAACTTCTAGTTGGATAATGACTAGCTTATAATCGAAATAATTTTTTATTCCTCGTGAGGTGGTGTCGCTTAGCGTCCCTGCACTACGGTCTTCGTAGTCCTTTTGTGCATCTCTGGATATTTTACTTGCTGTGTACTACTGTGTCTTCTAACGGGTGTCCAACAATTATTGCAGTCCCGGGTGGCGTTGGAATAAAAAACGTAGGTCGATTCTTACATGTTGCAAATAAATGAACTGACATTTTTAATGCACATTTAAGTTATGTTTGACAATTAAAATGTCAGTTCATTTATTTGCAACATGTAAGAATCGACCTACGTTTTTGATTCCAACGCCACCCGGGACTGCAATAATTGTTGGACACCCGTTATGAAATCTAAGAGTTTCTGATAGGGTATGCTCTTGAGCTATTCTTCAGGAAGTACAGGCGTCCCGAATTTCTCTCTGCGTTGTCGTCTATATGTTTCGCATGTAGACAGTAGGAAGTTTCCTCTTCTTCCAGAAACCCACGGCATAGGAGGCTTTCTTGGATTTCCATCCTAAGTTTGTGTTTATTCAGGTCACAGTGTCCAGTAACTAATTCTGTGATATTTCTCAGTAAAATTATAATGATAAAACAAAGTTATCGTGTTTTAATTACAAAAAAAATGGAAGAGAAGTTACTGAAAAATAGAATTTTCAAAAATAGGCAAGAATTGTTAGTTTAAGCATCGAAAATTGTTTTAAGTGGTTCAAAATTGCCAAGATTTTATAGAATATTGCGTCTAGATAGCATTAAAGAAAAGTGTTATAGATCACTTTTTAAATAGTAGTACAAAATTGTTTAAACTATAGGAACTAAAAATGTATTTTATTTAGTGTAGAAATGAATAATTTACTGTCTTGATTTAATTGGTTTTTTAACTAGTTCCATATTCTTATTATTTTATTATATATTTTATACATAGAAGTGTACTTCTACTAATTCAAATGTCAAAAGCCAGGAGACTTACCAGAAAAATATAAATGCTTAATCTGACTCTATGCTAGAACGGAAATCACTCTGCATGATTTAGAGATTGTTCCTTTTTAAATTTTAAGAACGCAAGCTACAACCATGCAACAAAACAGATTTGAAGATATTACTATAAAGGTACCAATTATTGTCTAAACGCAGGAGTGGATAACCACCGACAAATCAAAACAACTCTCTCAAATTCCACTTTTAGTAAACTAGTAAACCTTTCCACTGAATAAGACCTCTTAAAGGTCTTTAATCGAGAGTAAACACGTCTAAACGAAAAGGAAAAACAACCAGTCCAAAAACTTAAAGGTGAAGCCTCAAACCTTATCCTGTACTTCAGCAACAGATTTTTTTCTAATTAAACAATAATTAATGTTTTTATCTCATCTTCATTTATTTGCATTTTTAATTATATGCTTGTGTTATTATATATAACATACTGAAACTGGAGCAAATAAGTCAATAAAATTATGATAGGTGCGTGTTGCACAACAAAGAAATTAAGATTCTTAGAAACAGACATATAACTTCATCAACTTCTGAATTTGATCAGTAACTTATATCTTAGAATTTAATTCACTGCAGAGACAGAAACTAACCATAACAGTAACTTCTTTCAGAAAAGATTAGAAAAACTACGAATAAACCAGCTATCAAACTAAATTATTGTATATTTACAAAAACTTGAAAGAGCCTAAATATATAAGCTAACCTATACAGATTATTAAAATGTGAACATCATCCAGACTGATTGTAAATTCATCACAAGATTATAGGAACACCAATGATCCTTCTGTCTTGGATAAGAAGAAAAATCTACCTTCGCCACGCATCTTCTACAAAAGAAGCATTCTTTTGGACTGGACGTACTTTCCATTATTCATATTTCAAAGAAGAGCCCAGAAATGGACCTACTAGAATCAGTAATTATTGAAACCTTCATCAGTACTACTAAAATTTCTGATTTGTCGATTGAGTCGAAGATATTTTTACGCGTCCTTTATTTTACCGAGTGAAGTTTTAACAAATTAGGAGAATTTCGTTTCGCAGAATACTGGGCTGCGTGAAGTAAACACAACGCTCGGACGTGCATAAATTGTACATTAACGTCGCACTCGATTGTTTTGTTTACATTCAAAAAAGATTTCTTGGATTTTTTTAAATTTTCGTTCCTTTTTTAAATTTAGTTTTTAAAAATGAGTTCAGTATGCAAAGCCAAGTCGTTGATTAATCATGGACTACTCACCGACCGAAATTGTGGACATCCTAAAAGTCATTGCAGAGTCGCTGAACAATTACACCAATGCAGTAGAACTGTATCGCCAAAGATTCCCGGATCTGTGTGTCTCAAAAATAACGCAAATTTTGAATTTCCCGCCATTGACGCAGTAAATTGCTGAAAACCTTGAAAACAAAACAATTTAATAGCTTAGAGTTTAGGGTTAGTAAAATTGGAGCGTTACACTACACAACAAAGCGTTTTTATTATTGAATAATATCTCAAAAATAATAAGAGGTTGAAAATGGAGAATAGTTAAAACGTTATTAACTATGAAGAGCTTAATTGAAAACTTTAAACAGACTGGATCAGTCATCATTCTGGAATTTTCTTCAAACGTTGTAAAATTCTCTGACTGTTCCTAAAATTTTTTAGCATTTGTTAATTCAAATTCTGCAAAGATTTTACAATTCTGCATAAAAATTAGGTAAATTTTACAGATTTCAAATCTCCTACAGATTTTTTCATATCTCTTCATGTAAATTTCAAAAATTTTCTTCGAAATTTTCATAATTTTTTTTTTCTAGAATTTTCTATCTTCTTTTCATCCAGATTTTTAGGCTATTGTTTTCAAATTTTCTAAAATCTGTTTTTTTTTTCTTTTAACTGAATTCTCTTGGAATCAACGGTTTTGCTTTTAGTTTTATAGAATGTTTCATCCTGATTTTTAAGATTTTCTTACAAATTTACTAAAATCTGTTAGTGTGTTATTTTCAAGTAGGTTTTTTAGAATTTTCTGTTGGAATCTACACTTGTCCACCGATTTTATTTTATTCAAATTATCTAAAGTCTGTTTCTTTTTCATTCAACTGAATTCTCTTGGAATCAACACTTGTTCGGCGGTTTTGCTTTTAAATTTATAGAATTTTTCATACTGATTTTTAAGATTTTCTTCTTCCATATTTTCTAAAATCTGTTTTTTCTTTCTATCAGATTTTTAAAATGTTCTCTTGGAATCTAAACTTGTTCGGCGGTTTTGCTACTAGTTTTATAGAAGTGTTTATCCTGATTTTTAATTTTTAAGTCTTTCTTCTTCAAAATTTTTCTAAAAATTGTTTTACTTTCATTAAAATTTTTAGAATTGTCTCTTGAAATCTACACTTGTTCAGCGGTTTCAGAGGTTTCGCTTCTAGATTTATAGAAGTTTTCATCCTGATTTTGAAGATTTTCTTCTCTAAACTTTCTTCTTTCAAATTTTCTAAAATTTATTTTCCTTTCTATCAGATTTTTAGAATTTTCTTTTTCGATCTAAACTTTTTACTTTTAAATTAATAGATTTTTCACCCTGATTTTAAAAATGTTCTTCTTCCAAATTTTCTAAAATCTGTAAAAATTTTTCATCCCGATTTTTAAGACTTTCTTCTTTTAAATTTTCTAGAATCTATTTTTTACAAGCAGATTTTCAGAATTTAATCTTGGAATCTACACTTGTTCGCCGATTTCGATTCTAAATTCATAGAATTTTCCATACTGATTTTTAAGACTTTCTTCTTCCAAATTTTATAAAATTTGTTGTTTTTTTTTCTACCAGATTTTTAGAATTTTCTCATGGATTCTAATTCTACACTTGTACAGCTGTTTCGCTTATAGTTTTATAGGATTTTTCATCCTGATTTTTGAAATTTTCATTCAAATTTTCCAAAATCTGTTTTTTTCTTTCTATCAGATTTTTAGAGTGTTCTCTTGGAGTGTAAACTAATTCGGCGGTTTCGCTTTTAATTATATAAAATTTTCATCCTGATTTTTAAGATATTCTTATTCCAAATTTTTTAAAATCTGTTTTTTTCTTTGTAACAGATTTTTAGAATGTTCTCTTGCGATCTAAAGTTGTTCAGCGGTTTCGCTTTTAAATTTATAGAATTTTCCCCCTGATTTTATACAATTTTCTTCATCCAGATTTTCTAAAATCTGTATAAATCTTTCTAGAATTTTTCATCCTGATTTTTAAGACTTTCTTCTTTCAAATTTTCCAAAATCAGTTTTTCTTTCTCTCAGATTTTTAGAATTCTCTCTTCAAATCTTAACTTGTTCGGCGGTTTCCCTTCTAGTTTTATAGAATTTTTCATCCTGACTTTTAAGACTTTTTTCTTTCAAGTTTTCCAAAGTCTGTTTTTTTCTTTCTATCAGATTTTTAGAATGTTCTCTTCGAATCTAATCTTATTCGGCGGTTTCGCTTCTAATTTTATAAAATTTTCATCCTGATTGTTAAGATTTTTTTCTTTCAAATTTTCTAAAAGTGTTTTTTTCTTTTTAACAGATTTTTAGAATATTCTCTTGCGGTCGCAAGTTGTTCAACAGTTTCGCTTTTAAATTTATAGAATTTTCACCTTGATTTTAAAAATTTTCTTCTTCAAAATTTTCTAAAATCTGTATAAATCTTTATGGAATTTTTCATCCTGATTTTTAAGACTTTCTTCTTTCAAATTTTCTAAAATTGGTATTTCTCTCTATCAGATTTTTAGAATTCTCTCTTGAAATCTAAACTTATTCGGCGGTTTCGCTTCTAGTTTTATAAAAATTTCATCCTGATTTTTAAGACTTTCTTCTTTCATATAATCTGTTTTTTCTTTTCAACAGATTTTTAGAATTTTATCTTGCGGTCTCTAGTTGTTCAACGGTTTCGCTTTTAAATTTTTAGAATTTTCCCCCCTGATTTTAAAAATTTTCTTCTTCCAAAGTTTCTAAAATCTGTATAAATATGTATAGAATTTTTTCTTTTGATTTTTTAGCACATTCTTCTTTCAAATTTTCTAAAATCTGTTTTTATTTTCACACAGAATTTTAGAATTTTCTCTTGGAATCTACACTTGTTCAGCGGTTTCAGAGATTTCACATCTAGATTTATAAAATTTTTCATCCTGATTTTTAAGATATTCATCTTTAAAAGCTATGTTGTTTTGAAAAAAAAAATGACATTCTTTTTTGAATTATTTTACCATTATTTAATTTGAAAAAGAAGTACTCAATCGCTATTTTTGAGTACTTTACGTCTTTGAAGGGGGGGGGGGGGGTAGTATTTGGGCAGGCTGAGAAAAAAACAACCTTGTAAGGTTGTGAGTAAGTCTTAAGTAATAATAACAGTTAATTACGTGGCGATTTTCGCAATTTAATTGACAAAAAACCTAACTTTTACATTTGCAGCGCCATCTCTCGACCAATAAAAAAAATGTTTCGGATAAAACTTACATACTTTTTAACCCTCTATCAGAATCTGCAATAAAAAATTGGGGTTTCCATTTAAGATTTTAAAGTTGCCCCCTGTTCCCGCTCCCCTTGGGGGGCTGGAGGGGCAAAGTCTACAGCATCAGATGTCCCCCTCAGAACCATTAACTTTTCATTTGGAACACTTTTTGATTCAATGCAATGTTTCAGAATTATCGCTACTGGCGGATTAAAATGGGACACCCTGTATATTAAATAGGCCAACCAGCCACCATACATAAACAAATATTTTTTTTTTAATTACAAGCACACTTTATGTACTATTTTCCTTAAAATCGAGACTTTATGTTACCGTAGGTCGATAAAATGCTAGGCCAATTGTTAATATATTCGGATAGGTCATGAATATACTAGCGTAATAAATAATTGATTGAGGTAGGTCAAGAGTACGCTGCTGCAATTTATTATTTAATACAATAAGTCAGGAATACGCTAGAGTACTGAAAATATAATTGAGGTAGATAAAGAAGTATTATCAAGAGTTTTGACTAGTTGAATAAATATACAAAATGAGTGAAACAAGCCAAATTATTTAACTATTATTTTATAATGTGTCAACAAGAGATAAGTCAAAAAATTATTCAAGAAATATAAGAATTATTTTCAATCTGTTGTAATGGAAATAATGAATTTTAAGTTACGAAATATTTTAATTAGAGCAACTTTTAATTTCCCGAGCCAGCGACGCGGAACGAAACCCGGGCGAAAGACAAACACCGAAACAGGTTTAAACATGACAAGAGAATTCGTTTACCTCGGACTTGCGAGAGAGGCAGAGGGGCGAATAAAAAAAGGGAAAGTTTTCCCCGGCTACGCAGGAATTTTCGCGCCGTATACAATTCAACAGGGCTTTCTCATTAAGCGACAAAAACGGGGAAATTTGAAATTTCACGGTGTAATTATTCCGTATTGAGGCCTACACAAAGCCATAAACGGAATTCGCGTTGCCTGTCAGACGTGTGTGCATGTGTGTGTGTGTGCCGAATCGAATAATGTTATGCGGTAACTTGAAACTAGTTACAGTTGTCCGCAAAGTGCCCAAACTGGTATGCACCCTCGAAGAGTGTTGTTTAAGTTGCAAACTGTTAACCACTTGTGGGTATTAATAATTATAGTGTTCGCTAGAGAGGCCATCGCTCGGGGTAAAAATTAACTTGAGTGAGTGTGTAATTAAACGTACGATTGTGTTAGTTGCTTCGTTAATGCAATAAATAAAAGTTTAAAATTTAATACATTTTAATCGATATATATCACTTACTTATTTTTTTAATATGCAATTTGCATTAATAAATAATGAACCTAATGATTTGTTTGATAATGTCATAATAAAAGTGAAAATTTGTGTTTCTAGCACCTACTTCCTAATGATTTTCTTCTACTTCTGAAGACTCGTTCTGATTTTGTTTGTGTTAACCATAAAATTAATCTGTACATTTATTTGCTTACATTTGAGCTTCAACAATTGTCTGTTATTTAACTTCTTCATAACTTTTTTTACTTCTTAAATGAGTTGTAATTAAAACATGAAATATGGTATATTTATTTTAATATTAGTTGTTGAAATATCTATATGGCAAGAAAATAACCCTAGTGAGGAATTTAGTTAAAAAATAAATCGTTGACTTAGGTTTAGGTAAATAGGGTGCACCTGAGCCTCTCCGGAAATTAGAGCCGAGGAGGACCGGTAACGTGGTTAGACTCCGCTCTCACCCCTTGGTTCGGCACGTGCTGCAACCTCCCCCCCCCCACCTCCCATCGTTCCGAACCCTAATACTAGTTTACACCACGTTACCGCCCGCGGCGATATTGAAATCAATCGATCAAACCCTTTGCGTAATCTGCGAACCGTAGCATGCATCTTGCGGCATTAGGGAGGATTTATTTTCGGGGTAATTTAGTCCCCCGTATGGCCGCCCGATTCCGAATTGCAATTCCGCTACTCGAAAGTCGAAGATACGGAAAATTAATGGGCCGATAATTTGTGCTTAGATTTAATATACAAGTTGCTATCTATCTGTCAGATATGTTAAATAAATCCTTGGAAATATTTTAGTTATATATTATATAATTTTTTAATATATAAAAAAGTTTGTTGACTGTTTCGAACAATAATAATTTTTATAAAAAAGTTTCGAACAATTATAATTTTTTGGAAGCAGTGTAGAATTGTAGTCACCAGTTTGTGGTTTGTTAATTTATTGATGATGAGGGACTGAGAATGAAGGGTATGCTTGTTTGGGGTTAGAATTGGATTTGTGGTGGGGCGGCGTGGTTTTAGGTGATCGGACCTGTCAGATCTTGATGAGTAACTTGATTGTTACATGTTCGGATTAATATATCGCAATGAAGAAAATTAATAAATAAAATACGTAAAATGTTAATAAACCATCATAAACTTGTAATTTTTTTTTTAAATGAATTCTATAAAACTTATTTTTTTCCTTTACAAGTCAACCAATTTAATTATTTGATGAATAGTTGACTTCGTTATACATCACGAAAACGTTTACTTTGTTGATATCTTACTTTTTGTTTAAGTTACTTGAGTTTCAATCATTTTAAACTTACAGACTGAAAAATAAAGTGTTACATCAATTATAAAGTGAAGTGTTCAATTTAATTATGCATATATTCTCATTAAATAATTACCATTGCGTGAGAAGGACTTTTATTAAGAATACACACATACTATATATAGTTACGAAAACTTGGTAATCCACAATTTCAGCAACACGCAACTTCATCCGACCACGCAGCATTGTTTACATGTAAGGTGGATGTAGCAATTAGGCGGAACTTTTCTCCTTTTAATTAGTTTCCCGTCGTGGCTAATCCGCGTGGAAAAAGTGCGCGCAACAGGGGACCGTTGACGTAAATAAATAAAATTAACCGGGAATGCCCCTGCTGAACTATAAGGGAATTAAACTGGATTATTTAATAAAGCCGCGGGTTGTGAGCCGGACGTTGAAGGTAGGGCGGAGGCGCCGGGAATTACCGGGCATGCAAATATTTATTCTCTTATGGATTTTTGTGCGACCGTTAATTAGAAGCGCGGCCTGGAAATTTTAAGCGCTAATTAAAAAAATGCGCGATCCTCTTAATGAATTATTAATCCGACCCGACGAAATTACGGATTACGCGGCCGTTTGATTTATCCCAGTGTTGTTAATCGTATCTATGGTTAAAAATTTATTTCATTACAATAACATTTTTCGAAAAGTTACATTTTAACTTCAGTTTTTTAACACTATTATTTCTATATATATATAAGTTAAATTTTGGATTTGCACGATTCAATTTTTAAAAAGGATTTATTTCTTGATTAATTATATTTTACATTATAAACTTTAACAAATTACATCTTACTAATATAATAACGGTCTAATGGTTAATATAATAATGGTACTGCTAATGTAATAATGGTAATGAATGAGGCGATGAGTCCTATTTATAATATAATAAATGCTAAGCTAATCAAAATGACATCCGGTGGATGATGCAATCTTTATTGCGCATTAATTAAATGATAAGTTAGTTATGCATATGAGATGAATAATATTAATTGTTTGATAATGAAAAATAACAATGAAATGTCTATTGTGGCCGCAAGGTTACTCCTCTCCCCCTAGATTCGACACACACGGGGAGACGAATTATTGTCTTCTGAAATGGTCACTGCCCTTTTTCTTTTCAGGTATTTTAACACTAGGGCCACTATACATGATAAAATTAGGAGGCATACAAATATTTTCCATAAACTAGGTTGAAGGGATATTACATTGTCTTCAAGGGGCACCTGGGAATATATTGGGACATCTAATTTGAGTCTTTTGAAATTAATTGTAAAATTGTTTAGTTTTTGGGGTTTCAGTTTGGGGTTCACGGCACTCACTATCACAGGTGTTCCATAGAATTCTTCGGTTTTTGGAATCTTATGGTTCCTATAGTAGAGGTTGCACCCTTGAGGTTGGATAATGAAGACTCCTTGAAGGTCCTGGTTTTCTTCCTTTTCCTGGGCATGTTGTTCGTATCCTTTCCTTAGATACGAAGACAGCGAGGAACTGATCGGTGTACGGAATTTTCTCTAAATGAATTTTCTCAATCTCTAATTTAGTAAATTTACAGTCATTTGTATTTCCATTATTAAGTACTTCATTTTCACAGACTGCTTTATAATTTAGTACCAAATTGTCTTGGCATTGATATTGTTTTTCAGTTTTTAAGCACATATCTCTTAGAGGCCAAATTTTTGAATCAATTCTTGATTTTAATAGTAGTTTGACATTTGGAATTAATGTTACATATTTCGACTCGAATTTTAAGGGTATTGGATACATTTTATAAAGGTCAAAAGAATGTTCATAGTTAATTGGTAGAGATAGGAAATAGTAAATTTCAGACTCTTTAATTTTGCAATTTACAGATATTATAGTTTCAAAGTCCAAAATATTTTCTATTTTTATTTCGAACGGTAATTTCTCATTATAGTGAATTGAAATTCTTTTTAGTTCTTCAAGTAATTCTTGGGGACTAATTATGTCGGGACTAAGAGTTCTCAGTTTGCAGAACGTTAATGAGTTGATAATTTTATCTAAAATATTTTCAACAATGCCAAAAAGTAATATGAGTTGATTATACAAATCTTTTACGACCAGGACATGTTGGTGATCAATTTCTTCTTTGTAAATTGAATGAAGTTGCATTATTCGAACTCTAAGGAGATTTTGATTGTGTGCGATATCTTTGACTGTATTATTAAAATTTTGAATAACTTTAATATATCCAAATTTTAATTGATTTTGTAGATTTTGTTCATTAGTAATTAAATGTTTTAAAATTTCATCTATTCTTTTTTCGTCGCGCGAATCCATGTTTCCGCTTATTGTCTTAATTATAGTACCTAAACCGTCGATCAGACCTCTTTTTGTGCGTTTTATTTTGGCACCCAATTCTATAGTTTTAATTTTATTTGTTACTGAATTTTGAGAGTAATTTAGAATCTTTTCGTAATTTTGGAATTCATTTTCAAATTTGGAAATATTATTTGTAGTGTCTATTAAAAATTCATATTGTCTATTTAATTTATAAACTTCTTCAAATATAGTACTCAGATCGTAGTGATGATGCACTAGTACGTGTTTAGTCTTCTCTAATTTTGCTAATCCTAAATTTATTGGTAATAGTCCAGCATATTCGGTAATGTTCTTAATTTCGAAGGTAGTCACATGAGTGATGAAGAGTAACCTAAAAGTGATTAATTATCTATTAGAAACTTTGTCAGCATAATTTTCAAAAAATGATTTCCTTTCTTGAACTAGACTAGGTGGCTCGAATGAAGTGCCAGGTAAGCTGTGATCTAATTTAGGTGCGCCAAGGTAAATGGTTATTTGTATTCGTGAATTAAGGAATATGTATTCGATCATGGCTTTAACAGTTTCATAATTTAATTGGTCCAGGCCACAGCCTAATTTAGGGATTGCTAATTTAGTAATGTTTTTATCTGTACAAAATTGTTTCAAATTCAATAAAGTTTTAAATAGACATTCTAGTGTAGGTTTATCATAATAATTTTGTTTTGTAATAAGATAAATAATGTAACGTTCGTCTTCTAAAATATGACAAAGTGAATATAATTGCGGGTTTTGTTTAGACAGTTCTCTAATTCTGCCGAATCTTACTTTAAATTCCTGGGCTATGCCTGCACTCATTTTTAAATCTTGGCTAACGCAATGGGCAAGAGAAAAGTCAGATGGAGCATGGAACAAATCATCATTAATTTCATGTACGTTTTTATTTTTGATTAAATTTTTGTCATTAAAGTTATTGATAAAAGTTTTAAAATTCAAGATGTTCTCAGATTTAGATTTTTTAATTCTAGGTCTCTTAACATTTGATAAATGAATTTTGTCTACTTGGTTACGGTGACTAGTTTCGATTTCAGCTGTATTACCATCAAATCTTACTCTTTTAATTTTCTCCTTTTTCAATTTGTTCTTAGTTTTTGATTGTTTTTGTGTATTTTCTACAAATATTTCTTCAGGGATTTGTGGTGGTTCTTCACGAGATACGTTCCGTTTTTCAATGTATTTAGTTTTATTATTTATTATCGTCTCATTAATTTTTTCGTATAACAATCTTACTTTTTCTTTGTGTAATTGGACATAGTTATTTGTTAGTAGAGTTTCCAAATCTAAATCTAATAATGAGTCATTTTCAATATGGCCTGAGATGATTTCGACAGGTTTTAATTTAGTTGTAGAATGAATTGAATTATTATAGGCAAGGATTGCATAGAGAATTTTTATTTCGACCGATTCGTTTTTGTAATTATCTTGATTGTTTAGTAATCTTATGTGTTCGATAATTGTCGAGTGTACGCGTTCGACAATTCCATTTGATTCCGGATGCTGTGAACTAATAAAGTGGATATTAATTTTATGAAGGGCCAAAAGTTCTCGAATGACTGTATTTTTAAATTCTAAATGATTATCGGAGATTATTAAATTTGGTGTTCCATGATGACAGAAAAATTTAATTAGGTTAGTCGCGATTTCTACAGCTTGATAAGAATTAAGTTTATACAGTTGAGTGTAATTCGAAAAAGAATCTATAATAGTGAGGAATTTTACATTTTCTAAGGCTATGCAAGCAATATGAATAATTTCGAACGGTTTTAAAGCTGTGGGTGTAGTATTAAATTTGATTTTTAATGGTTTACGCTCATACTTTGAAACAAGACAAATTTCACAATTATTAATGTACTCTTGGATAGTTCGTCTCATATTTGGCCAATAATAAGTGCGTTTCAATTTTAATTCTGTCTCGTCTATACCCCTGTGATTAGTTTTACCCTCGTGATAGTTTTTAATTATTTCTGAAATATAATTTTCTGTTTCAACGTCAGTTAAAAGATTGTTACACTTGGTCATTTTGATTTCTGAGTTTCTAAAATATTTCTGAAGGACACCACTTAACTTTCCATAAACAGGACTTTTAAAATAAAGATAATAACTTACTTTAGGAACAATATATTCTTTAATAAAATCAACTACTTCTTGAACAAAATTAATTTTGGAAAATTGTACATTAATTCTCATTTCCTTATTTTGAAACATGTTAATAATTTTGGGTTTGCATGGGGAATGTTCGACTTCCGATATTATGATTTGATTATCACCTACGTTAACCGGTTTATCTGATATTGGTATGCCTACTATGGGATGTTCTAAAGAAGAATGGATCGTTGCGCCATCCTCATTTGCTATTTCATTAACGTGTATTGTTTCTGCGGGTTCTACGATTAGAGATGATGGGTTTTCTATGTCTTCAAAATTTTTTAAATAACTTTCTAAATTTGGTCCATACTCTTCGTTAACATTAAGCTCTATTCTTGAAAGTGCGTCAGCATTCCTATTTAACGTACCTTTTTTATAAACTATATCATAATCGTATTCAGCTAATTTTAATCTCCAGCGAACTAATTTTGAATTCGGCTCTTTTATAGACATCAGCCATCAGTGGCCGGTGGTCAGTGACTATTTTAAATTTACGTCCGAATAAATAAGGGCGAAAAATCCTACCGGCTGCGCCAGTTAAATTTTGGATTTATACGATTATTATAATTTTGATTGAATCTAAAGTTATTATTATAATTATTATTTGGTCTGTAGAAATTTGAGGGATTTCGTCTCCCAAATACTTGTTGATTCGTCGGAAATCGTGGTGGTGGTTGCGGCCTAAATTGTAAATTTATAGGTCTACTAGCAAAGTTGTTTGGACCATTACTATGATAAAATCTATTATTATTTCTATTAAAATTTTGGGGATTAAAATTTTGAAATTTAGGTTAATTAAAATTTTGATTATAATTTGGAATATCGATAGTACTTTGGAAATTCTTTTCTTCTATTAAATAATTTATAGCTTCTTAAAGCGTATTTGGATCTCGTAATCTTATTATGCTTTGTACGTTGCCCCGTATTCCACGAAGGAATGTTTTTAGTGCGAGCTCATCATAGCTCCGCTGATGCACGCGTTTTGTTTCGTCTGGCATAACAGCTGCTGATAGCGAGTTTATTTTACACGACAATTTACTACGCAAAACTTGGATTCGCTCTGCAAAATCTAGATACTTTTATTTTTATTAGGCTTTAAATTAATTAATTCTGTAACAATACAATCATAAGTTCGCAGATCACCAAATCTCTGCCTCAAATGTTCTTTTATTTCAGGCCAACTATTAAGTTCGGAACGCGAACCTATTGCGACTAATGCAACGTCTTTCAATTTACCAATAATTGCATTAATTAAATAATTATTTATTAACTCGTTATTTAATGGTCTAAATAGTGCTAAAACGGATTCGCATCGCGAGATAAAAATTTCTGTTAATTCATTGCTTCCGTCAAACTGAGGAATCGTGTCCACATTTAATTTTAATAATTGATAGTTTACGTTCTCCATTTCTATTTTATTTAATTCTAAATTATGTAATTTATCTATTCATTCTTCGAGTACGAAATTTACTGGTGAATGAATGCGAATTGGGGAATCAAAAATTATTGGTGAATTCGAGTCGGAAGATGTATCACTCCCGAACATAAAATAATTTGTTTAATACGAAAGGAAAGAAATAAACCTCTAAAAAATTCTGTGCTTACCAAATAGTAACGAATATCACGCTGTCCATTGCCCTGATATGCCCTCAGTGTCCTGGAACTGGTGATGGGGTGTTCCTCGTAATGCTGCCCTCGGGGTGTTGGTTCCTCGATGTTTGGAGGACCCTCTGGTGCTGCTTCGACGTGGAACTTGTTCTGATGTCAATTAAACCGTTGATACGGACGGTGCACTATGCTGATATCCTCTCAGATGTGCCCTTATGACATCCTACCGACTGCGCCAGTTAAATTTTGGATTTGCACGATTGAATTTTTAAAAAGGATTTATTTCTTGATTAATTATATTTTACATTATAAACTTTAACAAATTACATCTTGCTAATATAATAACGGTAACGGTACTGCTAATGTAATGATGGTAATGGTACTATAATAATGGTAATGAATGAGGCGATGAGTCCTATTTATAATATAATAAATGCTAAGCTAATCGGAATGTCATCCGGTGCATGATGAAATCTTTATTGCGCATTAATTAAAGGATAAGTTAGTTATGCATATGAGATGAATAATATTAATTGTTTAATAATGAAAAATAACAATGAAATGTCTATTGTGGCCGCAAGGTTACTTATATATATATATATATATATATATATATATATATATATATATATTATTACTTATAGATTACAAACATAAAAACATTTAATAGAACAAAATAAAGGGAGATTATCCAATAGTTAATAATAATCAATTTAAATAAATGCAATTTAATTTATATGAGAAACTATGTTAGTAAAACTTTATTTAATTATACAACCAATTAAAATTTGATATAGCTACGATAATATTAATGAGATCTTGTTAACATCTTTCCACTGTAACTATGAAGTTTTTTTTATGAACTTAGCGTCAACAGGGAGTTAACTGAATAAATGTGAGAGTATCGAATATTAATAAAAGCTGGGATGAAATTAAAAAAAGAGATAGATTACAGATCCGGCGATGGAGAAGTTGGGTGAATAGGGGTGATTTGAATGCAAGATTGAATGATGGTACAATGATTGAAAGACGTTCTCACGATAACTGGATAAAAAGAGAAGGTAGGAAAATGAAGTGGTTGATGATAGAAATGGATGCACAGAAGGGACCTTGAAAGGAAAGAAGTGAGAAGAGTGGATAGATAGTATTTATTTAACGATTGTGCTTATAAAATAAAATTCAAAATACATATATAACAATACTTTCTTACACAAATTTTGATTGCACATGGAAAGGCTAGAGTCCATAAAAATATGATCTTCTACTCTTGCCTAGTGTATAGGAGCAGAAGATGTATTAGTAATGAACAATTTGACACTGAAAGTAGAGATGCAGTAGATGAGGAAGCGGAGCAAAAACAAGTATGTGAGATATTGGAGAGTGGTGTAATGAAGAAAATGCTAGATAAGGTTCAATTCATTGAAGTTAGAACAATGATAGAGTGGAAGAATATGGAAGAACAGTGAAGGAAAAGCAGGTCACATATTACTCGATAAGGAATATCAATATGCAAAAAGAGGAAAAGTAAGAAAGGCAATGAAGAATGCATACGGAACAAATTAGCCGTGAAGCACGTGAACGTACCAATAAATAAGTATTATAGTTTATTTTGAATCCGAAAAAAAATTGACTTACGTACCTGATTTCTACAAAGAAGGCGGCCTTACTAATGTGATGCATTACATGGATGAATAAGCATATGATAGCAATGCCATTGCTGAACTTGTCTGCAAAGTATTTTTCGTTGGTTTATTTTCCTCTTCATATTTTAAGAGACCTACGCTAATTGCTGAAGAACAAATGCAACTCTCCAGACTTCTAATAATTGAAGAATACGAAAAATTTGGCTTCATAATTATCGTAAATGGTTGCTTACCTCATATTTAAAACAATATGTATAATTTTTTACATCTTGTTCATCGCCACTTTTATAAACTGGTATAATTCACAGACATCAGAAAAGAATCCAGTTGTTATTATCTCATTTATACGCTTTTTGAGCGGTGAAACTATTTGGTTTATCATACATTTTATATGAGACAAGGATAATGCATAAATATTTCTACATTTACAATTTTTATTACTTTCTCTATATAGTATATATAGGGGAAGTATTGTTTTCGTGCATGAAAATGTCTGTGGGCGCTGTATCTCAAAAACGAATGATGCAATTGAGATGAAACTTTAAACTTAAGGTTTTATTGTCAAAAACTGGAACTGAAAAGCTTTTGGTAAACGTTCATTAACCGGAAGTGGATGTTTACTCGAGGCGTTTTTTTGATTTTTCTCGATATTTTTCCAAATTTGAAAAATATTACATAACTTTTCAAACAAAGGTTAAGGGAAATGAGAAACTGAAGAAGTTTTATTAAAACATTGTTTCCGTAAAATTTTTAATTTGTGAGAAAAAAAAAATTCTTGAAGAAGATTCTTGAAATTTCAGAAATTTCTCCTCCACACTTTTAGTTTTAAATGCAACTTCCTTTCCAAAGAATTTTCAAGTTTAGCAAAGATTTTATTCAAGAGTTCTAGATTTTTCAGAAAGTTCTTTCAAGATTTTGTTTAACAATTTATTAGGAAAATTTTTTCTAAATTTCTAGAACTTATTTAGAGGCTTTTGGAAGTTTCAGGAATTTCTACTTCATATTTTCAGTTTTTTGCATTTTCCTTTTCAAAGAATTTTAATCGAGGATTCTAGAATTTTTCACAAGTTTTCTTTGTAGATTTCTAGAACTTTTTTGGAGGATTCTAAAAGTTTACAGTAATTTCTTCTTAGCAAAGGTCTTATTTGGGAGTTTTTTAGAAAGTTCGTTTCAATATTTATTGAATCTTCTTCGAGGCTGTTTCTAGTAATTTCTCTTCCAGATTTTAATATTTCCTCCTGGGCTAAAAAATCATTTCCAGAACTTTAGACTTTTTTCGAGAGTTCAGAAATTTATTCTGATTTGGAGGCTATAGATTTTTTTGGAAAATCTGTTCCTAGAAATTTGGACTCTTTTCAGTAATTTCTCCAGATATCAAGATTGTTTTTTTTCAAGCTCTCTTTTAAATTGCAAAGTTTTTAGAATTAAAAATAAAAAAAATTCTAGAAATGTATATTTTTTGTAGAATTCAGAAAATTTCCAATAAATTGCGAAGTTTTAAATGAAGGTTTTTTTTAGAAAATTGGTTTTTAGAAATCTAGACTATATTATATATCTAGAGTTCAGGAAATTTCTAGTAATTTCTTCTCCAAAGATTTCTTCAACTTGTGTTGTAAATCGCAAAGATTTTCTTTGAGGCTCTAGAGTTTTCTTCTAGAAATCTAGATTATTTTCTCGACGGTTCAGGAAATTTCTAGCAATTTATTCTCTAGAGTTCAAGAGTTTTTTTGAAGTCGTCTTTTAAATTGCAAAGATTTTCTATGAGGCCTTAGGATTTTCTAGAATTTTTTTCTAAAAGTTTAAGACTTTAGAAAATGGCCAATAACATCTTCCCAAGATTTCAAAGTTATCCTCTTATCTTCTGAATTACAAAGATTTCTTTGGAGGCTCGAGAACTTTTTAGAAAATTTGTTTGTAGAAATCTAGACTTTTCTTCAGGAAGTTCAGGAAACTTTTAGTAATTTCTCTTTTTTTGAGGTCCTAGATTTACTAGAAATACATATTCGTTATTATTTCTTATTAAGAGAATTTGCACGATTTTTAAAAAAGCGTCTAGAAAAATACAAGTAAAAATCTTGCAATTTGGAAAAGAAATTTAAAGAAAACTTTGGTTGTAAGACTTCCGAAAAATATTTTAGAAATTTAGAAGGGGAGTTCTAGAAAGGCTTACAAATTCTAGTCATCAAAAAAGTTCCTAAAAGCTTTTAATAAATGGGATGGGAAAAGTTATTTTTTTTAAATAATAAAATTAATTTAAAAAAAATTCTACATCCCTAGAAAATTTTCCAGAAATGTAAAGGAGCAATTTTTGGAATTGTAGATAATAATAATGCTGAAAATTTCCACAAACCAGAGAAAAGTTCCCAAAATTTAGAAGAAAAATCCGCAAAAGATAAAGAAAAGCCATTGAGATTCTAATAAGTTAGAAAAAAACTATAGTTTATTATTTATTCTCATGCTAATAAGAAATTGATGACAATGTTTGCAATTTTAAAGAGAAATTTCTAGAAAATTTTGATTGTAACGAAGGGTCAAGTTAGTGTCTGTAGAACAAATTCCATTAATGTTTAAAAGTCCTCAAAAATATTCTAGAAATTTAGGAGAGAAATTCTAGAAAGCATCCCTAGAAAACTTTGATAAAATTGTGATCAAAGTGACACACCGGTATCATAAATTCTTTATAAAATTCTAAAATCCTCGAAGATAATTTTTTTAAATTATAAAATTAATTCCTTAAAAATTCTGCAACCCTCGAAAATTTTCTAGGAATTTGGAAGTGAAATCTTTAGAAAATAAAGAATAGCTATTGAGATTCAAAAAAATGAACTATTGTTAATTATTGATGATAATAAGAATAAAGAAAACACTTTTACTTTTTTATACCACTTTGAGTTTTATTTGCAGTGACTAGTTTCGACTACACAGTAATCATTATCAAACTAAGTGATTACTGTGTAGTCGAAACTAGTCACTGCAAATAAAACTCAAAGTGGTATAAAAAAGTAAAAGTGTTTTCTTTATTCTTAATATTGAAATGTACCACCAAGTGAACGCCGTTAAGATCCAAGAATTGATGATAATGTTTGCAATTTAAAAGAAATATTTCTAAAAACACTGATTGTAAAGAAGGACAAAGTTAATATATCTGTAGAATAAATTCAATAAATGTTTAACAATTCTGAAAAATATTCTAGGAATTCAGGGAATAAATTCTATAAAAGCAGGAAAATTAGGATCAACAAATAATCTCTAGTAAAATAGATGAAAACTTTGGAGAAGAAATTCCTAAAAAAAAATAAAATGGCCCAATTGTAGCATAAATTCTTAATACATTCTAAAATCCTTGAAGGTAAACTTTGGAACTTAGAAAATTAGTTCCTAAAAAGTTCTACAATCTTCGAAATTTGTTTAGGAATTTCAAAAGCAATTTTTGGAAATTTAGAAAGTAATAATACTGGAAAATTTCAATCATAAATGTTCTAGAATGCTGAAAAATTTCTAGGAAGGAAGAAATTCTAGTTTTCAATAAATAAAAACCTAGTAAAATAGATGAAAAAATCTTGCAATTTGGAGAAGAAAACCCTACAATCCGAAATTAGAAAAAACCATTGTTGATTATAAAATTAATACTAATGTTTGCAATTTGGAAGAGAAATCCCTACAGAATTTTGATGAAGGATAAACTCAGTACATCTGTAGAAAAGTGTATTGAAATTTTTTCAGTTGCTGTATTTTATCTATTTTTTTAAAGGTTTATTTTTCACAAGTTTTTTATTTTTTATTTTCAGGAATTTCTATTCTAATCGTCGAGATACTTTTTGGTGGTTCTAGAATAAAGTTTTAATATATTTTTGAGGATTTACTATATAGAATTTGAATAATATTACATAACTTTACTAACAAAAGTTAAAGGGAATGAAAAACTGAACAAGTTTTATTGAAATAAATAAAAATAAAAATTAATAATTTTGAAATTTTTTGCTTATTACATACTAATAAACTATAGGAGTTACATGAGATTTATATAACAAGTATTGTAAATAATCCAAAATTTAGCAAATTATTAAGAATAACCATTTCGAGTAAACTTTTCGTGAAAAATATAGGGAAAGTACTATGATGGCCACATCACCATTTACTTAGGATTGCATCTCTTACAAGTATAGGGGTAGTTTTGATAAAAACGAATTTTAGAGATTCTGCTAGTTTTATCGTGTGGCTGAAAGGGACTTTGGGCAAGTTATTTATTAATGATCCTGTGATATTTACGAAATATTTATTAAATTCGTTACAAGAAATTTTACAATCATTTGATTTCTGGCATAATCAATTAATTTTCACATTGCTTTTAATTTGTTATGTGCTCTATTTATTTAATTTCCGGTTTCATGTTTCCTTGTATTTTGAATTAAAGATCTATATTTTTGATGAAAGTTATTTCTTTTTAACTTTGGCTCGTCTGTAGGGTAATTTTTATATAGACCACTTAATATATGTGTCTTTAAGTTCCGAATTAAACCAAAATATTTGCTTATTAATTGTCTTTGGTGTTTTAATTTGACAATTTTATATTACTAATTAATACATTATGCAATTTTTCCCGTTTCTCGTTTAAAGTAAATGATGAATTTAATATAGATCTCAAATTTACATTATCAATTGCATTATAGAAATTATGTTTAGTATTATTAATGTAAAGTATGCTGAAATCACCACCTAGTATGACATGGCTTCTATCAATAAAATTGAGATAAAATTCAAATAAAATCATTAAAATCTCCCGAAGCAGAGCGATACACACATATATCAATCAATATTATTAACTAAAATGCACAATATGTCACAGTTTTTATCAACCGATAATGAGTTAGTGATGTTCACGCGAATGTCTATTGATACCATGTGATAGTTATATCTACAAATGTTTCGAGAATACATCAACAAACGGCAAGATGATGGTGTTAAGAGCAAGCTAGGTGGTAAGAATTGTATCAGAATATTGATTTTATAGATTTGTATGATGATATTAGTTCCACCCTGCAAAACATGAACTACAGCAGAAAATTCTAAAACATGTAACTCTCCTGCTTTTTTATATGCCATGCTTCCTAGGGATTGTTAGCGAGTGCCATTTTTGTGATTGTTCTAAAGCTCTGTCGATCCTGTGCTGGGTGAAGGAGATCATCAGCTTTCCTCCCAATCCATTGCCGCAGATTCCTTAGCCATGACGTTGTTTACGTCATATCCACCTTTTTCTTCTGTTTTACCATTTAGAATCAGGCATAGAAATTCATTTCTAGGTCCTTTGCATAAGTGTCTGAGGTATTTTTACCTTTAGTTCGAATAAAATTCTCCGTTCCCTGGTGGAACGAACGTTGAGTTTAGTTAAGTTATAGCAAAGAGGAAACAAGCTTTTATAGTTTATATATAGGGTCCGCCAATAAGGGCGCGTGAAATTTAAAATTGAATAAAACAAGTTGTGTGTGAGGTAGAAACGAAATTTACTTTTCATTCGAAAGGGTATTCGACCCCATTAAGTATGGAAGATAACATCGTTCAAATGACCACCGCGTCTCCGTTTGGTAGCCCGGATCCGGCAGGTCCAATTTTCCATGACTCTGGAGCACATATCGGCCTCAATTTGAGCGATGGCGTTGCGAATGTTGACTTTGAGGTCATCGGTGTTTAGAGGCTTGTTGGCGTAGACCAGCGACTTGAGATAGCCCCAGAGAATGTCCATTGTGGCATGGACTGTGTGGCACTTGCCATGGTGATTTGGGGTTATATACTGAACAAATGACAGCAACTTTGACAGCTCTACCTCGAACAACATGGCCGCACCCTTCCGGCAAACTTCGCGCGTCCCTATTGGCGGACCCTTTAAGATATCCTACGCATAAACATCTCATCATCATGAAGAACTACGTTAACTTAAAGTTAAGCGAAGAGCTATCACGCATATTTGAGAAAAAAAACGCATTCTATCATCATGAGCATGTATTGAAGACAATACATTTATCAAGTCTTCTAAGTTAGCTAAGGCATAAGCTAGGCACTTCTCCAGCACAAGTAGTTCTTCCAATTATTTGCCTGATTTTATGTTTAGGACGGGCGAGATCATTTCCAATTGACTGTACAGCAGATTTGGATCATTAATCCTTTCAAAATGAAAGAATTTAAAGAGGCACTAAATACTAGCAAACTATATAATATAATATGGAAAAGAGAAGATTGTCCAAATAGTGCCTTTTCTAAAATCTAGAAAAGAGCAAAATCTCGCTACTAGTTATCGCCCAATAATCAGATAGTATACGTTCTCGAGTCACGAGCAAACCCTACCAGTCCGGATTTTATTTTATAGACCGTCTGGCTGTATTTTTCAATAGCATTTTTATAGCATTCTCAGGAAGTTGTTTCGGTGAGGACTGAACAGCCATCTACCTTTATCTATCCAGTCCATTATGACGCACAGCAGTTTTCTAGCACGTGTAAAAGATTTACTCTCCTTTCTCTGCGTAAAAATGGTATACCGCAGGGCTCTACAATTAGTGTAACGCTTTTTTCTATTGCGGAAATGATAATACAACTTCTGTTAGTATCTAAATCAAAATTAATTGCATCACTTTTGGCATAGTATAACATTATTCTAATTTATATTTATCGATTTACCTGACGGACAATATATTTTTTTCTACTCCTATAATGAAATAACATAATTGTAGGTTACTTTTTGATTATACAATGTAGTACATTGTATGTTATGTGTATATTATATATTCATTGTCATAGCAACCATTGAAATTTTGAATACAGGCATTTAAATGTATTACTCGTTACTTAGTTACCACGCTCGTGACGTATTTTAATGGAAAAATTGGGAATTACAATGAAACATATTTACTCAATTCTGACGTAACGAAGAACAAATCACTAGAATGTTCATCTTATTAAATGTTCGAAAACATTTCTTTATTGAGCTAAACAATATCCCAGACAATCATAAAATTCCTGTTAACATTTTGAAGCTATGTAAGTCAAATTGACATGCATATTGAAGCAACAACCATGGCAACCAATAATAATAATCGAGATACAATACACATTACATTACTCATATTCAAAATTTCAGGGGACAACGTGTATATTGTAGCACTAGTGTTACAATATTTCTATTGAAGCACTAGTGCTACAATAGTTAAACAGGAGAGGGATATTACAATAACATAGTATTAATAATATTAATATTGAATCAGACTAAACGTTTTTTATAATTAATACATGTGAAAAATTGTTTTATAATTTATGTGATGATATTATGTAAGAAATAATACTTTAAGTTTGTATATTGACGCTTCCAATACTATAAATGTATATTGTGTACACTATATGGTCTACGGAATAAAGATTATTATTATTATTATTATTTCCTTAAATTCAAAAAATAACATGTTTCAGTTACACGCAAATATTATACGAACATTATAAAATTTGATTTTTGAGTTGACGTTTCTGACGTTTCTGACGTGAAATTAAACGCCTTCGGCTCATGCAGCAAATTTCATACTCGTGGGCAATGGGTATCATTGTATGCTCATTATACAATATACTATTTTTTATTTTAAGCACCATGTTGGATAATGTTGATTTTCACAAAAACGTGTTTGTGGGTGTGGATTTTAATGTGAAATTTAATACCAATGATGCTCGTGCCATTCATCTGTCTGATTTTTTTGCGACATATGGCTTCGCAAGTACAATAAATTTTAATACGCGCAAGCAAAAACCTCATAGTTTTCGAGAAAATGCAAGGAAAGTACTATGATGGCCACATCACCATTTTCTTATGTTTCTTTACGTGTTACAACTTAATTTAAGTTGCAAACCGCGAGGCGATCAATAAGTAAAGATATGTATATGTAGGGTGGGTGGGTGGCCTCTAACACACCCTCCAATCAGTAAAACATCATCAAAAATTATTTGAAAAATTTGTATGAATACATCAATTAAAAATGCAAATAATTTGTGTTTGTTTATATTTTACAACTTTTAACTTAAACTTTTGCTTGTTTTACTGATTGGAGGGTGTGATAGAGGCCACCCACCCACCCTACATATACATATTATCTTTAATTACTAATCCTTGATGATTTTGCTGCAAAGACCAATAAAAGCTTGTATGTAATAAAAATAAAGCATAATCCAAATTCAAATATGAATGACTCTTTATAGCTAATCTTATCTAATTTAGATTTGAAGTCTGCCCACCCATCATGAAAAAATTTTTTATTATTTACTCCCTCAAAAGATTTACCTTCTGAATTACTTTTTTATTGAAAAAGTTTGTAATTAATTTTATTCCAAACCGTGAGACTGTCAGTAATTGAAATATATATGTTTATGTAGGGTGGGTGGGTGGCCTCTATTCTACCCTCCAGTAAGTAAAACATCATCAAAAATTATTTGAAATATTTGTATAAATACATCAATTAAAATTTCAATTATTTTGTGTTCCTTTCCATTTTAAAACTTCTACCTAAAACCTTAGATTACGCTTTACTGATAGGAGGGTGTGATAGAAGTTACCCACCCACCCTACATATACAAGAAAACTTTAATTGCTAATCGTTGTTGATTTATGTAATAACAATAAGGGATAGAATATTGTCATCTACCCACCGTAATTATATTCGTTAAAACCTAAACTGAAACATTTATTTTTAACCTCTTAAAATCTTCATTTGTCAAACTGTTGTAGTTTTTCAAAAAACCTAACTAGTAAAAGTTGATTATTTAAAATGTATTTTTAGAGTAGGCGGGTGGTTATTATCCCACCCTCACATTTAAAAATCATTTGATAAAATATCTATAGAAATCACTATTAATTATAACAAACTTTTACCTTATTTATTCAATTAAAATATACATTATATTGATTTGGAAATAGAAAAGTGAACGCTATTATCTAAAATCAGTATATCTTTCGAGTATGTCTTTCAGATTAGAAGATAAGGTAGTAGCCACCCACCTACGATGCATATATCTGTGAATTTAAAACCTACGTAAAGAAATTTTCAAACGGGTTCGGTAAAAACCGTGCTTTGCTCGACAAATAAAAATAACTTTGTTCAGTTTTTAAATAATTTAAATGACACATAACAAATTAAAAGTTGTAAGAATATTTGTGAAATTAATTACCTATAATAACACACAGAAGTAAATTTTTAAAGACGACAATTTTGAATTTATCACACCTCTTTAAAAGCAATAAAAATTATTTATTGAATGGTCTAAATTTATTGTTGCTAAATAAATTTTCGATTATAAAAATATATATTCAATCTTAGCTCTGTTTCTAAGATTATCTGAATTCAAAATTTGTTTGTGTGTTTTCAATATTTTATAACTATTTTGTAATAACTGCAGTTTTTTTAAGCAAGTATGACAAAGAATAAACAAATGCTAATTAATGTTAAATGATAATTTTTATTTTTTCTTTATGCTAACCCCCTAGATTGGACGGCAAAGCGAAGTGGGCAGAATCTGTTTAAATAAAATTGTATTATCCTAGTTAAATACCGTAGCTGAAATCTCTTCAAAAAATGAATTCCACCGCTGTAGGAACTAAATACAAGAACGTTCATTAAAAACTAACGATTTATGGTGGATGCGCCGGGTGCAGTTTGAACTCTACACGATAATCCGACGCTAACGCTCTGAATTAATTAACCGTAAGCTCTTTTTAAAACCCGTGTCGTAACTCGCGTTTGTAAAAATGATAGTGCACGAAAGAACAAAATGATAAAACAGAAAAAAAATAACAGAGAAGTGCCCGTGCACGCCAGTAAGTATCCGCGCCGCCATTATCAGTCTTACAGGAAGGACTGCATTTTCCCGTAATTTATGGGGCAATCTAAATTTATTTATAGTCCTCACTTTTGAATAAAATTTGAATGAAATATTTGAATTTTACCACCCTTTAAATATTACTCGGGGGGCCGTATTTGGGACTTTACGGCCGGCGTAATTTCACAAGTGGAAAAATTACGGCCAGACGCGGATTACCCGCGGCTCAAAGTATATCGGTAACGTACGGCCGTGTGAATTATGCAATAGGGGGTAGTAATAGAGTACTTTAGTTTTATAACTGTGAGTTTTAAACATTGCATAAGTTTAATAATATAAAGAAAAAATTTTTGACAACTCAAAATTAATTAAAATATAAAGGAGAAAAGAAAAATATTTATTTCTGTTGAGTTATTTGTGAGTTACGTGAAGATAATTAATAATATGATTGGATTTTACTGTGAAGAATAATAATAATAGACACTTTATTATTATTTCATAAATTCGATTCCTGAGGCATCAACATCGTTATACATTTTAGTATACAATAAAAATACTTAATAGTTCCTCTGTATAATAGGATTTAATTTTCGTTGACTGTAGTTTCGACAAGACACTTGTCATTTTTTTTTAAATCACTCATGTTTTGAAAATAAAGTGTCTTGTCGAAACTATAGCCAACGAAGATTAAATCCAGTTATATAGGCAAACTATTAAGTATTTTTATTGTATTTCATAATATTTCACCAAGATATAAGTGAGTAAATTATTTCAGAAAAAAAGATTGTTTGTATAGTTTTTAGAAACATATTTTGGAGGAAGTAAATAAATCAATCAATACAGTATTTACTGCATTTTCCTGTTATTGTAGCAATTTTCAGAAATGTGTGTCATCTCAGTTGTTGTTTTCGTATTTGATGATAGAATTACTTCACAATAAAAATTCTTACATCAAGATCTGACCTTTGAAAGTAAACACAAAAATTACGCAACTCAGAAAAATGTGAATCGATACATAATCTCCACAATACCGTATAGGTGTGCATATTGTTATACGCACATGAAACGATTTTATATAAGCCGATGCGGTCTCTTATCTCGGGCAGATAATAAAATTTGGCAGCGTACACTAAAATTCTCCGAGCAGAATAGAATACACCTTATAAATATGAAAAAGAACGCTTGATTTTATTACAACCTGTACGGCATAAATTCAAAAATATACTGTCGGTTTTATTTATGGCCGGCGGCGTTTTTCGGACGATATCCTCCCGTCCCTGTTGCCGTCTCTGTCGCACGCATTGTGCCCGGCCCGCGCCTGTCCGCTCCGCGCCCCTCCCGCCTTCACCGGAATAATCCATAAAATTCTGATTTTTATGCCCCTTTTGAAGTCGTATAATGGAGTGACGGACGTAACGCTCAGGCAAAGGGCGCACACCTCGTCAGTAAAGATCATCCCCGTTTGGATTTGATGGCGAATGAATTTAATGCTAACTATGTCGCCTTTACATAAAGTCATTACAATATTTGATAATGATACATACGTTATCATTGGAATAATCAACATGTATATACTTACCTTTAAATATAATACACAATGTTTACATGAAGAATAAACAAATATAGCTAAATATTCTCCTTTTCAATAAACATATAAGGCTTTAAGAATAGAAAACAAAAAACAGTGTTCAGACATCAGAGAACAGAAAAGAGATAATTTTTACATAGAACAGAAAAGAATAGAAAATAGAACAGAACAGAAAAGAACAGAAGGAAACAAACAAAAGAAGAAAATAGTAAAGACTAGAAAAAACAGAAGAAAATACAGGAGAGTACAAGAGAACGTAATAGAACAGACGAGAACAGAAGCTCCCAAAAGAGAGCAGAAGGGAGCAACAGTGTAGGAAAGGACAGAAAATAACAGAATTTTTTATTTCTACAATTTATAACATCCTAAGGTGCAAAATCGCTTTTTTTAAACCTTTAAGTTATACTTGTTGCCATTTTATTTTCTTGGCAGCAACGGCGATTGTTTTTATTTAAATATCAAAAACACTGACATCATTGGGAATCCTTAAAGGTAATACAGTTTACAGTGGAATTTTTAAAAATATTCAAACCACAAGTAACAAATTATATTTTCTTTAATATTCAAATAATAGTAGTCGCCATTTTGATTAAAAAGAAGCAACAGAGTTTTTTTTAAATCCATAGTTTATGACGCCTTTCACGTCACTTTCTTCAAAAGCTTATTATTCACCGAAAATTATGTGTGTGCAAGAAAATCCCTGATGTAGCTAACTCGCGGGTGGGGAGGTTTGATTTATTTAAGGCGCCAAGTAATTTTTATTTATTACCCCTCAGAGATTAACGCACTGGGAAAATTACTAAACCCGGTTGAATGGTGTATAATAAGTATGAAGAAAGTATAATATTAACTTAATTTTTGAATTTAGATAAAAATTTAATCAGTTTTTAATATTGGAACGAGATTTATTACAAATAGAAAAAAGATATATTAATTAACAAAAAGTAAAGGAACTACTTCTAATAAAAAATTACCGGAGCTATTTCACGAAAAATAATTAAAGGTAAATGAAATCATCACCGACGTAAAAAAAAAAAAAAAAAAAAACAATGGCCATTGCGCTTCTAGTCGGAAAGAATTTAAATTTTAACGTGTGTAACAGAAATAGCGACCGGGTACATCAGCAAATAACAAAGCACATTTGTAGTAGTTACAAAATCTCAATGAATCACGCAAAATTAAACAGTTTTCCTAATCTCAACGCGTCACAAAATGTCAATCCAAAAAAAAACTTAAAATATCAGGTCGCCTCCGTCATGAGCATTACGTATTAAATCCCCAGCATAATAACGTTAAATACAAAAATAATTTAAATCTGGCCTGTTCTCTGGGCTCCTCCTCAGCAGTCACGTGCTCTTCTACCAAGCCAAGCGGATTCGGACACCCGCACCGTGAAGAACGCTATTACTGGAAAGATCAGGGTGACCAGCCCGGACACTCGAACTTCAAAAATTAGCCGTAGTTTTGGGGCCTATGATTTAGACAAAAAATTTATTTTAAACACACGAAATATTAATAAAGAACTCTACCTTAGATTTTGTGTGGCCCCGCTAGTGTATAACGTTGTTGATAATCGTGTGCTGTAATTTAATTTTACTCTCAAGACGAAAACCATCCAAAACGTCGGTACATTCACACTTCTCAACCCAACGGAAAAATGGCGTCCACATCAAAAAAACACGGCTTGCTTCTCGGGATATAAAACAATCGGGAAGTTTGCAAGCGAAGGCGCGATCTTTAAACATTTACATACAAATTCACGAAAATGTAAATGTCACTGTCACAAGTTATAGCTAAAATCACCCTCAACTTATACATTCTTGGTAAAACAGCGTACCAAAGAAGGGATAATACAAAAATGGAGAATAGTCAACAGATAACAGATATAAACAGATGTAGATAACATAAAACAGAGAAGACATAACACATAATAGAAGAGATAAGAACAGAAGAAAAAGGAAGGGAAAAGAAAACATCAGAAGAGAGCAAAAAAGCAGAAATGTACAGACTGGAGCAGGAGAGAAGAAAGATAGCAGAAAAAAACAGAATAAACTAGAAAAAAAACAAGAATTAAAGAATATAAAACAGTGTTATAGATCAAAATACCCAAAGAGAGAATATAAAACATAGAACAGAAAAGAACCAAATAGAAAAGATGAAAACAGAAGAAGTTGTCTTCAAAAGAGAACAGATGAGAAAAGGAATGAACAGAAGAGAATAAAAAAATAACAGAAAAGAACAAAACGGAACAAACGAAAACAGAAGAGAACAAAAGCAGAAGAGAACAGAATTGTAATTTTAAATTTTTAGGAGCTTTAAAGTTATACTTGTTGCTATTTTGGTTTTCTTTTTTGGAAAGAAATGCGATTGATTTTTTGAATAATTAATATCACAGATTGTGACACAATTTGGAAACTTTGAAGGTATTACAGATAATCTTTTAGAAATATTTAAACCACAAGCTACAAATTATGATTTCTTTTGCACTGAAGTAATGTCAGTCAGTCGCCATTTTAACTTAATAGAAGCAAGAGAACATAAAATAACTTTTAATAGAGCAGAAGGGAGTGGAGGGAAACAGAAGAAAACAGAAGAGAACACAAGTGAATAGAAAAAATAAAAGATATTAGAAAAAACAGTGCAGAGATCATAGAACATAATA
Source organism: Ontholestes murinus (assembly GCA_963969525.1). Lineage (NCBI taxonomy): Eukaryota > Metazoa > Arthropoda > Insecta > Coleoptera > Staphylinidae > Ontholestes > Ontholestes murinus. The sequence continues at coordinate 11,085,450 of OZ018391.1, read as the reverse complement.
CACAAAAGAAAGAATACAAAACTTATAACAGAAGAAAACACTAAGAACAGAAGAACAGGGAAGAAAACTGAAAAGAACAGAATAGAACAATAGAGAACAGAAAAGAGCAGATATGAGAAAAACAGAAAAGAGCAATAGAAAAGAGTAAAAGATTGAAAAGAACTGAAAAGAAAAGACAGAGCGGAAGTGATCAGAAGAGAATAAAAAAGAGCAGAGGAAAACAAGGGAGAACAAAAAAAACAGAAGAAATGAGAAGAGAACAGAAAAGAGCAGAAAAACAAAGAAGAAGATTGAAAAGAACCGAGGAGAAGAAAGAGCAGAAGAGATCAGAAGAGAACAGAAAAGAGCAGAAAAATGAGAAGAGAACAGGGCAAAATAGAGTAAAATAGAACATAAGAGAATAGAAAAAACAGAAGAGAGCACACAAGAACAAAAGAGAGTAGAAGAGAACATAAGAAAATGGACAAAACTGAAGAGAGTAGATAATAGTGCTGAGATCAGAAAACACAAACACGAATATTATTAAAAAATTAAATATAAAAAGGTGCTAATTTCGTTTACTTTGAATTTTCAGTTATACTTGTTGCATGTAAATGCTCAATATATGTATCTGAAGCTGGTGTTATATGAACATTGGAAGAGAGGATATGGGTTTGAGTGGAAGATCACCTGCAAGAGTGAACTCCACCCGTCAGCATGGTATTAAAATTATATGTATGTTTTTTTTCCTTCGATATTGTGAATCCCGTTATTTTTTTATATATATTGAAACTATGTTTGATAAAGTTTAAATAAAGATAAAGATAATGAATTTGTTTTCTTAGAAGCAAAGTCAATTATATCTTTAATAATCAAAGAAATTGATACAAATTGGAAACTTTGAAGGTAATACAGTTTACAGTATTACTTTAAAAAATATCAAATCCACAAGCTTGAAATTTCTTTTACGTTAATGTATTGGTAGTTGCCATTTTGGTTTATCAGAAACCAAAGAACAGAAGATTGCAAAAGAGACAAGAAAATAACAGACGAGAACAGAAAAGAACAGAAGAGAGCAGAAGAAATCAGAAGAGAGCAAAAGAGAACAGAAAAAAAACAGAATATAAAAACAGAAGAGAACAGAAGAAAGGAGAAGAAATCAAAAGAGAGCAAAAAAGAAAAAAAAGAACAGAAAAAAACAGAATATAAAAACAGAAGAGTACAGAAGAGTACAGAGAATAGAGGACAGAAAACAATGTAGAGTTCAGAGAACAGAGAAAACAAAACATAGAATAGAAATAAACTGAGCAGAACAGAAGAAAAGAGAAGATAACTGAAAAGAACAGACGAAAACAAGAGAGAGCAGAGAAGATCAGAAGTGAGGGGATGAGAACATAAGAGAATATAAAAATCAGAAGAGAACAGAAGAGCACAGAGAATAGAGAACAGAAAACAATGTAGAGATCAGAGATTAGACAACACAAAAGATAGAATATAAAACATTGAAAACAAATGAACTGAACAGAACAGAAGAAATGAGAAGAGAACTGGAAAGAACAGACGAGAACAAAAGAGAGCAGAAGAGATCAGAAGTGACCAGATTAGAATATAAGATATTAGAAAAATCTTAAGAGTGCAGAAGGGAACACAAGAGAATAAAAAAATAGAAGATGATAGAAGAGGACGGAGAATAGGGAGCAGAAAATAATATAGAGATCAGAGAACAGAAAACACAAAAGAGAGAATACAAAACGTAGAACAGAAATTAACAGAACCGAGCAGCAAAGAGTTAAAGAGTACAGAAGATAACAGAAGAGATTAGAAGATAAAAGAAAATAACAGAATAAGAGAAAATAGGAAAGTAGAAGAAAACATTAGAGTATTGAAAAAACAGAGAACAGGAGAGAACAGAGAATAGAGAAGAGAAAACATTGCAGAGATCAGAGAATGGAGAACATAAAATAGAGAATAGAAAACGTAGAACAGAAAAGAGCAAAAAAGAACAGAAGAGAACTTAAAAAAAAAGAACAGAAAATACTAGAAGAAAACAAAAAAGGGCAGAAGAGAAAAAAAAGGGAACCTAATTTTAGCTTTGAGAAATTATAAAATATATAATTATGCAAATTTAGTTTTCTTTAACTTTTCAGTTATTCTTGTTGCTATTTTGTTTTCTTGTAAACAATGGCAATTATTTCTTTTTTAATATCAAGGATACCGAGACCATTTGGAAAAATTATGTTTTCTTTTACATTTAAGTAATGGTAATGCAATTTTAATTTAATAGAAGCAAGAAAACATAGGAGACCAGAAGAGAAAATAAACGAACAAACAAGAACAAAAGAGAACAGAGCTGAAGATAACAGAAAATAAAAGAAGAAAGTAGAAGAGAGTACCAGAGATCAGAACAGAAGGCATCAATTGAGAACAGTAGAGAACAGAACAGAACAGAAGAGAATATAAGAGAACAAAAGAGAATATAAGAGAACAGAAGAGAATAGAAAGAACATAGGAGAGCAGAAGGGAACAGAAGAGAACAGAAGAGATCCAGAAAAGAATACAAGAGATCGGAAAAAGCAGAAGAAAGCAGAAGATAATAGAAGAAAACAAAGAATAGAGAACAGAAACCGTGCAAATATCAGAGTATAAAGAATATAAATAGATAATAATATAATAGAAGAGAAAAAAGCAGAAAAAAGAAAAAGAGAACTGTAAAGTATAATAGAGAAGAAGAATAAGCAGAAGAGAGAATAAGAGAGCTGAAAGAAAAAGGAGGTAGCAGAATAAAACAGTGCAGAAATCAGACAAAACAACAGAGAGAATACAAAAATGTAGAACAGAAAAGGAAAGAAAAAAGCAGAAGACAAGAGAAGATAACACAAAAGAACAGAAGGGAACAAGAGAGAGCAGAAATAACAGAAGAGGAAAAAAGAGAGCAAAAGAGAACAGAATTTTAATTTAATTTAATATTAATAGAAGTTATATAAAATATAATTTTCGTTTTCCACAACTTTTCAGGTATACTTGTTGCCGTTTTGTTTTCTTGTAATCAATGGTGGTTATGTTTTTTTTTTTAATATCAAAGATACTGACACAAATTGGAAACCTTGAGGGTAACACAGTTTACAGTATAAGTTTTAGAAATATGCAAACCACAAGCTATAAATTATACTTGATTTCACGTTTAAGTATTGAAGTCGCAGAAAAGAACAGAAAATAACAAAACAGAGCAAAATAGACCAGAAGAGAATAGAAAACAACAAAAGAGGGCAGAAGAGAAAATAAGAGAGCAAAAAAGAACATAATAGAACAGAAGAGAACAAAAAAGCATAAAAGAAAACAGAAGAGAACAGATGAGAGCAGAAAAGATAAGAGCAAAAAAGAACAGAAAACAGTGCACAGACCAGAGAAAAGATAAATTCAAAAACTAATACGAAACCTAAAAAAGAGGAGACCAGAAAAGAGAATAAGGAAAGAGAATAGATCGGAAGATAACAGAAAAAACAAAAGCTAGCAGATGAGAACAGAAGATAAAAGAAAATAACAGAAGAGAGCAAAAGAGAATACAAAAGAATAGAAACAATAAAAACAGAAGAGAACAGAGGAGAACAGAAAACAGTGCAGAGATAAGATAATAGAGAACACAAAGAAAGAATACAAAACATTGAACAGAAAAGACCAGAAACGAGCAAAAGAAAAGAGAAGGGACCAGAAGATAACAGAGAAAAGCGGAAGAGAGGAGAATATAAAAGAATAGAAAAAAGAGAACAGAAAACAGTGCAGAGATCAGAAAATATAGAACACAAAAGAGAAAATACCAAACGTAGAATAGAAGAGAACAGAAAAGAGCAGAAGAGAACAAGAGATAAAATATAAAAAGGTGCAAATTTAGTTTTCTTTAACTTTTCAGTTATTCTTATATTTTATTTTCTTGTGAACAACGGCGATTATTTCTTTTTTAATATGAAGGATACTGAGACCATTTCGAAAAAATATGTTTTCTTTTACATTTAAGTAATGGTAATGCAATTTTAATTTAATGGAAGCCAGAAAACATAAGAGACCAGAAGAGAAAATAAACGAACAAAAAAGAACAAAAAAACAGAGCTGAAGATAACAGAAAATAAAAGAAGAAAGTAGAAGAAAAGAAGAAGAACAACAAAAGAGAATATAAGAGAACAGAAGAGAGTAGAAAGAACATAGGAGAGCAGAAGGGAACAGAAGAGAACAGAAGAAATCAGAAGAAATTAGAAGAGAATACAAGAGATCAGAAAAAGCAGAAGATAATAGAAGAGGACAAAGAATAGAGAACAGAAATCAGTGCAAATATCAAAGTAGAAAGAATATAAAAGAGATAATAGAACATAAAAGAGCAGAAGAGAGAAGAAGAGAACTGAAAAGAATAAAAGAAAAGAAGAAAAAGCAGAAGAGATCAGAATAGAACATAATACAGCAGAAAAGAACTTTAAAAAAAGAAGGGAGCAGAAGAAAACAGAAAACAGTGCAGAAATCAGAAAACACAACAGAGTGAATACAAAAATGTAGAACAGAAGAGGAAATAAAAGAGCAGAAGAAAAGAAAAGATATAAAAAAGAACAGAATTTTAATTTAATTTAATATTAATAGAAGTTACTAAATATAAAATATAATTTTCGTTTTCCGTATCTTCTCAGGTACACTTCTTTGTTTTCTTGGAAGCAAGGTGGATTGTTTTTTTTTTTAATATCAAAGATATTACAGTTTACAGTATAAGTTTTAGAAATATGCAAACCACAAGCTATAAATTATGCTTTCTTTTACGTTTAAGTATTGGAGTCGACATTTTAGTTTAATAGACAGAAGAGAAAATAAAAGAACAGAAGAAAATAGAGCAGAAGAGAACATAAAAGAATAAAATAGAGCAGAAAAAAGCAGAAGAAATAAAGATAAGAAAACAGTGCAGAGATAACAGAAAACAAAAAGAAAATCAAAACGTAGAACAGAAGAGAGCAGAAGAAAAAAGAAAAGAACAGAAGAAAACACAAGAGAACATAAAATGAAAATGTTGTTTTCTTTAACTTTTCAGTTATACTTGTTGCCAATTTGGTTTCTTGGAAGCAACGTCGATTATTTTTTCAAATATAAAAGATACTGACACAAATGCAAATTTTGAAGGTGGTACAGTCTGCAGTGTAACTTTTAGAAATATTTAAACCACATTGTAGCTTGTAATGCTTTCTATTACGTTTAGGTATTTGTAGTTGCCATTTTGGTTTAATAGACGCAAGACAACAGAAGAGAGCAGAAGAGAAAATAGAATAACAGAAGAAAACTTAGCATAACAGAGCATATATTAGCAGAATACGGCAGAAGATAACTGAAGAGAATAGAAGAAAACAGAAGAGAATATAACAGAACAGAAGAGGATAGAAGAGATTGAAAAAACAGAAAAAAACAGATGACAACAAAAATAAGAGAACAGAAAACCGTGCAGAGATCCGAAAATACAAAAGAGAGAATACAAATCGTGGAACATAAGAGAGCAGAAGAAAAGAGAAGAGAACGAAAAAGAACAGCAGAGAACAGAAAATATCAGAAGAGAGCAGAAGAAGAGAGAAATGAGAACTTGTGTTAAATTATATCTTCAGAGTTCCCAAATCTGCCATTTCGTTTATATTATCAAATTTAATAGTTATTACTACAAATTTCTTTTACGTTTAAGTATTGATAGCCGCCATGATGGTTTAATAGCAGCAAAAGAACAGAAGAGGACTGAAGAAAACATAAGGGAACAGAAGATAAGAGACAACAAGAGAAAAGAAAAAACACGAAAAGAGCAGAAGAGAGCAGAGAATAGAGAAAAAACAGTAAACAAGAGAAAGAGAACAGAAGATAACAGAAAAGTGCTGAAGAGATCAGAAGGGACAGAAGAGAATAGGGCAAGAGGGAACACAAAAGAACAGAAATAAACAAAAGAGAGCAGAAGAGAATTGAAGAGACCAGAGAAAAGATAACAGAAAACAATGCAGTGATTAGAGAACAGAAGACATAAAGGAAAGAATACAAAACGTAGAGCAGAAGAGAATAGAAAAAAAAAACAGAAGAAACGAGAAGATAACAGAACAGAACAAAAGAGGGCAGAAAATTACAGAAGAAAATAAAAGGGAGCAGAAGAGAACATAATTTAAATTTTTAATTTATAGAACTTTTAAAATATAAAATAACATGAGAGAACAGAGAACATAAAAGAGAGAATAAAAAACGATGTACAGAAGAGAATAGAAAAGAGTAGAAGGAAAGAGAAGAAAATTTAGAACAGAAAAGTCCGAAAAAAAAAGAGAAGACAACTATAGACAACAAGAGAGAGCAGAGGAGATCAGATGAAAACAGAAAAAAAGCAAAAGAGAACATAGGAGAACATAAGCGAATAGAAAAAAAACAGAAGATTGCAGAATAGAACAGAGAATGGAGAACAGAAAACAATGCAGATATCAGAGGAAAAGGAACCTGAAAGAAAGAATACAAAACGCAGAACAGAAGAGAACAGAAATTAGTAGAAACTAAAAGGAAAACAGAAAATACAAAAAGAATTAGAGAAATCAGAAGAAAGCAGAAGATAACAGAAGTAGAGAACATAAAACAATGGAGAGATTAGAGAAAAGAGAACACCAAAAAAAGATAATACAAAACTTAGAACAGAAAAGAGCATAAGAAAAGAGAAAAGAACTGTAAAGAATAGAAGAGGACAAGAAGGAGCAGAAGAGATCAGACGGGAAATATAAGAGCATAAGAGAGCATACCAGAACAGAAAAGAGTAGAAGAAAACATAAGAGAATTGAAAAAAAAAACCGAAAAAAGCAGAGAGAACAGAGACTAGAGAACAGAAAGCAGTGCAGAGAGTAGAGAAAAGAAAACAGAATAAAAAACTTAGAACAGAAGATAACAGAGCAGAAGAAAAGTGAAGACATCTGGAAAGAACAAAAGAGAATAAGAGAGATCAGAAAAGAGCATACGAGAACAGAAAAGGACAGAATAAAGATTAAGAAGATTGAAAAAAACTGAAGAAAATAGGAAAGAGCGTAAGAGATGAGAAAAGATCAGAAAAAAAGATAAGATAGCATACGAGGATATAAGAGAGTAGGAGAGAACATAGAGTGGAAAACAGAAAATAGTGCAGAGATAAGAAAAGATGAACACAAACAATAAAATTATTAAAAAGTAAAATATTAAAACGTGCAAAATTCGTTTACTTAATTTTTTTAATTATATTGTTGCCAATCTGTTTTCTTGGGAGCAAAGCCAATTATTTTTTTAAATATCAAAAATACTGACACAAATTAGAAACTTTGAAAGTATACAGTTTACAGTGTGTAACTTTTGAAAATATTGAAGTGACAAGCTACAAATTATTCTTTCTTAGTCAGTAGTCGCCAGTTTAGTTAAATAGAACCAAGAGAATAGAGATAATGAAAGAACAGAAGACAACAGTGCAGAAGAAAACAGAAACGAACAGAATAGAGCAGAAGAGAGCATAAGATAACAGAAGAGAATAAAATAAACAGAAGAGAGGAGAAGATGGCATAAGCGAACATAAGAGAGCAGAAGAAAAGAGTAGAGAATACAGAAGTTTTGAAAAAAAAACAGAAGAGAGCAGAGGAGAACAAAAAAATAAAGAAGAGAAAACAGTGCAATGATCAGAGAACACAAACGAAATAATACAAATCGTAGAACAGAATAGAACAGAACAGAGAGAAGAACGGAAAAGATCAGAAGAGAACAAAAAAATAGCAGTAGAGAGCAGAGGAGAACAGAAGAGATCAGAGAATAAGGTAAAAAAATTAAAATAGAAGAGAGCAGAAGAGAACAGAGAACAGAAAATAGTGCAGAGATCAGAAAACAGTGAACAGAAAAGAGAGAATGCAAAAATCTAAAACAGAAGCGAAAAGAAAATAGCTGAAAAAAATAGAAGAAAGAACTTTAATTGGAAGTCATTAAATAAAAGATATAAAAATATGCAAATTTATCTTTCTTTAACTTTGCCATTTTGTTTTCTTGTAAGAAACGGAGATTATTTTTTTTAATATCAAAGATACTGAGACAATATGGAAGCTTTGAAGCTAATCTAGTTTTTTTGTTTAATAGTAGGTAGAGAACAGAAGAGATCAGAAGAGAAAATAAAAGAACAGAAGAGAACAGAAAAGAACAAAATAAAGCAAAAGAGAGCAGAAGTGAATAGAAAACAACAAGAGAGGACAGAAGATAACAGAAAAGAGTAGAAGAGAACATAAGAGAATAGAAAAAAAAAAAACTAGAGAACAGAAAACAGTGCACTGATCAGATAAGAGATAAATACAAAAATAATACAAAACGTAGAACAGAAGAGAGCAGAAGAGAACAGAAGAGAATAGAGAACACAAAAAAGAAATACAAAACGTAGATCAGAAAAGACCAGAAAGTTTTTGGTTTATTAAAAGCTACAGAACAGAAGAGATAAGAAGATTAAATAAAAGAACAGAAGAGAATAGAGCAGAAGAGACCAGAAAGGAGCAACTTTAAGCAAAGGAGAGCAGAAGAGAATATAAAACAATAAGAGAGAACAGAAGATAACAGAAGAGAGCAGAAGAGAATATAAGAATATAGAAAAAAAATAGAGAACAGAAAACAGTGCACAGATTAGATAAGAGATAAATATAAAAAATAATACAAACCGTAGAGCAGAAGAGACCAGAAAGTAGCAGAACAAAAAAAAAGAGATCAGAAGATAACAGAAAATAACAGAAAAGAACAGAAGAGTGTAGAAGAGAACAAAAGAGAATAAAAGAATCAAAAATGAGCAGAAGAGAACAGAGGAGAACAGAGAATAGGGAACAGAAAACAGTGCAGATATCAGAGAATAGGGAACACAAAAAAAGAAATACAAAACGTAGAACAGAAAAGACTAGAAAGGAGCAGAAGAAAAGTGAAGAGATCGGAAGATAACAGAAAAGAGAAGAGGGGAGCAAAAGAGATATCATGGTGAAAGAAGAGAGCAGAAGAGAACAGAAAAGAACAGAAGAGAGGAGAATATAAAATAATAGAATAAACAGAAGAGAACAGAAGAGAATAGAGACCAGAAAACAGTGCAGAGATCAATGAACATAGAACGCAAATGAGAGAATACAAAACGTAGAACAGAAGAGAACAGAAAAGAGCAGAAGAAAATAGAAACGAGTAACATTTCTTATTTAAGAATTATTATTTTCTTTGAAGTTCATTGTGTTGTGACTATGATTGAATGAATAGAATTACTCTGGCCGATGAATTTTGTTTTTGACATTGTAACATGTTTTTCAGTCGAGTTTTTATTGCTTGTTATTACTTTCTTATTAGTAAGTAAACATCCCCCCAAAAAAAATCAACTGATGGACAGTTTATTATACAGCTATTTCTGGGAACGATCTCGGCGTCGGATTTCGCCCTTCCGAAGGGGTGGGATCGCGGCGAGGGATCCGGCTTTTGTCGCATCTCGGGTCAGTTTTTCGGGTTGGTTAAAGTAGGCTTAATAATCCGCCCGGCGCGATTGTTTGCTAAAACTTTTATTTCCAGCCTCAGGCGCCGGATTTATCGTCCGAACGGTTCTGCATAAACACCGCATAATACAAACTGGAGCAGTGGAGTCGCTAACAATAAACCCGGCAATACCGGCCTCATTCTCGAGACATTCGCATAAACAAGGGGCGGTTTTACTATTATTGTTCCCATGTTTATTGGCTCCTCGAGTGCCGTGGTTTTTATTGCGACGCATCGCAGATTTTCACTGAAAATTCACTTTGGGCGCTGATATGAGAGGGTAGTTTACAGTTAATAGCGATGAACGGGCGGCGTAACGTGCGAAGGTTTTGCAGATGTTAGCAGGACTTTATAAGGGTGTATGAGGAAATAAAGACTCAGTTTTATACCTAACGTATGCATGGTTTTATTCGTAATAAAAGTATAATTTATTAAACACACTTATATTTCTTACTTTAACTATTTTTCTATTAAAGGTGATGCAAATAAATTTCTTACCAACAATTTTAGTAAAATTGACTATAATTATCCTCATTATTACTGTAATTACAGTTTTGTTGTAAGTGCTGTAATATTTCGGAATTAATTGCGCTGAAGAGTAATCCGTCGCGATAACTCGAGCGTAAATTATTAACAAGACTAGGACGCAGGAGAAAACGTAAGTGTTTACGGTGTATTCTCAAGTAATGGGGTTCCTTGCACTATAATTTGATAACCGGAATGAAACATAACTAAAATTTCCGCTCGCGCCATTTACAGCGGACATAAATTTAATTAAATAACCCCTAAAACTAAATGAGCTGCGAAGGCTTACATTTAATAAATGTGTCAACGCATATGCACAATACACGATCGCATAAATATACGAATAATATATTGGTTTATCAATTGCATAATACGATAATTCGAATAGAAGTATCAATACAGGCTAAAAGAACTATTTTGATTGTATTACAATATTTATTTTGAGATAAGCATACTCCTAAATGAATAGGTCAGCAATGCGCTATATTGAAGTAGCGTATTGTTGACCTATCCCAATAATTATTCTTTTAAAATGTAATTATGTTATATTTTTTATCTTACCATCATTGTGATATTATTTCGTATGTGCATAAAAATAATTATTCCTCATCAAGTTTATTTTTTATCAACTCTAAAAAATTAATAATATTCTTTATTCTTTTATTTCTATTGACATTTTTCAACTTGTAACTTTATGATATTATTAATTAAAATCCTTATTTGCTTTTCAACTGAAATTTTATATTATATATAAATAAAAACATTTCATCCACATTGTAGATAATTGCTTAATCTTTCATGGTCTAATACACACTCTATTAAAAAAATATTATCTCTAAAATTATATTCGCTTTAAGACACCGCATTGGTCAACGCTCGATCCCAATAAATACTATCACCGCCGCAACCCCCAGACGCTGCCCTCATGGGAAAAAATGATGGACCGATGCGAGGGCACGCATTTTTTTCCCTTCTTCTTTTCTCGCTATTCCCGGCTAGACCCACAAAAAAATAAATTGTAATAACGCGAAATATATAGGAGAGGACCCGTGTTTTTTTTCCCTTCCTCCGGCGACATTTTCCGGATGCCACACTTCACTATATTAAATATTTGAGTGTCTCTGCGGGTGCACTTTTAACATATTGTTATGAGAACGGCGGCCCCGTAATTCGGGCTGTACAAGATATTGGTGATACATATTTCAAAAGAAATTTTTATTTGATTGCAGCCTGCCGCCAGATGGAATTCGGCGTTCAGGGGATATTTGGCCCTTCGGATCCCATCCTGGGGGCGCACATACAGAGCATCTGCGAGGCGCTGGACGTACCGCATTTAGAGGCGAGGATCGATTTCGAGCCGGTCTCGAAGGAGATCTCCATCAATTTGCACCCCAGCCAGGAGTACATGAACAGGGCCTTCAAGGATCTGATGACCTTTCTTAATTGGACGAAAGTCGCCATCATATACGAGGAGGACTATGGTGAGTTATTCGTGTCACCACTTCATATAATTACGCTGGCTTCACTTTGCTCAAAGAATATAATTGATATTAATTTTAAAACCGAAGATGTAAAGCCATTAATTATAAGATAGTTACAAGAAGTTATATAACACAACACACACACCGTAGATTCCCAAGTTTAAATTGTATATTTAATTTATCTGCTAGAAGTTAAAGCAATACTTGAAGTTCAGCGTAATCGAATAGCGTAAGTTTTCGACGTTACAGTCCGACGTAATTTTATATGATAAATATCCACATTTTTATTTCTTCTCAACGAGTTGAGCAACGACCTCCAGGCAGCAAATAAGCGCATTACGCGCGACGGTTTTAATTTTAATATCAGAAAGTACTTGAGCAAAGGTGCAGTTAGAACCCGGGCGTTTTTTCCCTCATCTTGCACTTTATATAATGTTAGTGAAACGTGTGTTTGCGTAAAAGATGAGCTATAAAATCCGGCCAGAGAACGTTCAGTAACTGATTAATTTTTTATTTAGTTCCACTGGTAGGGGGAAAAGGTTAGCAACCTCTGGAGTTCTCTTACAGCTTTCTTTTAGAACTGCGCTTTAGTTATTTAGCGAGGGCGCTTTAGGGCTTTCGAATTTTAAATCTCGACATATACACACACTCGTTTTTTGTACGTTTTTTTTTCACTTCTCTCTCTAGCTCTTACTTTATTGCGAATGCATGTGATGTTTTAATTTTGAATTAAGTATGTTAAAACTGCCGTTTTTTTTAATTAATTTTACTATTTTTTATATATCACATTTAAATTATAGCATGCGTATAATAGTTACTAGAATAGGACATCTATAATTTTGTTAAAAATTTATAAATTTAAATAAAACAACACAGTTGGGAGGGTTTCACATTTATTGTTACCCAACTGTGTTAGGGAGTTTCATCATGTTTTCGCCTCGTTAATTCAATTCAAAAATTTATAACGTTAAATTGTAATTATTGTAAATATCAGGTGACCTTTTCTGGAAAAAAATTTAGTAGTCCAATAGCTTTTAATTTCCATTTTAACTGTAATAAAAGTTTTTTTTCTTTTAAACATAAAATTACACCTTTTACATAATTATGCTTAATGATATTTAAAGCGCATTTTTCTATTTCACCATTAATATAATTATTTGTAATTACTTGTAAAGCGCATTTTCACTATATTTTATCAAACAATTGAAATTAATAACCCAAGTAACTTTTTAGTATCACACTATTATTTTTACTACTGAAAAATCAATAAAAGTAAAATTTTAAGGATAAGTCAAACCAATTATTTTAACTCCTTGGAAGTTGTTGCAATAATTATTACAGTTATTGCAACCATTTGAATCTAGCACGAAAAGTTGGTTTAAAATTAGCGAAAGAAGCCTATTTACAATATCAATATCTACTTTTATTTCTGATATAACAACATGGCTTTTTGATCAATCGAGTTTATGAAGGAAAGATATATTTTTAACTACTATTAATCTACTTTTATACTTATCAAATAGTTAAAAAACAAAAAGATTATAAACTATTTTCAATACCGAGAAGAACTATTAACAAATCGCAATAATTAACTCGGATATTATCAACTAATCAAGCTCTTTAAATATTATATTAAAAACTATAAGATATCAATATACCCAATCTAAAGGAAAACCTTAAATAAACTTCTTTAATAGCTCGGTTATGTAAGCCAGCGTCAATATTTTTAAGAGTCTATAAGGATGCCTTTGAAAAAATATTGATGTAAATATTAAAAAGGTTGAAAGGTGCTACTGCAACAAGAGTGATTGCTAGTGAAGAGTGTCGATGGTGAATGTCATAGTTTTCCTCTCCGAATATAAAATCAAGGTAATAACTCTTTTTTTAAAGGAAGTTTGACCCACAGTTTTTGTAATAATGTTGTAGTTCATCTATTTATAAGACTTTCTTGAAACTGATACCCTTTTGTGTATTGACTGGATCTTTAAATCCAGACTCATACTGTAAAGTTGCTTTAATACTTTGATAGACATATTCTTTCCGAATTAATGTTGGTAGTCCTGAGTATTAGATTAGCAACCTGCAATAAGCTGACGGTAAGTTGCGTGTGATGTTGTTTTCAAAATTACCTTAGGATTTTGCATGGTTTCAAAAACGATGCAAATTTCTAAATCGAGAATCAAAAGACAGCGCTAAATTCAGAATTCGTGATATGCAACAATGTTGATGGTCAACTGAATGGATAGTAGCATATCTAATCATAGGATATGATGTTTGCCAGTAAGAATTTCCAATTCTGTATTTTCAACAAAATTTTCTTTGAGAGTATAGTGGAACTCTAAGACTTTCAAAACAGGCTTCACGAAAAGTCTAGTGTCTAAAATAGTGTCCGTTGTTACAGGGAACCGAGAACATCGAAAGTTTTAATTCAATTAGCACCATATATTGGCGTATCACTTTGCACAAGAAGCTCTCATTTTCAATCCTTAAACTTTATTCAGCGAAATTTTCTTTGAGAGTATAGTGAAGCCCTAAGATTTTTATTGTCCTGTCAATTTTGCAATCTAGCGAATACTTTCTTTAGTATTGAAGTGCTGATTTCTGCGGTGCGAATGCTTCTTGTATTGTTATGTTAGCATTATTTACGGAGCTGTTGGTGTTTTTATCTCTTGCTACAAAAATGTATCATTGTCAGTTTTTAGCAATGGTCATTAAAAAAAGATGTAAGATTATCTAATGATATTGTAAGATCACAAAATATATATTTAAGATTCCTTTAAGTCATAAAGTCAGTGAATGTAAAATACAAATCGTTCAAAATCATTACTATCATTAAAGGTTGTTGAAGATCAGTTTATTTTTTTAAAGTTTATCTAATGATCATGTAAGATTATCCAACAGGCATTAAATGTTAAAAGAATATCCAATGAACATTCAAGGTCATCCTAAGGTTACTTAAGGTCATCTAACGGTAATTAAAAATCTTTCAAGACCATTTAATACTATTGAAGATCATCTAATAGATGTGCGTTATAATTTAAGGTCATCTAATCACTAAACATTCATAAAAATTCAAGTTCATTTAAAGTCACCTAATGACCAAGCAATATTATCTAGCAGAGATACAAGGTTACTTAAGGTTATGTTATCTAACTACCATTAGTATCATACACCAATCGATTTTCTGTTAATGTCATTTAGCGTCATTCAAAGATAAATTAAAATCATTCAAGATTATCACTATCATTTTAGGTTATTTAATATCATCCATCAAATATTCCAGATTATTTTAGGTAATCCAATTAGCATTACTGTCTACCCAATGGTTTTCAAAGTCATCCAATGATCATGTAAGGTTATCTAGGAGTCATTAAGTGTTTTGGAAGATCTAACAAAACAAACGTGTTCAATTTAATTTAAGGTCAAAAATCAACACTCAAGTTCATCTAACGGTCATTTAATGTCTAATGTCATGCAATATCTAGGAGATATTAAAGGTTCCTTAAGGTTATCCAACTACCAATGGTCCTTTAAGGTTATTTAAGGTAAAATGCTATGGTTATTCAAAACATACGAGAAACATCATAATCATTCAAGATATCTATATAATATAATAGTCAATCAAAAACCATATAAGATGATAATTTTCAAAATTGTTAGATGATTATTATTTTTTTAATAAACCAATAGTTCTTCAAGGTCATATAAGGTCATCCTAGAATAATTTTATCCTGTAATAAGTTGTATACAACTGTTGGATAATAAATTTATTATTATTATTATTATTATGTAGGATCCAATGGTCATTAAAAAAGATGTTAGATTATCTAATGATATTGCAAGATCACAAAAGAGATATTTAAGTCATACAATAATCAGTGGTCTCTTAGGTTTCGTAAGGTCATTTATAATCATTCAAGTAGTAAATCAAAATCTTTCAAGATCATCACTATCAGTTAAGGTTATTTGAGATCATCCATCAGGAATTGAAATTTATCTAACGTTCCTTCAAGGTCAACTAATGACCATGGAAGATTATCTAACAGATATTCAAGGTTCATTAAAATTATTCAACTACCAACGGCCCTTTAAGGTCATTTAAATCATACAAGAATCATCAAAATCATTAAAAGTATCCGACAATAGTCAATCGAAAACCATATTAACTGATAATTTTCAAAATTATTAGATGATAATTTTAAATTAGCCAATAGTTCTTCAAGGTCATACAAGGTCATCCTAGCATAATGTTAGGTCCAATGGTCATTAAAAAAATATTTTAGATGGTCTATTAATGTTGAAAGATCACCAAACAGATATTTAAGATCTCTTGAGGTCATACAACAAACGATGATCTGTTGAGGCCATTTATGGTCATTCAATGGTAAAGTGAAATCGTTAAAGATTATTATAGGTTAACTAAATATCATTCCTGGGGATCCAATGGCTCGGTAAGATTATTTAGGAGGAATTAAATGTTTAGGAATATATAACAAACATTCAAGGTCATCCTAAGTATATTTAAGGTCATCCAATGGTAATTCGAAATCGTTCAATATCATTACAGGCTAGTTAAGATCATTCAACAGATATTCATCATCATTCAAGTTTATTCAAGGGTCATGTAAGACTATTTAAGGTCAACCAATAACCATGTAAGATTATCTAGTGGAAATTCATGGTTATCCAACTACCAACGGGCCTTTAAGGTTATTTAATGGTTATTCAAAACATACAAGAATCATTACAATCATTCAAATTATCTGTTAGTGGTTAATCGAAAACCATATATGATGATAACTTTTAAAATTATTGGGTGATCATTTTGAACAAGCCAATAGTTCTTCAAGGTCATATAAGGTCATCTGATTATAAAGTAAGTTCCAATGGTCACTAAAAAAATTATTGGGTGATCATTTTGAATTAGCCAATAGTTCTTCAAGGTCATATAAGGTCATCATGTATGTTCCAATGGTCACTAAAAAAGATGTAAGATTATCTAACGATATTGTAAGATTACCAAACAGATATTTAAGACCCCTTAAGGTCATACAATAACCAATGATTTTTTAAGATCATTGATGACTTTATCTATCTAGAGGCAAGATATTTTATAATAATGATCATCATCTTTTAATTTGGATTTGTTATGAAAAAATAATCAAAATAAGTCAAATGCCAATATAATCTAATTGATGGTATAAATCAGTAATGATTTAAATAATATAGTACATTGGTATAATCAAGAATTTCATAATATAACACCTGCAGAAGATTTTCCTTAGAGAACACCTTTTGAAGATTCTCCTTTGCGATTGAAAAGATTAGACTAGCTTTCTTTTCAAGCAGACACAATTTATAGTATGTTCAGTAGCTTTCAAAGCATAATATTTTTTTTTCCTTCAGATTCTTATTTCCAAGATGAGCGAGTAGAAGGTCACTCCTTTCCAAACAAAAAAATTTCTTTATTTTGCAAGAATTAATCATTATCGTAACTGACATGATGACTGCAAGCTCATCAACCATCGAAGGAGTTGCTAATCAAAATCAATCCTTAATTATTAACAATTTTAATATAATTTACTTTCTTCATTGCCAAAATAATGACCAACGCTTCTCTCTTGATAGTATTGTATTTATTCTTTCAACATTTTTCTTCTTGTTTATAATATATTTACAAAAGTATCCATGAATGAATGTACACAAATTTAGACATCACTGGTTTCCCATGTTCTTCCACTCAGACCCAAATCCATCCACTGTCCAGTAAGGTAAACTAGCAGCTTCAGAATCCTTCATTTGGAATATATTTAAGAAAATATGCTATTTTAGTCCTTTCTTTAGGATTTTCCTAATCACAATAACATACTACTGTCAAATACATCTTCAAGTAGTCTGTTATTATGATTAGTAAATTTTATTTTTGCATGGTTAATTATCAGATAACGTATTTAATAGAATGCTTGTTCAAAACTTCTAATAAAAAAACTACATAAAAATTATCGTCTTCACAAATGTTGAACATATTCAATAGTTAGATAGTTTGCTTTTTTTTATTTTATTCTAACTGTTAATAAAATATTGCAAATTTGATATATGAAATTAAACAAAAATTTAGTTCATACTAGAACTAGATGCAGTTCACTTGCTAGCGTGAAATCATTTGACGATCTTGTTACATCTTAGATCTTTAAAACTTAACGTCACTGAAATTATATTTAGCCTTTTAAGTGAAATTTATATGTAATATTTGCCATCTGAACAACAAAAATATCGGTTTTTTCGTAAAATGCTTGTTTTAGTATTTCAAACGCCGTATCTTCTTCTTCAATTTACTTCTAAAAAACCTTTACCTCGATAGTTAACAGAGACCTTTCGATGAATAGAATTAATTGCATCATCATGGTATGTCTGTAGTATTAAAATTTTCTCTTTAATACCACACCATTCACTTATATAACTACCTCTTGTTCTCGATGCTATTATATAAATTTGTTTCAAAATCCAATGGTGTAAATCAGATCGTTATGGCACAACACCTAATAGTGTTAATCGCATGGATGGTAGCATCTGTTTCTATAGGATATGATATTTACCAGTAACATGTTCTATTGAATCTGTGTATTGTGATTCTCTTATTTCGGTTTTGGCTAGTATGCTTTCCAACACAAAATGTTTTAGGATTAGAATTTCCTTTCTAGATTTAGAAGAAGTGGTTTATAAAAGTAAAATACCGATACTTAAAATTTGTTGATTGTGTTTGTAATAATCTAGCAAGAATTAAGTTGAACACATATTTTAGCTTGAAACTCTTCTGATTTCTTTCCCAATACTACCAGGATTAATGATTGTAAAGATTTTTGAATTATAGAGTAATCCATTGTAGCCATAAAATCTATAGTTAGATCATGTTTGTAAGTATCCGGTAAGATTCACGTTGGTCATACTAAAAGATTTAACTCTAATTAAAATTGTTCCATGCAAAATGGACATAAATATGCCAGTAATGACCAATAGATTACCTAAATAGTGAAAAATACTTTGCTGAGATTGAATTCATTATTTGAAGCAGAAGGGTCCTGAGTAAAGGAAAACATGGTGAACTCCTCTTGTGAGTCATGTGACCTAAATGTTTGTAATTTTTAATGTATTTGTTCACCTTGTTTTAATATTGTGGCATATTACTTGACACTATTCTACATTGTTTCTTCAAAATTTCCAGAGAAAGGTAAAGATTTTTGAATAATAGAGTAATCTATTGTGGCATCATCGTGGAAAGTCTTAAATCATTTTAAAATTTCTTTCATTCTCTCATTCTTCTGACTGATTATTATATATTAAAATATTGTTCAGTGTAATTTTTTCGTGTTCAGATTACAGCAATGATTCAACTAAATTAAGGTTTTCTTAAATTTATACACTAATCCCTAAAACGTGGCACATTTTCTAAATCTAGCGACCGTCTTTGATTATTTCTTTTTATCGCCAAAACGGAGTAATAAACGCTACATAAGTTGGTCTTGAATTTTAACTGATATCTGCCAATATTATTTGCTTGTTATAGATATTTACGGTTTTATTTTTTCATTGCATTTTTTTATTAACGTTTGGAAGAAAGATTGCATTGAATTTTCTGAAAATCGGTTTTGTTCTCCGTAATATATTAGGACCATTAGTACAGATGCGCCTCAAGTAAACTGGCTACCTTTAACAAATTCTTCTACATCTGCTTCCAGATTTTTTTTTTAACTCTTTGGGTACATTTGACGAGTGAGACTCGTCATCTGCTTACTTGGGCGAAGTTACGGTTGACGAGCCTAACTCGTCATCTGAATTGATCGCAAACAATTACCTGTCGTTTGTATATGACACCTTAAGTTGCAAATAAGGTAAAATCCAATTATCTTTATTATTACCCATGTTTTGTGGTTTTCATTAACTCGGGATGAAATAAAAGAATATGTTGCATTATGTATTATTATGTCTCAAATACAGAAATCTAAATTTGTTCATGTTGGTCACAAAGAATTATTATAAACCAATTTTTGCAGCCACTATATCACAGGATAGGTTTTATGATATCTCAAGATTCCTTCACTATACAGACAACGAAAAGTGTGATAAAAATGATAGAATTAGGAAGATCAGAAATCTAGTTGATTATCTGAATAATACATTCGAAAATCTATACTTCAGTATCACTCGATGAATCTTTCATGAAATTCAAAGGACGTTTGAATTATATTCAGTTCATTCCATTAATACGAGAGCGATTTGGAATAAAAATCTATAGAATTTGCGAGTCTTCATTAGGTTCTTGCATGTTTTAAAATTTAGAATGTTGCCCTAGAAGAAGATAAGAAGGCTACCCCCCCACTTTTTGTAATTATATTTAAAATTACTAGAACAAGATACAAATGTAGTTGGAATTGCTCGAAAGAACAGAAAACACATGTCAAAGGAGCTTGCTTCCCTCGAACTAAAAAAAATAGAGGCCAAAATGTTATCATCCCGCGTTTTTTAGCACTAAGATGGAGAGATAAGAAAGGTAATAATAATAAAATGTATTACTTTTCAAATATGTAAAAGTAATACATAAATTGATTAATAAATCCATAAAGCAACAAATTAAATCCGTTATATATGTATAAAAATCTACAAATAATTCAGTACTCAAGGGGTTAAATTGTGTTTTTTGTTAATGTAACAACATTACTTGATCAACACTAACAAGATGTGACAAAGCATCGATTATCTTGTATGTTTGCCCATGTCGATATTTAAAGTGTAGGCTTATAACTGAAAATGCCTACCGTACAAATTTTCTGTAGGCTTATTGGCCATCACAGGACTTAATGACAATCATGATTTTTGAACTTTTTAAATATTAATTTAATTTCTTTAATATACAGGTTATAACCAATGACCTTATCTAAATGATAGTATCGTAATTATTGCTAGTGTGTCAAACCTAGCTCTTATATAAAACTGATGTTGCTAAGCTGTACAAATGCCGAACAAACTTACTGAAGTGGCAATCCGTAAAATAAGAAGTTTATTCAAGGCACTATTTTACAACTCTGTATTTTTTCTTGATCTACATTCAAGGCATATTTTTTTGTTGAATGATTGGAAGGCTTTAATTGAATCACACATTATTGTATATACATTCGGTATTATAAGCACATTTGGTCTTTGTATCATGATCTTCTTCTTAAAATTCAGATTTAATTTCTTATTCAATGTCCTGCTTACTATTATCTAGTTTCTTTTTGGTTAAAATTAATTGCTTGCAGTAACTTATTATGGGATTATCATAAAATGTCATGTAATATCCTCTTTGCTGATTACTTTTTGCTAATGCAAGATATCATTAGCCCTGATATAACCTTATCTTGTTTATTAATCAAAATTTCTAGTAACAAATTAAGCACAATTTTCATTTGTGAGTAAATATGTATAACGAAGTAGAAATCTCCATTGTCAAAAAGTTTTTAGTGAACTGTGTAGCTTCGTAATGGATGTTTTCAATCGGTTTTTCTAAATTTTACCACTCATGTATTTGATTAACTAACGGCATATGTACTTATCTTTAATGCCACGGTGTAATAATGCATCGGCTATTATTATTATTATTATGCTTTAGCTTTCTTCTTAACAAAATACACATGAATATAAAAACATACAAAAATTTTAGATAGAAGAAGCTGTGCGGAGTTCATGCGGTCCGATGATTTTCCACTCTAACTAATATTCTTGACAGGCAGTGAGAGTCCAAAAATTCTCTGTGTTCTCTTTAGCATTAATGTTTGCCTTATTTTAGGCGTATTTTCCATCTTTTAGGGACTTTGTCAAAAATGACATTTGTATAATCCAGTTGTCTCACTTAGATTTTTTTATAGTACCTAATAAAACAATTTATTTGATGGATCATCACGATCAATTAGCGAAGGGTTTGATAGTCGATAGCATTGTAATAATGTTTAGATGCCTGAAGGATGATGGTCAATGCATTTATGTTGGGCTGCTTACTGGTACCAAGGTCAAAAAAGTAGCCTAGTTTCTGAAACCTTCTCTGACCTTGACTTCTAATCTATTCTGATACCTCCTCTGACTTTGACTTCGACCTTGACTTCAAATCTATTCTGAGACCTCCTGTGACCTTGCTTCTGGCCTTGACCTCGAAAGGGTTCAAGGTCGGAGGCAAGGTCAGAGGAGGTTTAATTATCGGCCAGCTCCTTATATTATTTATTTATTTATTATGTATTTAAAAGTAATCCAACTTATTGCATATGAACTATTAATGTAGAAAAAAATATACCTTAAACCCAAGAGTTAGACATATAGAATAAAGATATTCAAAATAGAGTTAAAAAAATATATATTTTTTTATAATAAATAAAGTAAAACTAAATCTAATACATATGATAATAATGAAACCATGTAAAATTTAATATTTTAAATTGTTATAATGACACAACTAGAAAATTGAATTAAATTCAAATTCAAATTCAAGCGTTAAGGTTAAATAAGGTAATGAAAATCATCAAAATGACGCAAGCTTTAGATCTTACGAATGTACTATCAAAAATGTTAAAATTACAATCAGAGTTCAGTCTTATAAACCTCGCAAAAGGGTTGTTCAGACCATAATTTGTAGAATGTGGAGGTAAACGAAAAACAAATTTAAGATATTTATTTTTCAATTAGAGCATCTTTTTGTTCTTGTAGTCTTAATAAGACTCATTTGTTGTAGATTTTACGAAAATATTTTCGTGTTTTTTTCTATGTATTTATTTTTCCACAAAAAAAATGTATGGACAGTAAATATCTGCAATTAAGAAGTCCATTCACTAATCTAAAACTGAAACATAAATCGCATAGGATTTTTCTATAGTTTATACATATTGGTTCAAGAGAAACAACATATTTGAGTTTCCAAGTTTAAAAGATATTAAACGTAAAATATTACTGCTTAAAACAATATATTTATATTCCAATTTGGAACGCACTAATGAAAAACATAATAATTGTATTAATATTAAACTGAGAAGAGAATCTAATTATGGCACTAAGTGATCAAAGAGGGCTAGAAGTAATATTGTTAATATGTATCAAAAATAATCGTTAACTTCTTGAACAGATTTTAATTAAATGTAATAAATTAGATATTGTTTATTGTTTGCTTTGTGAATAGTTGATTAATTTACAGCGACTAAATGAAATCGAAATTATTAATATTCAATACAAGTTTATTTGAACTACATCACTTAGAAAGACTATTTAGGTAATTTTGGATTTCAATGCATTGATCCAAACTTTTTACACTTGAAAACAATTTTAAGTCATCATCAAATAAAAGCGGGAAGCTTTTACCAATTGAATTTATGAAAGCAAGAATAGAATAGGGGCACAATGGGAACATTGAGGGACTTCTTATATGACATAAAAAATAATTGAAATATAATTATCAATAATAATTAGTTGCGAAAAAGGTTAAGAAATAATAACATTTTGCTAGTATCACGAATTTTTACACTTTTTATTGTGACTAGTTTCGTCCGAATAGGAAGAAACTAGTCACAATAACTAGTCACAATAAAAAGTGTAAAAAAGTATTATTCCATTTAGTTTTGGTTCATATATACCACCTCTATTTTAACTTGGATATTTGGTAGCAAAGCTAGTCGATCTATAATGGCTTATTACTGAGTTTTTCGAACATAGTTTTCAACAGTGAATTCGTCAACTTGTATATGTAGTACCTTCTGACACGCTGCTTATTTTCTCTAAGCTCTAATATATTTTCAACTGGCTCGTAGAAGAGTTTTTCTTTTGCCACCTTAATAATTGAAGTCCAACATCTGCCTTTTCTACAAACCTACGAAAAGTTTTTTTTAATGAATTCCAATGCCAAGGCTATGTTTGTAATATAGCTTTTTATCTGAATATATAACTATTTCCTGTATTTCTCGGAATGATGTTTTTTTATCAAGGTAAGTATTGATATGACGATGCAAAGGTGAACCCAGAAAAGTACTTTAATAAAATTATTGATAATTACGTTCAATTTAAAGTTCCTTCTTTGGTGAACAATCTTCACAGTCGTAATTAGAAGTGGGTATTTTTTGTTTACAATTTTTTTCTAGAGCTTAATCATGAGAAGCATATTCTGAAGCCTTCTGCTCTTCTTTTATTATAAGCAGTAGTTTCTGCAAATACACTGTAATATGCTTGTGTCTTCTCTCCTTATTTTATTATCAATTAGTATTTTGCAGCATCTCAGTATATGTTTTTAATTTCAATACTGAAGACCTTTTTTTCAGCGATAAAGTATTATGCAAGGTTTTCAGTGTAAGTCGTTAATGACATTTTAGCCCTTAATTTTTTGAATAGGGCACCTAGAAGATGCATCCATATATAATTTAGAAAATATGAAGTTATGAATAATCTCTTTTACTCTCTTAGGCACACATACATAGACATGCATATAGGCACACGCACACCCATCTACCACACGAATATATTAATATGCATGTAAATGAGGATGCAAATACCAACCCCTACATCCCTCTCGTACACACACACACACAAAATTACACAAACGTATTTGATTATACGTTTACGCTTACAAACGTACGAACGTACACAGACAAGTAAGCATAAGCCTAGAAAAATCTTCTGTAGCGTGCATCCTGCTATGGGGTTTAATGGGAATTTAATAGTACGAACGAACGGGGATGCATGTACACGCCGCACCGTCTGCACAGGAGAAATTCATTTCCTAGTAAATCTCTGGTTTCCTCATTTCAAATATTTCAATTCAATATGAAACTTTATGTGGCACATCCTCATAAATCAAAGTCGCCGAAGCAACAGGAATTGTATTTGAAAATCGGGGGCGCACAAATTGCGCGTTTCGCGTACACCGCCGCATTTAATTGAAAACGATTTGTACTTACTATCTGTAAATGGAAACGTGAAATATGTTCAAATCGCGTATAAATCGAGTGCTCTTAAGAAATAATAGGAAACGCGTTAAGTTCGACATCGTTCACTGTGTTTCTTTTCGATGTAGTTATAAATTAGTTTATTATTGAATTTAGTAGTGTATTTAAATTTAAATAAAACAATTATAAAAATATTATATAAAACATTTTGTGAATCTACAACAATAAGGATTATTCTATTATATATAAATTGGATTAGAAAAAACACGAAAATATTTCGTAAATTGTAGATTTTACGAAATATTTTCGTGTTTTTTTCTAATTATTAGTGAATTTTCTACAACGTAAGGATTTATATATTTTATTAATAAATTGAATTATTTATAAAAGTAAAATATCCTAAAGTACTTCAGATTTTAAAAAAAACGAAAACATTTCGTTTTGGTAATCATTATAATAATTGCAGCCATCGTTATCCTTCGACAATTTATATTTTGTAATTAGTTAAAATACCCAATTTAAAATAATAAAATTGCAATTATAATAAATATAATGAGGAATTAGTTACGACAGTCAACTTGTAAAGTACTTAACTGCATCTCTATCAGTGTAGTACGCAATTAGCTTTTGTACCGAGAAGAATAAATAAGCGCACAGTGTCACGTGCAGATTTATTATTAGATATCAGCAAGAGTAATTCTTTTCAGGAGAAACATCAAAGGGTATCGTGCATGGAGGATTTGCGAAATGGAAAAAATAAAGGCGTTTCCTGTTCAGGAATAAAAAAAAGGACAATTATAATGTTCAAACGTATCGTTCATACGGGAGATTATATTAAAACGAGCGCAGATGTGCCCTTTGAAATTTGAAAAAAAAGAAGGGTTTACAGTCGTGTTACGGAAATTTAAGGATGCCAGTCATTTACTTCAAATACTTCAAAAGGGAGTAGAGTGTGTTTAAATATTTAATTTTA
Organism: Ontholestes murinus; assembly: GCA_963969525.1. Classification (NCBI taxonomy): domain Eukaryota; kingdom Metazoa; phylum Arthropoda; class Insecta; order Coleoptera; family Staphylinidae; genus Ontholestes; species Ontholestes murinus. The sequence continues at coordinate 11,060,017 of OZ018391.1, read as the reverse complement.
ATAAAATTCCTCCTATTAAACCTTACAAAAAATATTATTAAAAATTTAACTTGTATTGCCCGGCGCCTCCACCAAAAATAACATTGTTAATTAATGTGATTGTATATATGTATACAAAGCTTAATTTATTAAATGCCTACAAAAATGTATTGCTTTTATTATTTGTAAAGTAATTTGTTGAAATTTATGCAACTTTAGTATACGTATGTGTATTAAATATGGATTAAAATCTATATTAAATTAGTAAGTGTGTAATAAATTTATTAGACTCGGTGAACTGGATATCTTGTTTCACTCATCACGAGATGAAATGCACTGAAGGAAAATGCATTCATCGCAATAATTCGATTTCATGTGCGGATAAACCTATCGCAACACGTTTTCCTTGATTAAAATCAAGTTTATCATCTCCCTTTTCAGCGCACACTTGTAAATTCAGTCTGTATGCATTGGCGGAATCTAGAGCAATCCAAATTTTTACGCCATATCGACCCGGCTTACATTTCATGTAAAAGCGTTCTCCTCGTAAAGTGTATAAATGTTCCTGTATACATATGTGGTTATCTCGGAAATGACTAGGATAAAGTCTTCCCAATATCAATATATTCACAGGAAAAAAAAATACGTGAATAATTAAAGAAAATGATGATAAGTGTAATAAAAATAAAGGTAGGATAAATTATTTTAAAGGATAAGAAACGAAGATTTATAGGGATAGGGAATGCTGGTGATATAATATAAACGCAACAAAAAGGTGACGTTAGAAAAAGAATAATGTATATATAACATCAAGGGTCCTTTTTCTCGGTGGGCGCAGTAGGGAGACAATTGCGTGATCGTGGCCGACAAATTGAGAAATAAGTGCGGACAACAAAAGTAATGTTATGTGTCTAAATGGGAATTGTCTGCCATAAGTAAGATAAATTAATTTACTTCTTTGTTTATTACTAGTAAATTATTGCATTTATCAAACAAAATATAATAGGTAATGAAATTATTAACACTTTCATAATTTTATAATTATTTCCTGATGTTTCACCCAGAGATAAGTAAGGAAATTATTCAACGAAACATAATATATTTTAGAAAATATTCAAGGTTTTTGCGGCTTCTACTTCGTTAAACCTGTTGAGTATAAATAATAAACACTTTGTAACTTTGTTTGTATAACACAATTTTTTGTGTTATACCAACAAAGTTCCAAAGTGTTTATTATTAATATTCAAGGTAATCTATATAATAAATATAATTTAGTCTTTATGAAATTAATAAATTAACACTAATTAGAACACTTTAACTTTGTTTGTATAACACTGTATATATTTTGTGACTATAGTTTCGGTAACTAAACGTACCATTATCAAACATAAAAAAAATTACACTTTTTCTTATTATTTCTTTGTTCTCTAAACACTTTAGTGCATATTATATCAAATATAAATTTACTAAAATTGCAATTGAATTGCATCGTTGTCTTATTATGAAATTTTTTCTTTAATATTCCAACTATTTTCTAGATTTCTACAATTTCATGAAAGCATAATACTTAAACTATCAATCCTTTAAGTTATCCTAATCCCTCAAACTCGACAAGGGAATAAATCGAACCAGAATATCCTCTACATTTTTCGTATAATTTTTATCGTATCACATCGTGGTAACATTCACGGTTGCCAGGTAATAATTGATGTGTTAAGTGCGTTACGTTAACAAGTAATTAATAGCCTAATTAATATCTGAATGCATTTAATTAGGCGCGTATGGCAGGACGTGTATCGATCGGGCAGGGCGGTTGTCTGCATCTAATGGATTACATCACGCCCAGATTATCCTTAGATGGAATTTTTGCAGGAAATTGATTACCCGGCCCCGGTGATACAGCATCTGTCCACCGGATCGCACGCAGGCGACACTTTTTCAGCCATCGGCCCTCGCGACCCACTAAACTAATCCCTTGTAAAGACGTCAATCCGGTAGATCCCGGACGAAACTAAAACACAATTTTATTCCCATTTTCTTTAACAAGTAATTGGTTTAAGGCAATTAAAACCCTTCAAATGGTATTATTTGATAATAAAAAAAGTTTTTGTTGCAATTATTCTTATTTAATTGGTTAGATTTAAGACAATAAAGATAAAAACGTGATAATACAATATAAAAATAGTTTAAAAAGGAAGAGTAAAAATAAAATAGTATTAGAAGTATTGATTCATTATGTGAGCAACTTGAAAAAGAACAAAACATTAATATATGTAAAGTTAATAATATTTCCTGTAGTTGCCCGGCGCATCCACCATAATGATCACCTAAAGCCCTTCCATCTAAATAATAAAATAAATGAAATACATTTTTTCTGTTGATTACATATTTTCAAAAAATTCTTAAATTTATTGGTTCCAATTATTCTTATCTAATTGTATTTTAATGTACCTTTTATCGCTTTCATCATATATGGACATTATTCATGAGTTATTTAGCGACGAATTCATGCCTGTTTTTAGGGTAGAATTGTTTAGAATGGCGTAAAATCGCTCAATGAAAGGCTGATTAGACTCGAAATTCTCGCCACGAATAATAATAAAATTTATTACTATAATTCAATCTCTGAAATAATTAATCAAGGAGATGCTATTCATAAAATTGAAGAGAGGCAATTGAGGTCTTGTAACGTGACAGTTTTTAATTGCCGTGAACCTACTGGACCTGCAGATGAACGTGCCGAGAGAGACACAGCTTCATTGGCCGAGATAATTGATTCACATGTAATTCATTAAATTCGTCTTGATGTAATTGACTATCTGAGACACTGTTGATTATCCTGTAAAGTTTGATGTCATCAATGTACATTAAGACATCAGATGAAATAGCACTGCATACATTATTAATACATAGAACAGCACTGGCCCAAGTTTGGATCCTTGGGGTATCCCGGTGATAGCTTCATATGTAAAGGACTAGACAACTTCACAACCTCACAACCTGCAAGCAATCTCTCAAGTAGGAGTCAAGTTGATTATGTCCAGCTATATTGAGATCTTTAAGCCTGGAAACGAGTATTATGTGAGGCATATTATCGAAAACCTTACTCAAGTCTGTAGAAATTACGTCAGTTTGGTGCTGAGTTTCCGAAGAGCCGGGTTGTTTAATTGTGATGGAATGTTTTTGTAATTGAATTCTATTTATTCAAATAGCCTAACTCTTCGAAAATAATTTTTGCTGTGTAGTAACAAGTGACGGTAATTAAAAATTCTCAAAGAATAGTTTTCGCAATAAAAACGATTGTAGCAAAAATTCAGAGTTTATTAATACTTAATAATGTTTATTGAGAACTTCTGAATTTCTAATATACATATATAATAATAATCCATCAAAAATTATTTCTCTGTTTATTCAAAAAAATTGCTTGTTTCTTACTATTTACAATAGCAAACTCTTGTTGATAGTTTTTTAGTTGGAGATTAGGATATTGGCCACCCACCCACCCTACATATACATTTAGATTTAAATAGAAACTACGTTTGATTTCTTAAACATCAACACTAAATTTAATTATTGTTTGTTAGAGCAAATAAACGTGAAATAGTGATTGTATTTAAACGTATATGTAGGGTGGGTGGGTGTCCACTATCTCACATTCCAATTCCTTAACATTAAAAAACGATTTCCTTAAAATTAATTACACAGGGCAAACAAAATACGTAGAAAATAATGTATTTGTCTGTTTAATGCATTTAGAATTAAATCAAATCTTGGTATTATTATGGAATTAAAATGTGGAACACCCGCTTACCCTACACTCAAACTAAAACACTATTTGAATTCTTTAACATCAATACTACATTTGATATTAATTTTTTTGAGAAACCAAACGTGAAATAGCGATTGTAACTATATGTTTATGATAATAATTAATATTGAGAGTAATAAATCTCTATGAGCATTACTGCACTAATGTTTTACATAATAATGTAAAAACTCCAGCCAACAGTTAAAACAACTACTCCCCGTACTAAAGCACCGCCAGGCATTGAATGATATAACTGTTAGCTGTCGTTACATGTCTAAAATTATATTTAGCACTATGTAACAATTTTGTGGTGTTATCGTTTCTTAACCGCGTCTCGAAAAGTGTTATGTAAGACAATCTGCAGACACGTGTTTCGCTGTATCACAGCTCATCAGTGCAGCTATGTCGTAATTACGTGCGTCCTTCCTGTTGGAAGGCCTACACGAGAATGAATCAATTCCAGTTAGAATTGAAACATTGCCGATCTTCGACAACGCGCCTCGAAAATTAGTTTTTGAATACTTAAAAATACTGAGAAATTCTGAATTTCTAATATTTACAATAATAATCCATCTAAAATTATTAATTTGTTTTCAAAAAGAACCCTTGCTTGTTTTTTACTATTTACAATAGAAATTTCTTGTTCATAATTAGATGGTAGTTTAGTGGCTACCAACTTACCATACATATACAATACCTTCCAATTTTCTAACATTAACAAACAATCATTTAAAATTTTACCACAAAAAAAGAAACAAAATGCGTGGAAAATAATTGTTAATGTTAAGGAATTGGAGGAGAAGTGTTTTAGATAAAGGAATTACGTGATGTAAAATTTATTGTTAAAACCATCACCTATGTTTTACTGATTAGAGGGTGGGTTAGAAGGCACCTACCCACCCTACATATACAAATATACTTCAACTGCTGACCTTTGTAAAGATTCCAAAAAACAAAAAGTGAGCGTTTTAATGTGTACACAAATTATTAACAATTTTATATTTTTAGTTTTAGAAAGAATGTAAAAAGGGTCGGTGGCCTTTATTACTATCCACAAATGATTTGTTTTGTTTTATTTATTTCCAAAATATTTACTTATATTCGGTGACAGTATTAATTGCGAATATTTCTTTTTGTAAATAAAAATGAAAAAAATGAGATTTAAAAAAATAGAAACTCGTTCTCCTGCTAAAAGGTTTATTATAAGAATACATAATATTATAACAACATCTATTATTATAAAATTCTGGATATCTGGCTGTAAATTTTAATTAAATCAATACATCAAAAAGTTAATTGATTTATTCAAATAGCCTAACACCTCAAAAATAATTATTGCTGTGTAGTTACAGGTAAAGGTAATTATAAATTGCCACAGAATAATCTTCGTGTTGAAAGATATTGTAGTAAGAATTCAGAGTGTCTTAATACTTAATTACTTTTATTGAGAAATTCTGAATTTCTATATATTATAATAAGAATCCATCATAAATTGTTACTTAGTTTATAAAAAAACTTTGCTTGTTTCTTACTATTTACAATAGCAAACTATTGTTGATGGTTTTGTAATTGAAGGGTAGGATAGTGGCCACCCACCCACCCTACATATACATTTAAATCTAAGCTGCACACTACGTTTGATTTCTTTAACATCAACACTAAATTAAAGTTTGTTTGTAAGGGGAAACAAACGTGAAATAGTGATTGTAATTAAATGTATATGTAGGGTGGGCGGGTGGCCACTATCACACCTTTCAATTCCTTAACATTAGCAAACGATTTCCCTGAAATTAATTACACAAGGCAAACAAAATACGTGGAAATTTAATTATTTTCCAGGTTAATACAATTAAAATTAAATCAAATCATGGTAATACTATAGAAGTGTGGAACACCCGCCCACCCTACGCTCAAGCTAAAACTCTGTTTGAATTCTTTAACATCAACACTAGATTTAATATTAAGTATTTGGAAACCAAACGTTAAACAGTGATTATAATTAAATGTATATGTTGGGTGAGTGGGTGCTCACAATCTCATCCTCCAATTCCTTAACAATAACAAACGAGTTTTCTAAAATTAATTGTTAATATTAAGGAGTTGGAGGATTAGTGTTTTAGATAAAGTAATTAGGTTATGTAAAATTTATCGATAAAACCCTCACGTATGTTTTACTGATTGAGGGTGGGTTAGAAACCACCTACATATACAAATATATTCTAACTACTAACCCTCGTTAAATTTCAAGAAAACAAAAGTGAAAAGTTTTAATGTGTACCCAAATTATTAACAATTTTATATTTTTAGTTTTAGAATTAATGTAGAATGGGTGGGTGGCTTTTAATATGATCTACAAACGTTTTATTTTATTTACATGCAAAATATTTAGTTATATTCACTTACAATATTAATTGCAAACATTTATTTCCGTAAATAATAATGGAATAAAATGAAATTTGAAAATTTCAAAAATTTTCTCCTGCCAAAAAAATATAAAAAAATATTTAATACTAAAAACTTTTATTAAAAAATTCTCGATTCTTTCTCTAAATTTTAATTAAATCAATACATAAAAAAAAATATTCTATACATTCAAATAGCTTAAAGCCTCGAAAATAATTATTGCTGTACAGTTACAAGTGAAGATAATTAAAAATTCTCAAAGAATTGTTTTTGTGCTAAAAACGTTAGTGGTAAAAATTCAGAGTTTCTTAATACTTAACAATTTTTATTGTGAAATTCTGAATATCTAATATATATAATAATAAACCATCAAAAATCATTTCTCTGTTTATTCAAAAAAATTGCTTGTTTCTTACTATTTACTAAAGCAAACTTGATAGGTTTTAATTGGAGGGTAAGATAGCGGCTACCCACCCAACCTACATATGCACTGAAACTTGAAAATTTATTGATAAAACCCTCACGTATGTTTTAATTATTGGAGGGTGGGTTAGAGACAATGAGAGAATTCTGTTGAGCAACAATTATTTTTCAGAAATAATCTTCAAAAGAAAATAACTGATTATTATTCCTAGTACATAATATGTATGTTATTTAGCAATTTCTCAAGACTACACATATTTTAAATATACATATGTATGTGTCTATTAAGAGATTTTGTACTATGTATTCTTTTTTTTAAATTCTGTACATACATATGTAACGTGTACAGTATGTAAATTATGTACATTCTATGTATTTAAACTTTCAAATGTTTAATAAAAGCCTTTCTAATAGGTAATTCTTTATATAGTGAAAAACTCTTTATAGTAAAATTTCGGTCAACATTTTGGTCTTTCACTATATAGAGTGTCGACTGTATAATTTAAAAAAAAATCCTGCTAAAAAATTGTAAAAGAGTACCTAATACTAACAACTTTTATTAAGAAAATTCTGTATTTCTGCCTGTAAATAATTAGTGTAGTTACTAGTGAAGTAAGATTTAATATTATTTTTTGGAAAACCAGACCTAAAAAAGTGATTGTAATTATATGTTTATGTAGGGAGGGTGAGTGGCCACTATCCCACTTTTCAATTCCTTAACACAAACAAACGATTCTTTTAAAATTTATTATACAAGACAAACAAAGACGTGGAAAATAATTGCTTTTATTAGGAAATTGGAAGATTTGTATTTTAGATAAAATAAATTTATTGAAAAAATCCTCATGTATGTTTTACTGATTGGAGGGTGGGTTAAGTTTATTCAGCTTTAATATTAATTGCAAACCTTTCTGTTTCTTCCAGTTAAATAAATAAAATGGCATTTAAATTATAAGTTAAACTTTCTTGCGTATTTTATTGTTTAAAAATGAAATTAAGGCCAATCACCCACCCTCCATACATGCATAAACTTGAGCCATTGATCTGTTGTAAATTTTCAAAAATACAAACGGTATATTTAATAATACGTTTCAGGAATTATAATCAGTTATTTACTATAAATGCAAGGATTTATGTAGGATGAGTGGGTGGCCACTATCCAACCCTCCAATTACTTTATTATAAATGAAGGTTTTTCTTAAATTAAATTCCATAAAATATATTATTCACTATAAAATTTGTACATATATTTTCAATAAAATAATTAACAATTTAAACAAATTTGTATTTGTTGCAGATTTATTGATTGATATCGATAATGAATAATTATTTTCTACCCATGCATAGTGGTATAAAATTTATTGAATAAAGTTATAGGATACCCAACTATCTTACATGTACAATTACACTTTAGTACTAATAGTTAAACCATGTTTTAAATCATTACTTGAGTTGTAAAATATTCAAAAATATTTAATAATAATAATCTTTATTTGCCACAGAATACATAAGACCACACAAATTAGACAAATCAAATGAAAAACAGTTACAACAAATTAAGGAAAATATGCATGCACCGTGTAAAAAAATTTCAAATTTCTCTATAAATTCTAGACTCTTTAGAATCTTAAGATTTTCATTTGTGAATTTTTATTCAATTTTCAGAATGTCTTAAAACTTTATTATTTCTATACCCTTCATAATTATCAAAAAATTGTATCTTCTCAACAATCAACATGAAATTGTCAGTACCGATAATATTATTAATGCCGGAATTTCCTACAATTAGAGCAATTTGTATATATATTACGAAATTTTTTCATTTACAATTTATTTTTAACTTTGATAATGATCCGCAAGGACCGAAACACGTGTCAGTTATCTGAAAATAAAGAAATGGAACATAACAAGAGTTTTACTTCTCCTAATTTGAATTTAAAGTGGTTGATTAATCTATAAACATAAACTAATAAATTCAACTATAAAAATTTTAAAAATTGTTTAAAATTATTGAAATTCTGTACAATCTCCTTAATTTAAAATTACTCAACAGTTAAGACTCGTATAGGTTTTTCATCCAAATACTAAAACCTTTATATTATCGAGGATTTTTTATTATCTCTTAAATCTTTAGAATTTTTAAAACTTGTAATCCTAATTTTAAGAATATTTAGAATTGCTTTAAAATATAAAAATCTTAATCTACAGTGTATCAAGTTTTCTGTAAAATTAAACTTTCAATTGTATTTGCTAAAAAAGAGAGTTAAGCATAATTAAACAAATTTCTTCTAGGAAAAAAATTGTAGTAGGAATTAAAAAATTTTCAATAGTTAACAATTTCTATTAGCTGCAACTTTATTCGATCGGCTGAAAGATCAATGAAAACTAATCAGACGAAATTTTAGAACTACACCCATTCAATTAACAATTCCATTCGTTTTTCTAGTAATATGGTAACAGATAATGCCACCCCCTCCAGTCCTGATGATATTGTGAATGCGTTCGCGAATCAGTTTAAATCATCATATTCATCTACCTCAAAGAGTCACAATGCAAATTCTACTGTTCAGGATGTATTGGGTTTATTTTATATTTCTAAAGCCCTTAACAGCTTAAACAAATTAAACCTAAGATGGTATACCATCTTTCTTATTAAAGGGTTGCTGTTATATTATCAGGGGGACGTAATCCAATTAAACACTACAGGCCAATATCTCTAAAATATTTGAATGCATTTTGAGAAAGCGGATATATTTTAATGTGCATCACTCAATTTCTATAAATCAGCATGGTTTTATGGCTGGCTGATCAACAACTACTAATTTGATCAATACCCTGGCAATCTCTGAAAATCTGAATATGCAGTGTCAAACTGATGTAATCTACACTACCCTAAACAAGTCCTGTGACAAAATGCCCAATGCTAAATTAGTTTCCATGCTTAAAGATATTTCTTCTAATATCATAAGTGTTATTGAGTCATAATAAAGAGGACGTACACAAATTTTGGAGTATGGGGGCGTTCAATCATTTCTCTATGAGGCAGTGTACCCCAATGATTTAACCTTTGATCGCTGATGTTCTTAATCTTTATTAATAATGTCTGGTCAAAAATTTTCTCAGATATTTTACTGTACTCATATGACATCAAACTGTATAGGAAAATTGAAAACGAATACGACTGCTAATTTCTGCAGGAAGACGTTAATAAATTACATGGTTTGTGTGCTAAGAACGAACCTTAATTAAATATAATTAAATGTTGTGTGCTTACTTATTCGAGAAAACACTTTATATAATATTTATTACATTGATAATTATGTTTTGCAAAGGGTGTCTTATTAACAACAGAGTTGATAAACAAAAGTTTACAGAAATGTTATTATTTCATGTACCTATATTATGCTCACGTAATTCAGATACATTCATACATGTATAAAATGTACAAATCTTACCAAGATGTTGAAAACCGTGCGAATATTTTTGATCCTAATTTTTACTTTAAATCTAACTTTTCCTTAATTACTGAGTAAATAATGTATTTGTTAAAGTTTATAAACTTATATGTGTCTATGTTATTTAACTAATTTAAATTTACATTTATTGTATGGCATTAATTGTCTATATTATATTATGTATTATGTTACCCTGTTATTTGATTTTTGTCTGTTGAGTCATAAGGGCTTTTATTATTATTATTAATGGAATAATTCAGCAAATATGATTTTTTTTTAATTTGAGTTATTACAAAAAAAGGTATTATTGTGCTTGTATAGTTAAAAATAAAGGTGCCAATTTTTAATAGTATATCTTAGCCTTGAGTGTTATACTTCATTCAATAGAATTTATGTGGTTTTCTAAGACTGTGATTTAAAATTATAGAAAAAAAAAGATTACATTACATAATTAGAAATAAAAATTGAAGATTTCTGAAAGCACTTCTTTTCTAAAGATCTATTTTTACGTAAGAAGAATTAATTAATATATTCGCCCTTTATTTAATTAATATTGTGCTTAAAGACTGTTGCTCTTAGATTTTTACAGTCTTACAAAGATTTTTTTTCGTCATATGTTATTTTACTTATTTTCACGAAATTTAAAGATTGCATTCGAAACAACAAATGCTGTAAAAAATTATTAAACAAACAAAAATACCAATAATAATTTAAAAATACGAAAACATTTTCTGAATCTACAACAATGAGTCTTACTAAGACTACAAAACAAATTATTCCTAATCTTGTAGATTCACGAAATGTTTTCATATTTTTAAATTATTATTTAATTTTCTACAACGAACTAGTAAATACATTTTATTAAAAAATGCCATTCCATAATTTAGATATAACTTCTATACTTTATATATACTCGTAGTTCATTTAAAATTATATCGTAGACATCTACAGCTATAAGATCAACATGCAAATAAAAACAATTTGACGAATAGAGCACTAATTTCAGATAAAACTGTGATGAACGGTTATCAGTGCTTTATTCATCAAACTAATTTGAACTTCACATAACTCAATTTAGATAAAAACAGTATTATTGCCGAATTTTGAGAAATTTGTGATTTAATTTAATAATTTTTACCAAATAATCGTATTGACAAAATAGCTGCAGCCGAAAACTAAAGTTAAAAACTTATATTGTCTTTAACTTTACTGCGCTAATGACTCCCTAATATATCAAAACTTTTTAGAATTGATTTGATTATTAACTGGAAAGTAATTATTATTATCTTGCAATTGGGACTAGTTTTCCATTAGGTAATAAATATATTACTCCAATTATTATTATTAATAATATACTATTTTGTATAAATAATATTAATGTAAAAAATGTGTGATAAGTATTAGGCAGCAATGCTGTGATCATAATAAAGTTTATTTTTTCTGGTGAAAACAATCAACCCACTCAAATATTTCACGCGGAGAAATATTGCGCGCGCCCTCAAAAAAAAAAAATCCGAGTGCCGTAATTGAGATACATAATTTCCCTCATACTCCCCGTTATTAATTACCGCAATTTAAAACGACTCTTGTTCACGGTCCCATACATCAGCCGCACTCATCCCTTCATAAATAAACTATTTTGTTTGCGCTGTACGCTTTGATTTAGCAAACTAATGGTTTAATATGGCGAACGCAAATTTCGGCGCTTAATTACTTACGTGTTGTTAATATTAATTCGCGAGCACGTTATTATCCCGATTATGATTAATGGAAAAAGGGCTTCCGGTGCGGATTTATGCACTTTCTCCACAAACCGCCCTGTGTTGTAACTAATTTACACCGACAATATTTCAACTACATTTAACCGTATTAAGAGTAATTATACTTAAACGAAATTTAATTAGTTCACTCCTTAAAATACTCATAATAAGTAATTTATATGCATTTGAATTTTATATAATATATTTCAGTCATTAATTGCTACTTATGTAATAAAATACTGACACAGTAACAACATTAATTGTTAATTTATTTAATCGTTTATATTATATTATATGATGTATAAGTAAAAATTATAATGTGTAAATTTGTAAATATATAAAATTTTCGCAACTATTTTATTTATTTTTCATTTTTAGCAAATTGAGTTTCGAAGGAAATAGGGCCCTTCAGAATTTTCAAGTTCTGTAGATATTAGTGAAATTTCCGTAGAATAGTAATTCGAGTTGAATGCATGCCGTTACATCCACCCGCGCGTAATCGTCTCATTCACTGATATAACTTTGCTTTTGTTCAGGTCTGTTCAAACTCCAGGAGTTGGTGAAGGCTCCGGCGGCGGCCAGAACGGAAATGTACATCAGACAAGCGGGTCCCACATCCTATCGACAGGTGTTGAGGGAAGTGAGGCAGAAGGAAATCTATAAGTTGATAGTGGATACGAATCCCAGGAATATCCATCATTTCTTCAGGGCGGTAAGTGATAGTAAAGATAAAGTCACCGCAGCCGCGGTGGAATAACTTCGGAAGTAAAAAAAAATCGATTCACCCGCTGAAGACATGGCCGTGTTTCCTCAATAATTTAAAATATGTCACGGCGAAATATTTCCCCGGGCTTCGTGTTCCGGTTATCTTTTTTTAAATTTATTTTTAGTGTGTGTGTGCGAAATTTCGAATTACCATACACGAAAATACTTTTCCGCTCCGGGCGATAAAACGACCACGAGAAATTTCGGGTATTCAACAAATTGATGAAGGTGATGGAGCAAACATGTTTGTTTTTTAATGAACAATGTTTTATTAACACGTACACCTAAATAAATCTTTATTTATATAAAAGATAGAATTTTATGCTTATTAATGTTTAATTTATAATACTCGTTTTAAATTTTTTTCATATATTAAACTTATACACATATAATGGTGACCTATTTAAGCTCTTCGTATTCATTCCTCTCCCCCAATGTGCGTCGTAACCGAATAAAGCTCTTCACTTATATATAAAAAAAATGTTTTCATCGTAACAAATTTTGTAACGTAATCTGCTCCTCAATTCTTTTGAATTGACTTATTATTTACTTCTTTACGTAAGCCTCCTTTTAGCAAATAATTCGCAACCAATTTATAATTCCCATTGAAAAGAAATTGCTACAAAATATTTATTAATCAAAGCGATGAAGTAATTTAATTTAAAGTCTTATTCTTTATTATTACTTTTAATCACAATTATACTGAAGTTAACTTCTTTGATTTTACAAATAATTATATTTATTACATATTAAATTGTGTAAACACTCAGTTGAAAAGCAAAAGTCAATCAAACTTATGTGAATTTTTAAATTATAATGAGTTTGTTAGATTTTATTGTTTATTGCCTAAAAATTGAGTAAAGACTATAATTTATATTTTATATTTATAAGGTCAAATTTGGAAGAATTAAGCATATAGGTTTGCAATCTAGAGATATTTGTGAGCGCATCCTTATCATCACATACTGTAAAACCTCTAGCTTATTCATCAACAACATTGAAAGGGTGATCCTATGTCGATTTTGATCATGTGAATTCCTTATACAACTTGTTGGAAATTAAAACCTGGCTTTTGTCGATTTATTTCAGCTGAGAAAACGATGATTTGGCTTTCGAGATGGCATATAGGACGGGTTTGTTCCAAAGGCCAAATTTGGAAGATATTTGAAGACCAACTGAAGAATATAGTCCTAGACTCTAAAGATATTTAATTGTCAGAGCAGCTTAAAGTTCTCAAATCATTCTGATCATCACGTTTTGTAAGGCCTCCAACTTATTCATTTGTGACTTATAAAGTGTGATCCATACAGGGTTACTATATGCCATTTTTAATCGTATAATTGCGTTATAGTGTAGTGGTAATTTTTTTATGCGTAATACACTTAACCTCTGCTTATAGATGTATATGTAGTAGTTGCTTTATTTACGGATGCTACGCCATCTATTCCGGAATTATGCTCTGCGAAAATACGACGGGAATTAAGTTTAAGTGCAGGGAGGAACGTTAAGTTCTAAATCCTAGCATTAAATTTGTTTTCGCCAGGAAAAAAATTAAATATTCCCACCGGTGTCGGCCTAGTAAACCCTTTTCTTCCATATCGGAAACGTAAATTCCCGTCGAATTTTATATTTTATACGTGAACGCGTGACGCCCCCTTAATCTTATATTAACTCATCTAATATTAAACTATGCATGGTGGATAAGGAAGACGGTCCCTCCTCCATTATTCAGCGGTTCTTTTTTTAATAATGTACTCAACTTGTATTTAAATTAGGGTCGCGTGGAATTTACGGCGCTCTCAAGTATTATAAGAGAGGAAAAAAATCGAATATTGGAAAATATTCCATATCGATGAGATTAAAATATAAATATATATATTTTCTAATTGAAATAAAAATAATAATAATTAACTGTTTTATACTACGATTTGTTTTATTGTGACTAGTTTTTATTGCACGGTAATAATTATCAAACGGTGTACTTAGAAACTAATCACAGGAAAAAAGAAACATGAAATATAAAATAAATTATTATATATTTCTTTTATTTTCAGAATTCAAAAAATTACACTAGTTGAATGACCAAACCCGGCGCATTCACCATAAATTTTTCTATATTTATAGATATCGATATTATTCATTTTAGTTGCTGTTGGGTAAAAAATCGATAAATAAATAAATATCACTTCTAGAAACAAGCAAAGGAACTGTCTGTGTGTAAATTTCCTATTTTTGCATTTTTCAAAATTTAAAGTACTGCAATAAAATTAGAATAATGGCAATATAAATACTTATTTTTTAAATGTTTTTAAATTTAAGAATTTTTCAGATAGTTTTTTTAGTCAAACCGAATTTCTCGATTAAAAGTTAAATTTCAATGTAGGTTTTAGCAATTTTTACAAATTTATAAAAATGAACGCATTTTTTTAATAGTTCAGTAATGAGTATATAGATTTTTTCAGTTACCTTAGGTATCTTTTATTAAAATGAAACTGATTTTATTGCTAATTCCTCTTATTTATTTAATTTTTGAAGTTATTTTTAAATTTTAGAATTGACTAAAATCGTAATAAAATTATAAGTAAATGATAAAAAACTGTTATCTTGTTCCCTTAAATTTCTTAGCTGTTATAATTTTTGTTTTGTTTTTGACATCTATTTCTCAGTTTTCGAGAAATATTTCATTGTTTTGTTTCAGAAATTTTGTAATAAATAATTTTTTCCGGAACTTTTTAGTCAATTTTTTTATATTTTTAGAATTTTACAAAATTTATATTTGAGATTTATAGAATTTTTCAATATTTTTTTTAGTCTATTTGAAATTTTTAACCTTTTTCAAGAATTTATCATTTATTTTTCAAGCTAAAAATTTTCCAACATTATTAGTTTTATTTATCTAAAATGTTATACATTTTTTAATAAATTTTCAAAATTTTTGCAGCATGTTCTTCATATTTATAGAATTTCCTAATATTTCATGATTTATTATATCTTTTTAGAATTATTATTATTTTATTATCATTTCTTCTTTTTGGAAATTCTCTTCGAAATTACGAGATACTCTTAGCATTATCTTTCATATGTCTAGAATTTTATGCTTCTGATTTCCAAAATATTCTTCTAGCTTTTTAGAACTGTTTTGCAATTTAAATTAAATTTAAAGAAATAAATAAATTAAATTACGAAAAACTTCTAAAAAGATTCTAACATTGTGTATACATTTGTAGGATATTCCAGAGTTTTTCTTTTTAATTTTGAGAATATTTTGCCATTTTTTTTTTAATTTATCAAAATTTGAGAAAGTGACTTCTAAACTACGAAAAATGTTTTTAAGAATATTAAAATTTGGTAGAAATGTTTTTTATAGATTTGTAGCACTTTCTAATGTTTTTTCTGTAATTTTTCGAAAATAATTTATTATTTTTTTCTTTATTTTATCAGAATTTTCCAAGAATACTTTTTAATAATTGAGAGAACTTGAAAACCATACGTAATTAAGTAAGTAAGAAAGTAAGTGCTTTATTCATGTTTGACAGCAATGTCTTACATACGTCACATATACATAAAGATAAAAAATAGTTTTTTTTAATTTTCTTCCGGTTTTTAAAAATTTGGAACATTTTTTCTTGTTTTATTCTTTTCAGAATTATGGAATTTTTCAGAAATGCTGTTTCACAGATCCGCAGAATTTTCTTTTCTTAAAGAGATCCAGAATATTATAGCAATTTTAATTCTATTTTTCGATTGTATTCTACAATTTTTGGATTTACCTTATTAGACTTCTGGAATTTTCCAGCATGTCTTCTTCCATTTTTCAAAAATTCTCATTTAATTTTATACTTAATTCTATCTGTTTTTCTTTGTTTTAATTAAAGTTTTTAAGCAAAAACTATTTCTTGATTGATTCTAAAATTTGCAGCAGTTTCAAATTCAAATTATCAAAATGTTTACTCAAATCTTCATTTTTTTAAATTCTTAATCATTTTTTTTTAGTTTCTAGATTTTCAATATTTTCTTGTATATTACATTTTCTGACAATTTATAAGCAGTTTCATTCTTATTTTGTTTAACTTATTTCATTCGTCAATAAATTACATTTTTAAATTGCGGGACATTTTTTCATAAGTTTTAAAAATTTTCAGCATTTCAGCTTTCTTAAATCTGAAATTTTAAGCACATTTCTTAACATTTTCAGTAATTTTTCTTTACTTTCTGTTTCAATTTCTCATTTCAGAAATTTCTCTTTAAAAGTGGGAGAATTTTCCTCCAGAAGTCTTCAGCAAACTTACTTTATGATTTCTTTAAATTTGCATATAATCTTCATTAAACTTTTAGAACATTCTTTGAGGTTTCTACAATTTTTAGCAATTATTTTCTAGATTTTGTGATATTTAAACTTTTTGATTTCAAGTTTTATCGGAATTTTCCAATATATTTGTTTTTATGCGACAACTTTTAAAGAGTTTGAGTTTTTAGAAATCTTTCTTCTTTCGCATTTTATAAATTTTCCAACGTTTTTGTTGATATTTATTCCTTTGGAACTCTTTAATAATTTCCCTTCCAGAATGCTACAAATTTTGAAAAATGTTTTTTTCCTTTAGAACTCTTTAGTAAGTTCCCGTCCAGAGTTCTACAAATTTCCAGAAATGTTTTTATCAGATTCCTAAATTGTTTTTATAAGTTTTCTCCTATTTTTTTAACATTTTCTGCAATGTTCTACTCAATCTTATTATAATTCTTGAAATGATTAAATGAATTCGTGTAGTGTTATGGAAGGAAATTTAGGTTTAGGGATACTGTTTTTGTTTCTGAGAATGCATATTGAATTTAGGATTTGGAAGTAGGTGAGATTTAGGACGATTTTTGGCAAGAGAGTGTAGGCTTTTTTGAATGAGGATTACCTTTGTGGAATAGTACAGAAAATAATTTTATGGATTATGAAGATGTCGGATTTTGGTTAGCATTCTCAGGGCTGATCTTTCTGCGACTTAAAAATTATGTAATGTTACTGGGTGAGGGTTGTAAAAGATAATAGCTAATTAGTCAAGTAAAGGACGGCAGATAATTTTGTAGATGTGAGTGCTTGTTTGTAAATTTATACCTTGCTTTTTATAGGTTATGCCTTATTATTCCTAGGTTTTTGGAGGTGATGGAGGGATATATATTTTAAACATTTATGGATATTAAGGGAAGTGGTGCAGTAAGTATCTGAAAGAAAAGATGGAGTTGAGATTTGTCAAGATTGTTGGAAATAAATTTCGCAAACCAGGTCTGTATATGGTAGTGTCTATTATGTCCTGTAGGGTTCTGAAGGATTTGGGAAGTGTGAAAGCGTGTGTAATTAAGGCAATAAAGGATCGGATGGGCGGTTTTATTGAAATATTTGGGATTCCGATGGTAGATATTATATAGGATTGGAGAAAGAGGAGAACCTTCAGAAAATGAGTTGGTGGAGGAGCTGCGGAGTTTGAGAAAACTATTCGGGACATTTAATATGTGAATTGGAATTTTAAAGGTGCTGCATTTAAAGAGCAGACCTCAGTGCCAAACGAAATCGAAGGCTTTTTGGAGATCGCGTATTTATTTTCTTCGAGGCTGTCAGTTTGAACAGAGAATGGTTCGTGGAAGGGTTGTATTTCTGTGCTCTAGCAAACCAAACTGATATTGGTTGATGGAACTAGAAATGTAATACATGATCTTTAAAACTGCGGAATTTATTTTACAGAAATATTCATCAATTTTTGATTTTTAGAATTTCTCTTCAAGTTTTCTAAAATTTGTTATAAATTTATATTTCTTAAATTCTATTCAAAAATTATCTTGCTTAATGTAAATTTTTCACTTTCTAATTGAGACATTTCTTCAAAAGTTCTAGAACTTTTACGCATTTCTAGTTTTATTCTATCAGAATTTTTAAGCAATTTCTTCTTAAGATTTTTTATCTTCTTGTATTTTTTTTACATTTTTATTAAGGGAATTATCTTCTTCAAATATTCAGCAAATTTTGATTTCTAGAATTTTGCAAATTGTTAACTAATTTTTGTTAATTACTACAAAGTTGCTGTTATTAATTTATTTAAAAAGAATGAATATTTTAACAATTACTATTTCAATTTTTAGAAAATTTTTGTAGTTTTGAGAATTTTCTGCTATTTTTCGCTTATATCTATCAGAATTTTCTAGGAATCTAAATTTTAAATTCCAAAACTTTCTTCAAGGTTTCTAAAATATTCCACATGTATACAGAATTCTTCTCGGGAATTCTTAATTTTTAGCATTTATTATTTCGTTTTTTTAATTATTTTGTTCTGTAATTACAAGATTTTTTCAAAAATTATTTAGTTTTTTTTTTATAAACTTTGCATAAATATTTCTAGTTTTATTCTATCTTAAATTTTTGACATTTTTTTCAATAATTCCTGATAATTTAGGTTGGTTTTGGATAATTCTTTTTTTCCAAAATGTTTTAGTATTTTTGTAGATGTCTAGAGTTTTGTAGAGCAGTTCTTCTTCCGTTATTTTTGTTAATTTGTTTTGTAATTACAAAAATTTTCTTTCATATTTCTAAATAAGGATAAACAACTCTATTTCTATCTAATTTGTCTTACATGTTTCAAGAATATTTCATTATTTTTTGTTTTTGGAAAACTCTCTTCAAAGCTGCAAAAAGTCTTTAATTTTTTAGCGTTGTTTCTTCCTTTTATCTAGAATGTTACAGAGTTTTATGAATATGCTTTCAGCTTCCTAAAACTGTTTTTAGGATACTATTTTTTCACTGTTATGTGTTGTAACAACACCTAACAGTGAATTCAAAATGGACTTTCAACAATTAAAAGCCAATACAATCAAATTATACTATTTTTTGTTACATTCAGATTCAAAAATTTTTCTTCAAAGGTTCTGGAATTTTATAACACGTTTTTTGAAATATGTGAATCTCTATTTCAAATTCCAAAACTTTCTTCAAGGTTTCTAAAAGTAAAGAATTCTTCTCGATAATTCTTATTTTTTTCAGGATTTCTTCTTTCATTTTTTTAAATAATTTTGTAAAAAGATTTTTTCAAAAATTATTTAGAGAATTTTCTTTTATATTTCTAGACCTTAGCATGATCATTTCTAGTTTTATTTTATCTGAAATTCTTGATATTTTTCAATAATTCCTTAAAATTTATCTTGTTTTTAGATAATTCCCTTCAAAATTGCCAGAATTCTTCCCGAATTTGTGTAGAGCAGTTTTCTCTAAAATTATTAAATACATTTTCTTTCATATTTCTGTAAATTAAATAAATATAAAAACACTGCTAGTTGAATTCAGCCTGATTATCGTAATTTTTTTCAAGGATATTTCATCGTTTTTTTATTTTTGAAAAATTCTTTTCAAAATTGCATAAAACTTCAAAAATTCTTTTAAAAACTTTTGCACAGTTTTATAAATTAGATTTGTAGAATGTACTTACTGCTTTGTATTTTTGGAAAATTATTATTTAATTTCTAGCTGTTATTAATTTAAATGTAAAAAAATAAGCATTTCAACAATTACTATATCAGTTTTTAGCAGCTTTTTGTAATTTTTGAAAATTTTCTTCCATTTCTTGCCTAATTTTATCAGAATTTTCTAGAAATCCCTATTTTAAATTCCAAAACTTTCTATAAGGTTCCTACAATATTGCAGATGTGTATACAATTTTTCTGGGGAATTTTTATTTTTTCAGCATTTTTTCTTTCGTTTATTCATTTATCTATTTATTTATCTTCTTATAAGTCCTTCTATCTTAAATAATACACATAAAAATAAATTATTTAAAAAGCATAATTATTTTGTTTTGTAATTAGAAGAATTTTCTCAAAAATTATTTAGTCAATTTTCTTTTATATTTCTAGACCATTGCATGAAAATTTCTAGTTTTTTTTAAATTTTTGACATTTTTCAATAATTCTTTATAATGTATCTTGTTTCTAAATAAATCACTTTAAAATTGCTAGAATTCTACCAGAATATTTCAAAAAAATTCTACAGTTTTGCGGAGCAAATTTTCTTTCGTTATTTTCATTAATTTATACTGTAATTACAAATATGTTCTCTTTAATTATTTTATCAATTTTCTTTCATATTTCTAGAAATTTGCATAAACAATTTTAGTTTAGTTCTTCCCGATTTTCATTTCATTTTTCAAGAATTATTTATCATTTCTTGTTTTTGGAAAATTATCTTCAAAATTGTAGATGTCTAAAATTTTGTACAGTTTTATGAATCAGATTTCTAGAATATGTTTCCTGTATTTTAAAACTGTTTTTAGGATACTCTTTCTTGTTACATTCAGGTTTTTCTTTAAAGGTTCTGGAATTTTATAACAATTGCTGGAAATTTTTTACCATTTTTATTTTATGTCTATTCCAAGAAGGTATAATTTTCCTATAAAGAATATTATCTTATTTCTTTAAATTTGTCCTAAATTAGCTGTTATTATATAAATAATAATAGATTATTAATTTCAAAGTGTTATTGCAATTGAAATATACCTTATACCTTAATTCTAGGTATACTTATCTTAAATTATTATTGTAATACTAAAATTACGTATAAATTATATTTGGTTGAGTTTCTAGGAAGGTTCCTTGGTAATTTAGAAAGATTTTTCACTTGTTACGATACAACCCGGCGCATCCACCATAATGATTTATTAAATTGTATGCTTTTTAAGATTATATTACCTGCTTATTACACTCTTTAGATAAGTTTCATTCTATAAATTATCAAAAAAAACTGTTAACTCAAATATTTCAGAACCTAATGAACAAGAAATTGCAGCAATAATGTTAGTTTTTTTTTCTAAATTTAAATTGCTTTAAAAATTAATAAAATTCTGAATAGTTAAGTAGTAATTTTAATAATTATTATGAAAGATAATAATATGATTATATACTTATTTTTTATTTGCTTTTTACTTATTGCAGGTAATTTTTTCAGTAGAACTGTTTGTTATTTGTACAAATATATTTTATACAAATTGTGAAAAAAATGTACTAGTAAATTTCATTAACGAATACGTACTTGTAAATACAAACCCGGCGCATCCACCAATAATATATATATAATTTATATGGAAGTGAAAATATTTCATACTTGTAGAGGAAATTACAAAACAACATTAATAATAATCCACATACGAATACAGTTTGAATACAAATAAACAACTATCATTATACATTTAAAATACACATCAGTTGGTATTTGATTAGGCAAACATTTAAATAACTTTTAGTGTACAATAATTATAAATAATTAATCGATAGCTTTTTGTGCAAAGAAATTCATTTGACTGAAAGTTTAAATTATATTGTATGTGAGGTCGTAGATTAAAAAATAACATTAAGGAAAGCTTTTAGTGTACTTTGTTTTATATGACAGTTTATGACAATGGGAGAATGACGTGATTCGCAATAATAAAATTATTTCTTATTACGTTATTTTTAGTCTAGAGAATAAATTGTTCGCAATATTTTTAAAAGATTGAGGAAACGGAGTAAAATGTAAGATCTACACTCAAGAAAAATGACTGCCCCATTAATTTTAGACCACAACACTACCTGGATCGTAAAGGTTGACACACTACTACATCGAGATTATATAAAATCGATAAAAATAAAGTTTCTCCAGAGCAATTACAAATGAGTGAAATCATATATTATTGAAACAGAACGTACGTTATATCACTATTTCATTTATTTACCGTGCTGATGATAAAGTGACATCTCGTCGGACCCAACGAATCAATTCCGGCGCTGGCCTATGCCCTCGTGTTGCTTTTTCGGCATTATTATGTGAACGGAATTGTTTGATCTTCGTCGGGATTTTCACCTACGTGGCCGGAAAAGTGGGGCCCGGAATAAAAACAGCGTTCTCCCTCGATTTTCCGTGTTCGATGACACAGCAAAGCTCCTTAGACGCATCGGCACTGACAGATCAAAGCCCGTGTTTTCGGGCTTTCCATGGCCGGATTGCAGCCCTCCTACACCCCCCTTGTACCCTAGAATTCGCAAAAAAACCGAGCTCACACTCCAGATGCAAACCTCCCAGTGCAATTGTTCCTTCCTGCAGATCGCCAGACGTACATTACACGGACTCGATTTACTGTCATTGCCGCTGCTTACTTGGGGACAACTGCCCCGGACACAATTTTATTACCGACCATTCCATTGACAAATTTATTAACAACAATTTTATTTTATGGTACCATAAATGTCGGAAAGCAATTCAATTTTAGAAGTCTAAGAATCTAATTTATGTTACTTTTCTTATAGATAAAAATAATTTATTTGTACACACATTTCAATCTACTAATGATTCATCACTATTTTAATCGTCATTATTATTTGTTTCAGATACTGCAACTACAAATGAACGATTACCGTTATCACTACATGTTCACCACATTCGTAAGTATTAACCTAGCAAAGAAACCATATCACGTCCGCTCTTTAAAACTCCTAAATTATATTACGTTACACTTAACAAGATTGCTTTAATACCACACATTTTTACCCCGTTCCATGTTTCCACGCTTTTTTCGTTTTCGTCTTCCTGGAAGACGCCGCACGATCCGATTTGGAAATTCGTATTCCTGCGTGAAATATGAATTCTATTTTCATCCCGATTTTTTTTCCTCCTTTCACAGGACCTGGAAACGTTTGATCTGGAAGACTTCAAATACAACTCGGTGAATATAACGGCGTTCCGCGTAGTCGACGTCGAAAGTCCCAAAGTGAAAGAGGCTTTGGATATCATGGAAAAATTCCAGCCCATAGGGCATCAGATACTAAATAGGAGCGGAATTATACAGGTAAAAATATTATTTTTCGTTTCATTGGGTCGCGTAATGTTCCCCGACATTGGCCGGGGATTTGGAAATAAAATAATAGGTTTGCGTTTGAAATTTCAACGCTGATTTTCCTTTAACGTATACCGATATTTTTTAGACAAACATTTTGAAAGTACATAACCTAAAAGTCTTTCGTAAGTCTATATATCAATACCGAATGAGAAATACACGTAGTTTCCAGCAAAAAATTTTTTTTTCTAAAATGTTTTTTATTTACATTTGTAACTGTTATTTCAACAACTTCAGCTTTTAATTTTAATTTTTTTTTTTTTTAGTTTCGTTCTGTAAAATTTTAATTATCTCTTTTCATAAAATTTCGAAGCTAATGTTTTTTTGTTGCTAAATTTACAACTGAATCTACTCCGATAAAAATCAAATTTAACTGATATTATCCAGATCAATTGTAATACGTTAGAAATTTACCTAGCGTACTCTTGACCTACCTCAATAGATTATTGATTCAGATAGGTTAGGAGTACGCTAGGTTAATATATGGTTTATTCGGGTAGGTCAAGAGTAGTGCAATGGATTCGTACAGTAGGTGAAGTAATTATTATTTAATTTAGCTACAGCCTGAATTGAAATTATAATGAAAAATTATTGAAATAATTTCTAAAAAATAACTAATTTGAAAAAAAAATGTATTTATTGTTATGATGTGCAATTACTTAAAGATTAGTTATTAGCGAAAGATGCTAGTATTTTTTTAGAAATCTGTAAAGAAATTTGCTTTTGAAATCACTAAAGAAAATTTTTAAAATATGGAAGAAAAGTTGTTAGAAAATTTTTGAATTTTTGTAGTCTGAGGAAATAACGTTGGGATATGTTAGAAAACTAGAGAACATAATTTTTTAAAATTTGGGGAGAATAAATTAGAAAATACACACGACCAGAATCTAAGATTCTTAAAGAAAAATTTATTGAAAATTTTACAACTTTTAAAGTATTTTAATTGTAATTCTAAAAATCTGAAATATAGGTAAATTTTTTTAAAAATTACACTAAGAAATGTTTTAAAAATTTGCAGAGACAGAACTAAGAAATATTCGCCACCACTAATCATAAAATTAGAAGAAAAATAAAAACTTAAAAGAAATAAACTAAATAAAATAAGTGCCCATCATATTTAAGAGATGAAAATACAATTGCTTCATTTTGATTAAAGCAATACAGATAGAAAAGAATTTGCTTCAGAAATGTCGAATACTCGAAGAAAATTCTATTGAGTTATTGGAAAATATACACGATCATATTTTAAATTTCTTGAAGTGTGCAAAAATTAACCATGAAATTCTTTATTATTTTAGAAATTTCGAGGAAAAAATTTTTTAAGGGTCTGAAAGGATAAATTAGAAAGTATACATGACAATTAACAACAACAAAAGAACTGCTAGAAAATTTTTAAGAATAACTAGAAAATGACTTATGAAATATTGACTATAAAACCATGAAATAAATTTTAAAAAAGAAGAAACAAACTAAATAAATGTTTATCCTATTAGACATGTAAAATTTAAAAGAACTTTCTTGAAAACATATTTCAAGGAAATTTTACTAAACAAACTCTTTAAAAAATCTGCAAGTTATATTTTAGAATTTTTAAAAACTGAGAAATTAAGAAAACAAAGGCTGATGTATTTTCGAATTCTCGAAAATAGAAACTGAAAAGTTTAGAGAAACTTAATTCGAAAATATATACGATCACCAAAAATAAGAATCAGAAGTTAAAATTGCTGGAAATTTTTTAAATATTTAAAGTTTAAGAAAATAAGAAAAGAAATACTTAAATATTTTGGAAATCTTGAAATTTTCTTTCAATTTTCAGATAATATGTTAAAGAATATATAAAACCATAAAAATAAGAATCTACTAAAAACTTGCTCCATAATTTTAGAACTTTTGAAACGTGCGAAAATAAGGCAAGAAATTCTTGGAATAGTCTAGAAATATCGCGAAAAAACATTTAAAAAAAATCTGAAACAATAAACAAAGAATACATGACCATCGACAACTAAAACAATTTGAAAAAAAAACAATACTGGAAACTTTTGAAGTGCAAAAAACAAGATAAAATATGCTGAGTAATAAACAAATAACTATTGTAGTGAAAATAAATCTGAATTGAAACAAATATAAATAATATAAAAATAATAAAATAAGACAAGTGAGATAAAAAATTAGTTTTTTTTAATAATATAAAAATTGCTTATAATTGTCGTACAGAAAAAGAAATTTGTAAGTATCACAAAGAAAAATTACTTAAAAATTTTAAAGTCTGAGAAAATGAAACAAAAACATTCAGAGAGTGTAAAAATTAAGAAGCTGAAAATTTTACATTTTTTTTTGAGAAAATAAATCAAGAAATGCTGGAATGTTTAAGAAATCTCAAGAAAAACTATTTGAAAAATTCTGAAAGAATAAGAATACAGGAACATCGGTAATAAAGAAAAATAATCTGAAAGAAGAATGGCTTGAGAAGTATGTGTTAAAAAATAAGCTAGCAGTTTCTAAATGATATTAAAAATCTCAGAGAATGATTTAGGGAATGTATGCTACCAAAGACCATAAGATAAAGAAGAAATAATAAAAAATTGGAGGAACTAAACTAAATAAAATAGGTATTTGTTCTATTCACGAAATGAAAATATAATAATTTTGTCCTTGAATTTCGGAGGCGTTTACCTGGTGGTACATTTTCGATTTTTAAATAAAGAAAACATTTAACTTTTTTATACCACTTATATTTTTTATTTCTCGTAACTAGTTTAAAAAAAATAAGTAGTATAAGAAAGTTAAGTGTTTTCTTTATTTAATAATAATTTTGATTTGATAATAACCATCCTGGACCAACATTTTCAATTTGAGGCTACTGCGCAGAGAATATAATAACATAATATAATATTAGAATATAAGAAGTTTTAGAATTTTCTTAGATATTAAGTCATAAAGCATGCTAATATAAAATAAACTACAACTTATGTCAATAATCTATATATGATGTGTGGCTAAACATACCTTGAACATGTTTACCATTTACAGCTGCCAAAAATCTGATGAAAGTCTGCAGAAATTTTAAGTTTTTAAAACAATTTGCATATAATTTGTCATTGTGAACTCCACCCAAAATTTTGAAGAAAAGAGATCATACATGATTAAATAAATAAATAAATATCTTAAAAAATTACCTGTTCTATTTTTAAAAGATTTGAAAGATACATAAATTCTACAAGCATTGCTACTGATACATTGGCATGTGTTTTGAAGAACGAAGCCTATAATAATACTATCGAAAAGTTCACTCAAGACTTACGACGAAATATATTTGTTCACTCCTAAAAACATCAACGAAATCTATCGTCTAGAATTTAGTTCAGTTGATGATTGTAGAAAGTAATTTGAATAAAAAATTGTAATTTTGTAACAGGCAAATTACTTTTGTATCATTCAATGTCTATCGAAGTATTAGCTAGAGAAGTAGTTGTTTCAAAAGTGATTTGTTTTTGTAGTCTTAATAAGACTCATTTGTTGTAGATTTTACGAAAATATTTCCGTGATTTTTCTAATTATCAGTAAGTTTTGACGATTAAAATAGCTTTTTTCTTTGAATCTAGCTGATACGTACTTCAAGTAGACATTAGCAATCACCATCTAAATTTACTTTCTAGTCATGAAGAAGTAGTCTTCTCAAAATCCATGCAGCAGAATGCTATTAAAAATTGCTGAGGACTTAATAAGGAATGAAAAAATTGTCAGTCATAGCATTTATTTATTTTATTTTTACCCAACAGCCAAAAAGGCCAATTACAAAGTAAAATTAGCATTAAAAACTTAAATTAATAATTAAAATACAATAACAAAAATACAAATAACGAATGATACAAATTAATACATAAACATAAATTATAATTACTTAACAAAAACTTTCTAGACTTTCTAGACTAGAACATATGATTAAATGGCAGTAAAAGATGGAGAATATAAATCAATAAGAGTACTCTTTTATTATTAGAAAGTAGATATGGTAAATACTTTCTAATAATAAAAAGGTACTCTTATACTCTCATCAAAACCATCCTGCAGTGTAATATGAAGCTACTAATAATCTGTAGTTTGATTTTTGTGAGTTACGTGAAGGTAATCTTGATTAATTAAAAAGAACTAAAAAACCTTTCTTCACAATTTTATTTAAATTCACAGGTATATATTACTTAAAATCGCTTAAGAATTTACTTCTGCAGCGCAGAATGAAGAAGTTACTTCAATTAAATAAAACAGAATAATTTAAATAATTCAGTGTTCAGTATTTCCATACATAAAGGAGTTGCTATGGTGAATTTCTAGAATGGTTATCACCTTTCAACTTTGTGTAGAATGTTAGCTCCAAATTTATAAATATTAGGAATATATCATCTTTACAAACACTTTTCGAGGTTAATATTTTTAGATATTTTTGAGCTAAAATTTCCAGACAAAACTGAAATGAAAGAAATATATTTAATCATAGTTTAAAACAATTATATCAGTTTTAAGGAGTATTTGTTTTTATCTGTTGATCATATTAAAGATTTTGAATCAAAAAATACCCTCATCAAAACCCATTCTGCGAGATAACATAATGGTAATTGAAATCACTAAGGAATTAACTTCCAACAAAAAAAAAAGAATGAAGTTAGTTATTCAGTTATAGAGCAGAATAATTTAAAGAATTTATTATTCAGTGCTTCCATCTATACAAGAACTGCTATGGTGAATTTCTAGAAGAACAATGCTACTTGTTACAAATACATTTCAACTATTGTCTACATTGTTAGCTGTAAATTTATTAATATTAGAAGTATATCATATTATTTTAAGGTAGACATTTTTGGGCTAAAATCTCTAATATGAATTATTATCACCACGCAGAACTTTGAAATAGAGGAGGATTGAAACAAGGTTCAAAACTATCAATCAAGTTTTAAGAATTACCAATTTGAAACCTTCTATATTTTAAAGTATTACCTACTGAGTTTTGATTGTACTGAAAATTTGTTTTGTGTAGACAAAAATGCAGAAATTTGTTAGTTTTTGATTTTGTGCTTCTGCAGATTTGGCATATTCACAAGTGTAGTTCTAAAAGTTATTATATTAAATTCAGAATTATTTATATGCGTTTCTATCTGATAGTGATTTGCTAGACCCTACATTTTATAACTCTATCGTTCTAGATTTTGCAAGTAATTTCCGAAACCCTAATGAGTCACTTAGATGGTAAAGAGCTGGAGGATATTGTATAGCTAACAATTACCCACATCCACACTGACAATTCTTCTTCTATACCAATTAATCCAAAAATTTATCAAAACATCTTAATCTTAAGATTGAGAAATAGTAACATTCCTGTGATAACTACAACTGATAAAACAATAAATATTCTTATTAGCATGTTTCTAATAATAAAGTACTTTAAATTCAAATCTGCAAGGCTTAATGTACAAGTTTATGAACAAAACTGGAAATATGATAGAAACACTGCAAACTTTAGTTAACAAAATTCGCTTTTTGGGTTTCAAATAATTCTAAAACATATATCATCTCAAAACAAAACCTTTTGGGATTTGAATAAATTTAAAAAATACCTCTCAGCATGTATTGGCACATTTAGAGTTAATATACTTTTAATATTCTACAAAAATAAACAGTTTAATATAACTCAAAATTTAATGGCAACACTGGAAACTGAATTTTGGTTAACGAAATTCGCTTTTCGTATTTCAAATAAGTCTAAAAAATTGATCAAAGCATGTGATGGCCTTAAAATTTGTAAATATATTTAAAAGTATTTTTAATACTTCACAAAATAAATAGTGTAACGCAACTGGAAATTAACTGACAACAGTGCAAACTAAATTATAGTTAACGAAATTCACTTTTCGTGATTCAAATTATTCTAAAAAGATACATCACCACGTGTATTGGCCTCAAAACTAATAAATACATTTAGAATTAATGTGTTTTTAATACTTTAGAAAATAAACCGTATAACATAACTGAAAATATAATGGCAACACTGCAAACTGAATTTTAATTAACGAAATTTGCTTTTCGGGATTAAAATAATCCTAAAAAATACTTCACCCCATGAATTGACCTCAAAATTTATAAACATGCTTAAAAGTACTGTACTTTCAATATTATATAAAATAAACAGTGAAACACAACCTGAAATAAAATGACAACACTGTAAAATTAATTTTAGTTAACAAAATTAGCTTTCCAGATTTCAAATAATTCCAAAAAATAAATCACCGCAAGTATTAAACTCAAAATTTGTAAACACATTTAGAATTAACGTATTTTTAATACTTCACAAAACAGTATAACGCAACTGAAAATATAATGGCAACACTGCAAACTAATTAATGAAATTCGCTTTTCGGGATTCAAATAATTGTAAAAAATACTTCACCGCATGAATTGACCTCAAAATTAGTAAACACATTTATAATTAGTATACTTTTGATATTTTACAACACTGCAAACTGAATTTTAGTTAACAAAATTCGCTTTTTGGGTTTCAAATAATTCTAAAAAATACATCACCGCATGAATTAACCTTAAAATTTGTAAACACATTTAGAATTAATGTGCTTTCGGTATTTTACCAAACAATCAGACTAACACAACTAGAAAGAAAATGACAACACTGCAAACTGAGTTATAGTTAACCAAATTCGCTTTCCAAGATTCAAATAATTCTAAAAAATCAATCACCGCATGTATTAAACTCAAAACTTGTAAACACATTAAGCATTAATGTATTTTTAACACTTTACAAACTAAACTGTTTGACATAACTGGAAATATAATGGCAACACTGCAAACTGAATTTTAGTTAACGAAATTTGCTTTTCGGAATTTAAATGATCCTAAAAAATACATCACCGCATAAATTGGCCTCAAAATTTGTAAACTCATTTAGAATTAATGTACTTTTATTACGTTACAAAATAAACAGTATAATACAACTGGAAATTTAATGGCAACACTGCAAACTTAAATTTAGTCAACAAAATTCGCTTTTCGGATTTCAAATAATTCTAATAAATACATCACCGCATAAATCGACCTCAAAATTTATAAACACGCTTAGAATGAATGTACTTTTAATAATTTACAAAATAATCAGAGTAACACAACAAGGAAGAAAATGACAACACTGCAAAATGAATTTAAGTTAACGAAATTAGCTTTACAGAATTCAAATAGTTCTAAAAAATAAATCACCGCATGTATTGAACTCAAAATTTGTAAACACATTTAGAATTAATATATTTTTGATACTTTACGAAAAAAACGGTGTCACATAACTGAAAAATATAATGGCAACACTGCAAACTGAATGATAATTAACGAAATTCGCTTTTCGGGATTCAAATAATTCTAAAAAATACTTCACCTCATGAATTGATCTCAAAATTTGCAAACACATATAGAATTAATGTATTTTTCAAACTTTACAAAATGATCAAAGTAACACGACTAGAAAGAATATGACAACACTGCAAACTGAATTCTATAGATTTTAAAGATTCTAAAGATTGTGTTTATTCTTTTCAATTCAATTCAATTTAATTTATTAGTGCCAATAAGCTAAAAATATCGTAAGAGGCTTAAATTCAATTACAAACAATTCTAACTAAAAATAAAGAAGATATGTGATTTACTTGAGAAACAAAGTAACAGATTATCAAATATCAGTACAGTGTATGGAAACCCAATTAAAATTAAAATTTAAAATCAGACAATACTAATTAAGATTCTAGAGATTTTAACGATTCTGTATGTTCTAAAGTTTCTAAAAATTCTTAAGATTCTAAATATTCTAAATTTTCTAAAGTTTCTGAAAATTCTGAAGATTGTAAATATTCTAAAGATCTTATTATATAGTTATAAAGATTCTAGAGTTTCTAAAGATTCTAAAGATTCTAAAACATTCTAAAGTTTCTAAAGATTTTAAAGATTCTAAAGATTCTAAAGATTTTAAAAATTCTAAAGATTCTAGAAATTATAAAGATTCTAAAGATTCTTAATATACTTTGAAGCTTCTAAATATTCTAAAGATTCAAGATTCTAAAGATTGTATTGATTCTAAAGATTAAATAAAATGACAACAATGACAACATTGCAAAATATATTTTAGTTAACAAAATTAGCTTTCCAGAATTTAAAAAATTCTAGAAAATAAATCACCACATGTATTAAACTAAAAATTTGTAAACAGATTCATAATTAATGTATTTTTAATATTTTACAAAAAAAACCTATAACGCAACTGGAAACATAATGGCAACATTGCAAACTGAATTTTAGTTAACGAAATTTGCTTTTCGGAATTCAAAAATTTCTAAAAAATACTTTACTGCATGAATTAACCTCAAAATTAGTAAACACAATTATAATTAATGTACCTTTATTACTTCACAAAATAAACAGTGTAATACAACTAGAAATTTAATGGCAACACTGCAAACTTAAATTTAGTTAACAAAATTCGCTTTTCGGATTTCAAATAATTCTAAGAAATACATCACCGCATGTATTAACCTCAAAATTTATAAACACACTTAGAATTAATGTACTTTTAATATTGTATAAAATAAATAATGAAACACAAACCGCATGTATTAAACTAAAAATTTGTAAACACATTTAGAATTAATGTATTTTTAATACTTTACAAAATAAACCGTGTAACATAACTAGAAATATAATGGCAACACTGCAAACAGAATTTTAATTAATGAAAGTTGCTTTTGGTTATTGAAATAATTCTAAAAAATAAAATACAAGATTTATTGAACTCAAATTTTTGCAAATACATTTAAGATTAACGTACTTTTATTATTTTTTTAAACAAACATTGTAATATAACTGGAAATTGAATGGCAACGCTGCAAACTTAATTTTAGTTAACACAATTCGCTTTTCGGATTTCAAATAATTCTAAGAAATACATCACCGCATGTACTAACCTCAAAATTTATAAACACGCTTAGAATTATTGTTCTTCTGATATTTTACAATATAATAAGAGTAACACAATTAAGAAGAATATGACAACACTGCAAACTGTATTTTAGTTAACGAAATTCGCTTATCGGGTTTTAAATAAGTCTAAAAAATACATCACCGCATGTATTGATCTCAAAATTTGCAAACACATATAGAATTAATGTACTTTTAATATTTTACAAATCGATCAGAGTAACATAACTAGAAAGAATATGATAACACTGCAAACTGAATTTTAGTTAATAAAAGTCGCTTTTCGGGTTTCAAATAATTCTAAAAAATACATCACCGCATGTATAAACCTGAAAATTTATAAACACGCTTAGAATGAATGTACTTTTAATACTCTATAAAAGAGATAGTGAAACACAACTAGAAATAAAATGACAACACTGCAAAATGAATTTTAGTTAACGAAATTAATTTTCCAGAATTCAAATAATTAAAAAAAAAATGTATGTATTAAACTCAAAATTTGTAAACACATTTATAATTAATGTATTTTTAATACTTAACAAAATAAACCGTGT
Organism: Ontholestes murinus; assembly: GCA_963969525.1. Taxonomy (NCBI): domain Eukaryota; kingdom Metazoa; phylum Arthropoda; class Insecta; order Coleoptera; family Staphylinidae; genus Ontholestes; species Ontholestes murinus. Next base: position 11,026,960 of record OZ018391.1, on the reverse strand, counting down.
CAGATAACTGGTAATATAATGGCAACACTGCAAACTGAATTTTAATTAACGAAATTTGCTTTTCGGGATTCAAATAATTCTAAAAATTACATCACCGCATGAATTGATCTCAAAATTTGCAAACACATATAGAATTAATGTACTTTTAATACTTTACAAAATAATCAGAGTAACACGACTAAAAAGAAAATGAAAATACTGCAAACTGAAATTTAGTTAACGAAATTCGCTTTTTGTGTTTCAAATAATTCTAAAAAATATATCACAGCATGTATGAACCTCAAATTTTCAAACACGCTTAGAATTAATGTACTTTTAATATTCTATAAAATAAACAGTGAAACACAGTTCAAAATATTTTAATTATTTGATAGATTCTAAGGTCTATACTGATTCTAAAGATTCTTGCGATTCTAATGAGTCTAAATATTTGAATGATTTTAATATTATAACGATTAGAAAGATTCAAAAACTTTTAAAAATCCGAAAGATTCTAAATATTATTATGATCTTTATCTTGGAAAAGAGTTTAAAGATTCTGAAAGTTCTGATGATTTTAAAGATTCTAAAGTTTCTAAAGATTCTAAACATTCTTAATATTCTAAAGATTATGAAGATTCTAAAAATTTTAAAGATTCTAAATATTCTAAATATACTAAAGATTTTGAAGCTTCTGGAGAATTTAAATATTCAAGATTGTAAAGATTCTCTAGATTTTTCGCTAGCTATCTTACTTTAAGAGATATTTGATCGTTTCCATACATATCAGCGACACTGTAGAAGATTCTGAAGATTTTAACGATTCTATACGTTTTAAAAATTCTAAAAATTCTTAAGATTCTAAATATTCTAAATTTTTTAAAGATTCTAAAGATTTTGAAAATTCTGAAGAATGTAAATATTCAAGATTGTAAATATTCTAAAGATCTTATTTTAGAGTTCTAAAGATTTTAAAGATTCTAAAGTTTCTAAAGATTCTATAGTTTATAAACATTCTAAAGATTCTAAAGACTCTAGAGATTATAAAGATTCTAAATATTTTAAAGATTCAAAATATTCTAGAGATTCTAAAGATTCTAAATATTCAGAATCAGATTGTAAAGATTCTATAGATTTTAAAGATCCTAAAGATTGTGTTTATTCTTTTCAATTCAATTCAATTTAATTTATTAGTGCCAATAAGCTAAAAATATCGTAAGAGGCTTAAATTCAATTACAAACAATTCTAACTAAAAATAAAGAAGATATGTGATTTACTTGAGAAACAAAGTAACAGATTATCAAATATCAGTACAGTGTATGGAAACCCAATTAAAATTAAAATTTAAAATCAGAAAATACTAATTAAGATTCTAGAGATTTTAACGATTCTGTATGTTCTAAAGTTTCTAAAAATTCTTAAGATTCTAAATATTCTAAAGTTTCTGAAAATTCTGAAGATTGTAAATATTCAAGATTGTAAATATTCTAAAAATCTTATTATATAGTTATAAAGATTCTAGAGTTTCTAAAGATTCTAAACATTCTAAAGATTCTAAAACATTCTAAAGTTTCTAAAGATTTTAAAGATTCTAAAGATTCTAAAGATTTTAAAGATTCTAAAGATTCTAGAAATTATAAAGATTCTAAAGATTCTTAATATACTTTGAAGCTTCTAAATATTCTAAAGATTCAAGATTCTAAAGATTGTATTGATTCTAAAGATTAAATAAAATGACAACAATGACAACACTGTAAAATATATTTTAGTTAACGAAATTAGCTTTCCAGAATTTAAAAAATTCTAGAAAATAAATCACCACATGTATTAAACTCAAAATTTGTAAACGGATTCATAATTAATGTATTTTTAATATTTTACAAAAAAAACCTATAACGCAACTGGAAACATAATGGCAACATTGCAAACTGAATTTTAGTTAACGAAATTTGCTTTTCGGAATTCAAATAATTCTAAAAAATACTTTACTGCATGAATTGTCCTCAAAATTAGTAAACACAATTATAATTAATGTACCTTTATTACTTCACAAAATAAACAGTGTAATACAACTAGAAATTTAATGGCAACACTGCAAACTTAAATTTAGTTAACAAAATTCGCTTTTCGGATTTCAAATAATTCTAAGAAATATATTACCGCATGTATTAACCTCAAAATTTATAAACACACTTAGAATTAATGTACTTTTAATATTCTTTAAAATAAATAATGAAACACAAACCGCATGTATTAAACTCAAAATTTGTAAACACATTTAGAATTAATATAGTTTTAATACTTTACAAAATAAACCGTGTAAAATAACTGGAAATATAATGGCAACACTGCAAACAGAATTTTAATTAATGAAATTTGCTTTTGGTTATTGAAATAATTCTAAAAAATAAAATACAAGATTTATTGAACTCAAATTTTTGCAAATACATTTAAGATTAACGTACTTTTATTATTTTTTTAAACAAACATTGTAACATAACCAGAAATTGAATGGCAACGCTGCAAACTTAATTTTAGTTAACACAATTCGCTTTTCGGATTTCAAATAATTCTAAGAAATACATCACCGCATGTACTAACCTCAAAATTTATCAACACGCTTAGAATTAATGTTCTTCTGATATTTTACAATATAATCAGAGTAACACAATTAAGATGAATATGACAACACTGCAAACTGAATTTTAGTTATAAAATTCGCTTTTCGTGTTTCAAATAATTCTAAAAAATACATCACCGCATGTATGTACCTCAAAATTTATAAACATGCTTAGAATTAATGTACTTTTAATATTCTATAAAATAAACAGTAAGACACAACTAGAAATAAAATGACAACACTGCAAAATAAATTTAAGTTAACGAAATTAGCTTTACAGAATTCAAATAATTCTAAAAATAAATCACCGCATGTATTAAACTCAAAATTTGTAAACATATTTAGAATTAATGTATTTTTAATACTTTACAAAATAAACCGTGTCACATAACTGGTAATATAATGGCAACACTGCAAACTGAATGTTAATTAACGAAATTTGCTTTTAGGGATTCAAATAATTCTAAAAAATACTTTACCTGATGAATTGATCTCAAAATTTGCAAACACATATAGAATTAATGTACTTTTGATATTTTACAAAACGATCAGAGTAACACAACTAAAAAAAATGACAACACTGCAAACTGAAATTTAGTTAACGAAATTCGTTTTTTGGGTTTCAAATAATTCTAAAAAATACATCACCGCATGTATTAACCTCAAAATTTATAAGCACGCTTAGAATAAATGTACTTTTAATATTTTATAAAATAAATAGTAAAACACAACTAAAAATAAAATGACAACACTGCAAAATGAATTTTAGGTAACGAAATTAGCTTTCCAGGATTCAAATAATTCTAAAAAAATAAATCACCGCATATATTAAACTCAAAATTTGTAAACAGATTCAGAATTAATGTATTTTTAATATTTTATAAAATAAACCCTGCAACGCAACTGGAAACATAATGGCAACACTGCAAACTGAATTTTAATTAACGAAGTTCGCTTATCGGGTTTTAAATAATTCTAAAAAATACATCACCGCATGTATTGATCTCAAAATTTGCAAACACATATAGAATTAATGTACTTTTAATATTTTACAAAACGATCAGAGTAACACAACTAGAAAGAATATGACAACACTGCAAACTGAATTTTAGTTAATAAAAGTCGCTTTTCGGGTTTCAAATAATTCTAAAAAATACATCACCGCATGTATAAACCTGAAAATTTATAAACACGCTTAGAATTAATGTACTTTTAATACTCTATAAAAGAGATAGTGAAACACAACTAGAAAGAAAATGACAACACTGCAAACTGACTTATAGTTAACCAAATTCGCTTTTTGGGTTTTAAATCATTCTAAAAAATACAACACCGCATGTATGAACCTCAAAATTTATAAACACGCTTAGAATTAATGTAATTTTAATATTCTATAAATAAATAGTGAAATACAACTAGAAATAAAATGACAACACTGCAAAATGAATTTTAGCTAACGAAATTAGCTTTCCAGATTTCAAATAATTCTAAAAAATAAATAACCGCATGTTTTAAACTCAAAATTTGTAAACACATTTAGAATTTATTTATTTTTAATACTCCGCAAAATAAATAGTATAACGCTACTGAAAATATAATGGCAACACTGCAAACTTAATTTTAGTTAACATAATTCGCTTTTCGGGATTTAAATAATTCCAAAAACTACATCACCGCATGTATTGGCCTCAAAATTTGTAAACCCATTTAGAATTGATGTTTTTTTAATACAGCATTAAAATAAATAGTTTGACACAATTGGAAATATAATGGCAACACTGCAAACTGAATTTTAGTTAACGATTCGCTTTTCGGGAATCTAATAATTCTAAAAAATACCTCACCGCATGTGTTGACCTCAAAAGTAGTAAACAGATTTAGAATTTATGTATTTTTAATACTCTATAAAATAAATAGTGTGACGCAGGTGGAAACTTGACTGCAAATTGAATTTTAGTTAATGAAATTCGCTACTGTCTCACCATATGTTCTCCAAAATACTAACACTGAAGAGTTTGGCCCAAAAGTGCCTAAACTGCAGGACCAGCTCTTAAAATTGTAGTTTATTTGGCTTCACGTTTGAATTGACCAACTAAACAGAATCTGCTATTTGGTTGCAGATGATGTACTGATATTGAAACCTAACTTGCAGGAATAAATGACGATAATTAAAGCGAATTAACTTCTTCAGCTATGTTAAAACTATACAAAAGATTCAAACAAATAAAGAATAATCAACAGCATTCCGGAAATATTTGCTAATATGGATGTTTTGGTATGCAGTTAAGATCTAAGTGAGGTTTATAATAAGAGAATTATGGATTTTCACTTCATTTGAACGTCAAAATCCACAAAAGTGTTTAAGTGTAGGTATCATTTTAGACTGATTGATGTCTCATTTTATAAGGAGATGGCAGTGTAAGGAAAAGCTGGAATAAAAACGTGAAGTCGTTCAGCGTGAAAAACTTGCTCATTTCAATCATATCACTTTTAGTTTAAAAACCATCTTGAATTATTTTAGGTTTGGTAGAGCTACTTACGATTGTCGTAGTCTTGCTTTGTTTATATAGAGTAATCCAGAAGATATGCTCAGTACTGTATTGGAAAATTTTAATCAAGTTTCTTGATGAGTTATTACATGTATTACAAAAATAAATTTGTTAATTTTCTTTAAGCTTAAGCATCTAATTAATTTTAATTGACATAATTAAATATAAGTAAATAGCGTACTTTTGACCTACATCAAAATTATGTCTTAATCTAGCTTACCTCAATAAATAAGTATGATCCTAGTGCACTTATTTTAATAAAAATAGATTATTAAAAGGACTTAGAGAGAATGAATGTATTATTAATTGAAGTAATTAATAATAAGCTTTATTCGAAATATATACAATTTATTGAGGTTAATCGAGAGTAAGCCTAATTCTTTAATTAGTTGCATTGTTTATACACTAATTAGAAATGCTAATTAGTATTAATTTATTTTCAGGCGGAACCAGCACTGATGTTCGACTCTGTGTACGTGTTCGCCAAAGGGTTGACGGCGATGGAATCGGGACATTCCATCAAGCCTGTCAATTTGTCCTGCGATTTGGAGAGGCCTTGGGATGATGGTCTCTCGTTATACAATTACCTTGACGCGGTGGTAAGTGCTTCCTCCACACTTTCCATTTACTTTCCACGCCATTTCGTGTAAGCCAGCGAAATTGCTACATCAGAATTTTTATACTGCCTCGCGTTACATTTTCCTCCCTCTACCCGACACCCCTATACATTTAATTAAACCCATAAAAATCACAATTTATTACGCCAGCGATTTAAAAAAAACTATTTCGTCATGAATATTACAATACATTTGGTAATTCAAATAAAATTGTGAAGAAATTGTATGTCCTTGAAAACTGAATACATTTAAATTAATTAATAAAAATGCATTCCCATCAATGCGAATAATAAACATATTTCCAGGCACGAGGCAATTACGTTCAGAATTCCCTTAAAAGAGCATCCGGGGAGGGATATTGGGCCCGAATTCCGGCACCCTCGTCGTGAATAAGAAATAAAAATGGCACTCATTGCCCGACACGATTTCGATAATTCGATTCTGCAAATATGGCAAAAAAAAATATTTCCCGAGGCGCGAACGCGAAATAAATAATTTCCCATCCCCCCGGTGACAGTTATTTATAAAAGTGAAATCCTCCAAGGGCGCGAACTCACTAACTTCCCTCTTTATATTTATTTCTCCGAGGTGTTAGAAGTTTTCGTTAAAGAACAGTAGACACAAAAAAAGAAGTACAGCCGCAACCTGGACCGGTTTATAAAGTTACCATTAAACATTTCGGGCCGTACGTTGTGCGAATACGTAAATCGGGCCCCGCTTTCTTGATTTTTTTTGTATATTTTACTGGAAAATCCCCCGCGGAATTCGGGGGGCGCCGGATATTTATCGCCGCGCTTAACCGGGCCCGACGCGGCGTGATAAATTTTTTATTTATACAATTTCGCGCCCCATTAATTAGTGGAGTGTTCATAAAATACTTGACACTATCATAAAGCGTCGGTTGATGGCTTATGGTGTCACAAGAGATTAACGAAGTTACCAGCGCTATATTAATTCGGGGTGTGAAATTATGATCATGTTAATGAAATGAAAACTGAATGTCATTGCGGTGATAGAGTTTGGTTAAATGTTATAATAAATTTTACTGGTTTAAACCGATAGAGAATTAAGAATTGAAAAGATATTAAATTATAGAATTTAAAAACTGTATTAAATAATACACAATCAAAAAATTGTTTTCTCTAAAGAGACTGCTTTGCTAGGACAGTTGCAAAATGTTTGGCTCCTCTAAGAGCAGTTACGTAAAAGTTTTTATTTAATTAATTTTATGCATCAGAATATGAGAACATAAAAATTATTGAGATTATATCTTCAAACTGGCCTTATCTGCCAGAAGTTTCCTCCAAAAGATTTCATAAATTAACCTATATAAACCAAAATATACTTAAAAAATAAACGACTTTTTAACTTTGTATAACACTGACTTTATTTTGTGACTATAGTTTTGACAATTTTAACTTGTCATTATCAAACTTGAAGTGTTTCAGTTTTTTTTAGTTTAGAAGAATAATATATAACGAATTAGAGGCCTTCACCATTAACAGTTTGATCAAAATAGAATTGATTCCGGATGTAGAAGATGACGTCAACTTCTTACATGACGGTACATAAAGGGTTTAAGTAGAAGGACGTAATTTAATATACGTCTTATATCGCAGAACTTTTGGATAGCCAAAATTAAAATTCATCAATAATTAATTACATTACGCATATTACCTTCATTTATTTCAAACAATAAAATTACTTAAATAAAATTATTATTGCTACACGAATTACAATTTTATTTCTGTAAAAAAATTATTCAATCGAACGAAAGAGGCGAACAACAAAAACCATCTATACAATAAAACAATTAATACGCGTTGTGTGTATTTATTCGAGCCCGACGCTTGTCCCATTGTTGTCGAAATTTCCAACATTTAAAACGATAAAATTACGAGAGGCGGCCACAGCGTTCGGTCCTTTCATTCGCATGAAAAAACCCGCCGCCGCCGCCGCGACGGATAAAACCCCGTTTCGCTCCTTAATAACTCTCATCAGTCAGCTGAATAAAAAGCGAGCAAATGCCGTAATAAAATTAACAGGAAATTAAGCGGATTTATATGCGGAATTATGGAAATAACACAATTAGGAAAACGCGACGGTCGGAAATTTTAATTTGCGCCCGATGTCTATAAGTTCTGAATTAAGAATTTTTATACATATTTTACATCACACCAAATAACAATATAAATTGTTATGATTCCGTATAATTTAAAAAAATAATAATAGAAAAATTCATCCTTTAAAAATTCTACAATCCTTAATGAAAATTGTAGGAATTTGAAAGAGAAATTGGCAGAAAGACCATGGGTCGATAGCCGCAAAGAAAATCAATTACGTTTGTTGTTATATATAACTTTTGTAACAAGTAATAAATAAAGTGTTTGTCTCTCTGAAAGAGAATTCTGGAACACTGAATAATATTTTTTAAACTGACAAACTGATATGCTAGAAACCCCTAAAAAACTGGGAAACGTATTTCTAAAGAAATATAGATTTTAGGAATCAGGGAAAAGATACCATTACTGGAAAATTTTAGAAACCTCGATGAAAATTGTCTCAATTAGAAATAAAAATTCTTAAGAATTGTTGGTAATTTTCAAAAAAATTAAATAGCTTAAAAATTCCGTTAAGATAAAGAAAGATGAAGTATGCCAAACAACCATTCCTTATGCTAGGTCAGATGTAGGCTAGGTCAAAATATAACTCACCCAAGCAATGATATGATGAGGTAGGTCAGGTCAGAGTAGTTGAACATTTAACCTATTGAGGCCGGACAAGAGTACTCTAAGTCAATAAAACTGGCGTTTGTTTTCTTTTCAATCTAAAAATATGACTAATATGTAATTATATATGTAAGGTGGGTGGGTTATCTCAACTCTAATCATTAATTTTATTGAATTCATTTTTTTGTTCTAAAATTGTTACATAATTTTAACAAAATCAATTGAATTTTTAATGAAAATAAAGATAACATAAAAAAAACTGCTTAAAATTAGTTTAAATTTTAGAAAATTCAATAATTGTGTTTTTTTAAATAATTATGTTTCTAGAAGGAAACAAAACAAACAATCTGCCAAATAATATTTTAGGGACCTTTAAACGTGCTTTTATAAATCTGTAAAAAAACTTTAATATTTATAAAAGTCTAACAAAATAAGATGAAGATGTTTTAGAAGTCTAGAAAAAACGTTTCTGAAAAATTATAGAAACCTTCAAGAAAACCCTACAAAGAGAAATTGCCGAAGAATAAAGAGAAATTATTGAAATATTTTAGAACCCTTTAAGAAAATTGTTTCATTGTGAAAAAATTTTTAAAATTTTAGATACAATTCTCAAAATTTAAAAGAGAAATGCTTAAATCCGATAAGATAAAGCAAGAAATGGTGAAGTAAATAAAGTAGATAAAAAAGTGCTTTAAAATACTTTAAATATAAATAAAAATTCAAATAACCTGAAAGAAATATCTTACTTATATAACCATCCATGTCTGAATCCCACAAACATCTTAAACTAGATTTCACGCCAGCGGCTTTTTAATCTTCCTATACCTCTTCATATGCCAATCTAAAAAAATATAGATATAGCAATATAAAAAATATTGCTGTGGGATTTTAGAAATTTGAAAAAATGTGTAATATTTGTAAAATGTCCTATATACCAAGGCAAGAGATTATTGAAAATATAAAAATCTCTTTAAAAATTCTGGAATTACTTGCAAATAGGAAAAGAAATTGCTAGAAGACTATAGCCTTTCTGAAGGATAGTAGCTGAAGACAATCCTTGCAATTTGACAAAGAAACTTCTAAATAATACAATAAGATAAAGAAAGAACTATTGAAAATTATAAAAATTCTAGGAACGTGTAAACGAAACTGCTGCAGAGTTATAAAAATCTGTAACAAAAAACTATAGTGAACATAAAAAGCCTTACAAAATAACAAATGATGTTAAAAAAATATAGTTAGCTGATAAAAAAAGTTCTAAGAAATTATATAGACCAAAAAAAAATCTAGAAATTGTAAGGAGAAAATGCGGGAAAATCTTATAAAGTCATGGCTGAAAGACCGCGGGTCGATAGCCACTGATTAGAAGAAATCTCAAGTCTGCACACTTCACTTTACAAAAATTGTAAAAATATTTGCTTCTAATAATAAAGATGTTTTCTCTCTCTCTCTTATAAAGTCAAAAAAAAATTAAGAAAATTAAAAAAATTCTCAAATTTTGAAAAATTGAAATAAAATTTAAGAAATGAGCTAGAAATTTTAGAAATGGGTTTGTAAGGTTAAGAGTTCCTGAAAATTAGTTAACGAAGGCAATTCTCGCAATTTGAATAAAGATTTCTAAAGAAAAAATCAGAATGGTGAATTTTTTTAAAAAAAAATACTTGAAAATTGTAACAAACAGAAATTGCTGCATAGTCCTACAAAATCTAAAAACTACTATTAAAATTACTCTAAAATATAAGGTAAGAGATACTGGACAATTCTAGAAATGAGTTGAGATTTTCTCTTCCTTACGATAAAGGAAGAAGTAGTAAAATTTTTGAGAAAAAATATGCTCCAAAATACTAAAACCGTCAATAGATGTTCTAAAAATGTGAAAGGCAAATTGCTGAAGAATTCTAAAAATACCATACAGTATTAATTTTATGTAATTTCTTTTGTAAACTGGCTAAACCGTCCAATAAATATACTATTATTATAACGTATAAAATCTTACAAAATGAGACTAGAGATAGAAATACGTGTTTTAAGTTACGAGAAGATTATTATATACTAAATTGTATTCAAAATATTATCACTTTCTTTACAAAATAGTTTTTATTAACTAAATGTACATTTAACTATTCATAAGGAGCACTTCGTGTTCTAAATGAACATCTAGTTAATAAAAACAATTTTGTGGAGAAAGTGATAATATTTTGAACACAATTTAAGACTAGAGATGTTGAAAAATTCTAGAAATATGGAAAAAATATTTCTGAAAAATTATAAAGGTATTTATAATAAAAATATTTCTGAAAAAATATAAAGATATTTATAATTTTTTAGAAGTATTTTTATTATAGAAATCAGAAAAAAACATATGGAAAAAAGAGATTTACTTAAAAAGTTCTGATAAAATAGAGCAATAAATAGTGAAACTTAAGAATGAAAGGAAAAAAATCCCTAAAAATTCTTAAACTGTCAATTTAGATTCTAAAAACCTAAAAGAAAAAATACTATAATATTTGTAAAAAGTCCCAGGAAATAGATGAAGACATGTTGAAAATTCTAGAAATCTGTCAGTATATTTAAGATTTAAAAAAAATAGTTAAAAACCATTCTCGAAATTTTGAAGTAGATAAGAATTAATAAATAAATTGGATTTATTTTTGAAGAAATAGAATAACGCAATGCTAAAAAAAGTATGAAGGCAAAAAAGAAATTGTTGCAGAATTTTATATATCTGGAAAGTACTGTAAGATTTGTAAAGCGTCTAATAAAATAATGCAAAATATGCTGGAAAATTATAGAAATTCTGTTAGGATGTAAAATAGCTTAAAAATTCTAAAACATCAATTTAATCAATGAATATAATTATAAAAATGGAAGTGCATGAGTTTAGTGTTCAATTAATGAAGTTCTAAAAAGAGAAATTCTAGAAATCTGTAAAAACTAACTATTATATATGTAATGATCTATTACATATATAATAGTTAGTTTTTACAGATTTCTAGAATTTCTCTTTTTAGAACTTCATTGATTGAACACTAAACTCATGCACTTCCATTTTTAAAATAAGGCAAGATCCTAAAATTCTAAAAATCTGTTGAAATATCATAAAAATATTTGAAAATACAAAAAAATCCAGAAAACCTCATTTCTAGAAAATAGTTAGAAAAAAATAGAAAATTTTCCGTTAATATAAAGAAAGAAGGGATGACAATTTTGAAACATAAAGAAAAATGCTTAAAAATTGTGGAACCAAAAAAGTCCAAAAGAATCCAAAAAGTCTGTAAAAAATAATATTTATATTTATATTTTTTTTATAAAATAAGAGGCGTTTATTAATTTTAGTAATTTGAAAACAAACACTTACAAAAATTACCTTGATGAAAATCCTAGGATTCAGGAAGAAAAAAATACGTGAAAATGTATTATTAATTACTGAAAAAATTTTGAAAGCTCAAAGAAAACTTTCTCAATTTCTAATAAAAAATAAATTTTTAGAAGTCTGTGATACAATCTAAGAAATTAATTGACAGGGATCTAGTTCAATGCTTGGACAATAGAGGGCGCCTTTATGGTTATATCTTTATTCTAAAAATTTCTTAAGAATGGTTGATAAATACAATTCTCGTAATATGGAATGGAATGGAATGGAATTGACAAAATCAAGCAAAACTCAAATTCTGCCACTTAATAAATTCAAAAGAAAACTAAAAACTTTTCTTGTAAAAAAAACATACTATTATTCAAAGATGTTGACGTTGACACAATAATATAATATACATTATATTATTAATTTTTGCGGCTTCTACTTCGTTATACATGTTTGAGTATAAATAAAACACTTTGTAACTTTGTTTGTATAACACTATTTATTTGCTGTTTACTATAGTTTCGGCAAACAGCAAATAAATAGTGTTATACAAACAAAGCTACAAAGTGTTTTATTTAAATATACATTATATTTATATCTTACTCTTAAATATTGACATTATTTTGATATGTTTGAGTTGTACGTATTTCTTATGTCATGTATATACTTATCGACCTGTTTTAACTTACCTGTTTTAAATTGATGTATGAATTTTTCCTGGCGTATGTAAGACTAGTTTGTCAAACATGTAAAAAGTGAAATTGTTGAAAAACTGGAAGAAAAATATGTTTGAAAGTTTATTAACTGCCAGTAAAGATCCAAAGAACCTGGAAACAAAATTGTCATAAAATTCTCGAAACCTGATAAATTGTCTAGGACTCGTGTAATTTCCTATAAAATAAGGTATTCTAAAAATCTGTTTAAAAATACTCTGAGAAAGTCTGCAAATAGAAAAAGAAAATGCTAGAAAGTACGAGCTCTTCTAGTGATGATAGCAATTCTTGAAATTTTGAAAAAAGAATTTCTAAAAAAAAGGATAAACAAAGGAAAAGTGACTGAAATGGAATAAATGTAAAATTGTCAATTAAAATTTTAAGAATATGGAAAATAATTTCCAGTAAGAATAGTATAATATTTCTAAAAAGTTTTAAAATGTAACAGTTGTTGGAAAATTGTAGAAATCTAGGAAAGAAACATTTTTGAGAAATTATAGATATCTTGAAGAAGAGTCTAAAAATAGGGAATAAAAAATGCGAAACGAAAATTAATAAATTTTATAGAAAACTACTGGAAAATTTTAGAATCTTCAAAGAAAATTCTAATTCTTGTATGATGGCGGTGTTTACTTGGTGGTGCATTTTGATAAAAAGTTTAAATAAAACACTTTATAACTTTGTTTTACCACTATATTTTATATAACTGTGACTAGTTTCGATCATAAGCTGATCATTATCAAATATAAAGTGTTATGTTTGATAATGATCAGCTTATGATCGAAAATAGTCACAGTTATACAAAATATAGTGGTAAAACAAAGTTATAAAATGTTTTATTTAAAAGAAAATTCTATAAATTAAAGTAAAAATTCATCAAAGTCGCTAGAAATTTTAGGAACCTGTTAGGAAATTCTGAAAGAGTTAGCAAATAAAAATAAATTACTAGAAAACCCGAGTCTTTTTGAAAAATAGATGCTGAAGTCAATTCTCGCAATTTATAAAAGAAATGTATTCTCTAAGTTGCAAGAATAAAATTCCGCTAGGATAAAAGAAATGGCGACACTTTTAATTAATGGAAAAACGCTTGAAATTCTAGAACCATTGATAAAAATTGTGAAAAATTGAGAAAAAGAAAACATATTATATAAAACTAGAAAGTAGTAATTCAAGAACTTTTATAAAAAAAAATCCTTGCTGAAAACCATTCTCGGAATTTGTAAGACAAAATGGCTAAAAATTCCGTTAGAATTAAGATATAAATGGGGAAATAGTTAAAAATTGCAAAAAATTCTTACAATATGAGAACCGTCAATGAAATTTCTAGGAAGGGTGCACAGAAATTGCCGTGGAATTGTGAAAATCTTGCAAATAGAAAATTTTATATATCTGGATAAACATTTTCTTAAAATTTATAGATATCTTGTAGAATAATTCTAGTAATCAGGGAACAAAATACAGGAAAATGTCTATAAATTTGCAATCGAAATTACTGAAAGATTTTCGAACCCTATAAAAAATTTACTCAATTAATTAAAAATTCAATAAATTTGTCAAGAATTTAAGACTTTTTAAAAAGTAGTTGATGAAAGTCATTTTCGCAATTTGGAAGAGGGAGAGTTGCTAAAAAAAACTCGAAGTTAAATTCTTGAAAATTCTTAAACTGACAAGAAAAAAAGAAGGAAAAGTAAAAGGAACATTTCTGTAGAATTCTAGAAACCTGCAAAGAAACTATAATATCGACAATAAGTCTTACAAAATAGAACAACATAAATTTTTATAAATCTAGAAAAACCTTTTCTGAAAATTAAACAAAAACTTTAACTTTGTTGATATTACACTTAATTTTTTATGTGACTCGAGTTTCGATTATTAACTGATCACTTTAAGTTTGAAATTGATCAGTTAATGATCGAAACTCGAGTCACTTAAAAAATAAACAACAAAGTAAACGTTTTTGTTTAATTCTCCAGGATGTATCACAAAGTTAACGCTTCAACCATTAATATTTTCTGAAAATTATAGATACCTTGTAAAATAATCAGGTAAAAAAATTCGAGAGAATATTTATAAATTTGCAATTATTCAAGGGATCTTAAAGAAAAATCTCTAAATTTAAAACAATATGTTAAAAATTCTTGGAAATTCTAAAATCTACTAGAAAATTTAAGACTTTATTGTTTATAAAGATCATTCTCTCAAATTGGAAGAGAGAGAATTGTTAAAAAGCTCCGATAAGATAAAAGTAATTTAAAAAAAAAACTGGCAAGAAAAATCTAGGAAAAAGTAAATTACTGTAAAATTTTGGAAATCTGCCAAAAAACTATATTATTACTAAAAACTCTTACAAAATAGAAAAACAAAAAAATTTAAGAAATCTGGAAAAGCCTTTTCTGAAAAATTATAGATACTTTGTAGAATAATTTTAGGAATCAGAGAAAATTTTCTCTAAATTTGAAATCGAAATTACTGAAAAAATTTTGAACCCTATAAAAAATTTACTCAATTAAAAATTCCCAAGTTCTATAAATTTGTCAAAAAAAAACCAAAGTCAAATGCTTGAAAATTCTTAAACTGACAAAAAAAAAGAAAGAATTACAATTACTGTACAATTCTAGAAATCTGCTAAGAAACTATAATATTGGCAACAAGTCTTACAAAATAGAACAATAGAGAATTTTAGAAATCTAGTAAAACCTTTTCTAAAAAAAATATAGATACCTTGTAAGATAATTTTAGGAATTAGGTGAAAACATTCGAGATAATTTTTATAAATTTTCAATTATTCGAGGGCTTTCAAACCTATGAAGAAAATTCTTTAAATTTGAAAAAAAAAATTAAAAATTCTTGGAAATTCCGAAATCTGCTAGGAAATTTAAGACTTTCTAAACAATAATTGATAAAGACCATTCTCTAAATTTGGAAGAGAGATATTTACTCAAAAAAATCCGATAAGCTTTAAAATTCTTAAATTGCCAAGAAAAAATCAAGAAAAAGGAAAATTACTGCAAAATACTAGAAATCTGCAAAGAAACTATAATATTTGTAAAAAATCTTACAAAATAGAACAAACAATTTTAGAAATCCGAAAAAATCCTTTCTGAAAGATTATAGATACCTTGTAGAATAATTCTAGGAATCAGAGAAAATTTTTATAAATTTGCAAACGAAATTACTGAACGCATTTCGAACCCTGTAAGAAATTGAAAAAAATCTTGAAAATTCCTGAAAATTAAGGACTGAAAATCTGGAAAAACAACCTTTTCAACCTTTTCTGAAAAGTTATAGGAATCATTGGAAAAGACGGGAAAATTTCTATAAATCTGCAAACGAAATTGCTAAGGAGCTTTAGGAAAATAGTTGATGAACACAATTCTTGCAATTTGAAGGAAAAATAGGTAAAAAAATGCGACAAGATATAAATAAATTTAGACCCATTAAAAAAATCTCTAAATATGAAAAAAAACCTTGAAAATTTTTGGAAAATTTGAAATCTGAA
This sequence comes from Ontholestes murinus, assembly GCA_963969525.1. Lineage (NCBI taxonomy): Eukaryota > Metazoa > Arthropoda > Insecta > Coleoptera > Staphylinidae > Ontholestes > Ontholestes murinus. The sequence goes on along the minus strand of OZ018391.1, from coordinate 11,010,892 downwards.
AATTTAGGGCTTTTTAAAACATAATTTAATCTCTCTTCCAAATTAATTTTTAAAAATTAATTTGGAAGAGAGGGATTTGTTAAAAAGACTACGATAAGATAGAGCATTAAAAAATGGAAGTCAAAAGCTTGAAAATTCTTAAACTCCATTCTCTCAAATTGGAAGAGAGAGAATTGTTAAAAAGCTCCGATAAGATAAAAGTAATTTAAAAAAAAACTGTCAAAATCAAGGAAATCAAGGAATGGAAATCTGCAAAGAAACTACAATGTTGCTAAAAACTCTTACAAAATACAAAAACAAACATTTTTAGAAATTTGGAAAAGGCTTTTCTGAAAAATTATAGATACTTTGTAGAATAATTTTAGGAATCAGAGAAAATTTCTCTAAATTTGCAATCGAAATTACTGAAAATTTTTTGAACCCTATAAAAAATTTACTCAATTAAAAATTCCTAAGTTCTATAAATTTGTAAAAAAAACGAAGTCAAATGCTTGAAAACTCTTAAACCGGCAAGAAAAAACGAATTAAAAGTAAAACGAAAATTACTGAACAATTCTAGAAATCTGCTAAGAAACTATAATATTGGCAACAAGTCTTACAAAATAGAACAACAGAAAATTTTAGAAATCTAGTAAAACCTTTTCTAAAAAAATATAGATACCTTGTAAGATAATTTTAGGAATCAGGTGAAAACATTCGAGATAATTTTTATAAATTTTCAATTATTCGAGGGCTTTCGAACCTATAAAGAAAATTCTTTAAATTTGAAAAAAAAAATTAAAAATTCTTGGAAATTCCGAAATCTGCTAGGAAATTTAAGACTTTCTAAACAATAATTGATAAAGACCATTCTCTAAATTTGGAAGAGAGATATTTACTCAAAAAAATCCGATAAGCTTTAAAATTCTTAAATTGCCAAGAAAAAATCAAGAAAAAGGAAAATTACTGCAAAATACTAGAAATCTGCAAAGAAACTATAATATTTGTAAAAAATCTTACAAACTAGAATAGATTTTCTATAAATTTGTCAAAAAATTTAAGTTTATTTAAAAAATTGTTGATGAAAGTCATTTTCGCAATTTGGAAGAAAGAGAGTTGCTAAAAAAAACTCGAAGTCAAATTCTTGAAAATTCTTAAACTGACAAGAAAAAAAGGAGGAAAAGTAAAAGGAACATTTCTGTAGAATTCTAGAAACCTGCAAAGAAACTATAATATCGACAATAAGTCTTACAAAATAGAACAACATAAATTTTTAGAAATCTAGAAAAACCTTTTCTGAAAATTAAACAAAAACTTTTACTTGTTGATATTACACTTAATTTTTTATGTGACTCGAGTTTCGATTATTAACTGATCACTTTAAGATTGAAAATGATCAGTTAATGATCGAAACTCGAGTCACTTAAAAAATAAACAACAAAGTAAACGTTTTTGTTTAATTCTCAAGGATGTATCACGAAGTTAACGCTTCAACCATTAATATTTTATGAAAATTATAGATACCTTGTAAAATAATCAGGTAAAAAAAAATCGAGAGAATATTTATAAATTTGCAATTATTCAAGGGATCTTAAAGAAAAATCTCTAAATTTAAAACAATATGTTAAAAATTCTTGGAAATTCTAAAATCTACTAGAAAATTTAAGACTTTATTGTTTATAAAGATCATTCTCTCAAATTGGAAGAGAGAGAATTGTTAAAAAGCTCCGATAAGATAAAAGTAATTTAAAAAAAAAAACTGGCAAGAAAAATCTAGGAAAAAGTAAATTACTGTAAAATTTTGGAAATCTGACAAAAAACTATATTTTTACTAAAAACTCTTACAAAATAGAAAAACAAAAAAATTTAAGAAATCTGGAAAAGCCTTTTCTGAAAAATTATAGATACTTTGTAGAATAATTTTAGGAATCAGAGAAAATTTCTCTAAATTTGCAATCGAAATTACTGAAAAAATTTTGAACCCTATAAATAATTTACTCAATTAAAAATTCCTAAGTTCTATAAATTTGTCAAAAAAAACCAAAGTCAAATGCTTGAAAATTCTTAAACTGACAAAAAAAAGAAAGAATTACAATTACTGTACAATTCTAGAAATCTGCTAAGAAACTATAATATTGCCAACAAGTCTTACAAAATAGAACAATATAGAATTTTAGAAATCTAGTAAAACCTTTTCTAAAAAAAATATAGATACCTTGTAAGATAATTTTAGGAATTAGGTGAAAACATTCGAGATAATTTTTATAAATTTTCAATTATTCGAGGGCTTTCGAATCTATAAAGAAAATTCTTTAAATTTGAAAAAAAAATCTTTAAAATTCTTGGAAATTCCGAAATCTGCTGGGAAATTTATGACTTTTTAAACAATAATTGATAAAGACCATTCTCTAAATTTGGAAGATAGATATTTACTCAAAAAAATCCGATAAGCTTTAAAATTCTTAAATTGCCAAGAAAAAATCAAGAAAAAGGAAAATTACTGCAAAATACTACAAATCTGCAAATAAACTATAATATTTGTAAAAAATCTTACAAAATAGAACAAAAAATTTTAGAAATCCGGAAAAATCCTTTTTGAAAGATTATAGATACCTTGTAGAATAATTCTAGGAATCAGAGAAAATTTTTATAAATTTGCAAACGAAATTACTGAACGGATTTCGAACCCTGTTAATTATTCACTCAATTTAAAAAAAATCTTAAAAATTCCTGAATATTAAGGACTTTTTAAAAAATAATTGATGAACATAATTCTCGTAATTTGGAGGCGAAGTTACTAGATAAGATAAATGAACATTTAAAAAAATAGAAATCAAATGTTTAAAAATTCTTAAACTGCCAAAAAAATTCTGAAATTATCAGAGGAACTATAATATTGGTAAAAATTCTAGAAATCTGGAAAAACAACCTTTTCTGAATTATTATAAGAATTATTAGAGAAAAACGGAAAAATTTCTATAAACTTACAAACGAAATTACTGAGGAGCTTTCATACTCTGTAAGAAAATTGATTGAATATTCCTGAAAATAATTGATGAACACAATTCTTGCAATTTGAAAAAAATATAGTTAAAAAAATGTGATAAGATTAAAATCAATTTAAAACTCTTAAAGAAAATTATCTAAATTTTAAAAAAATCCTGAAAATTGTTAGAAATTCTAACAACTGTTTGGAAATTTAGGACTTTTTAAAAAATAATTGATAAAGACCATTCCTTTCCTCCTAAAAGCAAAAGGGAAGTCAAATGCTTGAAAATTTTTAACTGCAAAGAAAAAAAAACAATGAAAAATTGATATAGAATTCTAGAAATCTAGAAAAATTTCTAGTATTTATAAAAGATTTTTGCAAACAGAAAGAGAATATACTGATTCTTTAGCAATTTCTCTTCCAAATTGCGAGACCTGGCTTCAGCAAATATTCTTTAGAAAAATTCATCTTTTCTAGCAACTTCTTTTTCTATTTGAAAACTATTTTAAAATTTGTCAATTTATGAATTTCTTTAAATCTCTTTGCTTATTTTATAAAACTTTTTACACCTTCCAGTTCTTTAAATCTTTAACAGTAACTTAAAAAATCTATAATATTTAAAAAAATATCCTACAAAATAAAAATAAAAGTTGTAGAAAATTCTAAAAATATGTTTAAAAGAAATAAGTGAAACAAAACAAACTATTGGAAAACATTGATAAAGTTTGCAAATGGAAGTCAACAGTTTTCTAAAATTTTCCAGGACTTCTTTCCGTATTTTATAGCAAACTTTACAAATATAACAGTATTTTTCAGAAGCATATAATTCTACAATAGTTTCTCTTTTAGGTTCCTTTCTATTGACAGTTCTAGAATTTTCAAATGATTCATCATTTGTTGCTTTTATCCTTTTTTCGTAGCAATTCTTTTCGAATTTCTGAAAATTGCCTTCACCAACTATTCCTGAATTTCCTGAAACCAATTCCTAGAATTTTCAAGCAAATTATCATGATTTTTTTTTTAAATTGAGAGAGAATTCTTCGAGTTTTCCAAATTTCTTAAGCAAATTCTCTTCCAAACTTATATAACATTACCACATTTTAGAAAAATTTCGGTGTTTTTATCTTAACGGTTTTTTTTCATTACAAGCAACTATTTTTCAGAAAAAGTTCGTGATTTCAAGCAATTTTTTTAATTGTAAACCTTTTTCGGAAGTTCTTAGCAGACTTATAGAATTTCCAGCAATTAATTAATTTTAAATTGAGGGTTTTTTTTAACAACTATATAAATTTGATCTCAATGTTTTTATTCCCTAATTACAAAATGAAATATTTAACACACACACATAGTTTCCAGCACTAATTAAAACGCAATTTCACTCTCATGGTTAAATTCCAATTAGAACAAAAACGAATTCTATATATATTGAAATTATTTTTCCATTATAAAACTCCCAATTTTTTCTGTCCAATCCGAACGAAACCAAACAAATAATATCTACAGATGCCCGGACCGAAAAATAAAATAATGAATGAAAAGAAAACACCGCATTTACGTTTTATTTTCCATGAAAATATACATTCGCGTTTATTTCAATTGTTTTGCATTTTTTTTTTTTTTTGCAGACCGGCCTCCACGGACTGACGGGGAACATCGAGTTCCGCGAGGGGAAGCGGTCGAACTTCAAGTTGGACCTTTTGAAACTTAAAAAGGAGGAAATACGAAAAGTGGGACAATGGACCCCGGGCGGCGGGATCAACATCACGGACCCCAATGCATTCTACGAGTCGCACGCGCCCAACATCACCCTCGTCGTCATGACTAGAGAAGTGAGTGTTTCTTCGCTTCTTTTAAATATGAATCTGAAGTATCGGCCGTTAGAGGCGATGACAATGCATATTCGAGTCGTTTAAAACATGCATGGGATCACCCCGAGGTGTTAATCAATATTCCGGAAGCGGATATGCGAATGTTCTTGCTGAGGGTGTTAAATTATGGATGTTGCTTCAAAAAAATGAGTAGATGTTAAAAAAAAATTATTACACATTCTCAAATATTCTTTCTCTGGATAATACAAATAATATTATAGATAAATATATTATTAAAATTTCTGAATTATCAAGTAAAACCCTGTTATTGTAACTGGAAAATTTCATTAAATCAAATTATTCGTTAACCATTTAATTCTCAATATTAATTTCCAAAGTATGAGTAACAAAAAAAAAATTCACTCGTAATTTCGATTTTACAATCCAAATAACAATTTATCTGTTAGCATTAGCACGACGGGATATCACGATCCAATTAAACTTCACGCAAACGGACTGTGCGCGTACGCAAACAGCATAAATCACCGCACGAATTGTTACAACGCACAATCAGCCCCGGGGAAGAAGGCGCGCGGGATTCGCGAAAATTCGGTGGGTGGTTACGCCGGGATTTGTTTTAAACAGCAGCGGCGGAGGCGCCGGCTATAAATCATCACGCCAACACCGCGTAAACTGAGCGATTGTTACTGGAAAAAAAAACGACGAGCAGTTAAGTAACAAGGAAGTAATTTATCCGCCGGCTCGCGACCCCCGAGGGAAAGAATGAAATAATAAATCAGATTATAGCCGGGGCTAATTATTACTGACGTATCTAGTTTCTCGAACGTTTTTGATAAATGGTGGGCGCGAAGGATTCAGATTATTGTATACAGGAGTTATTCTCGGTCAAACTTTCCATAATAGATTGGTTTTTTAACTTAGCATGAGAAATATATTATAATTACCTTTTGTATTACTTATCAAATTATTGGCATACTTCTCAGATGACAGATGACAGTTGACAGTTGACAAATCACAAATGACAGATGGCAGATGACAAATGATAGATGTAAAAGATCATAATCTTATAGTGAAGAAATATATTAACCAATTAAAAAAGAAAAGGCCAAATAATCAAACATTGTTTTTCCTAAAGCTTTATCTTCTTGAAAATAGTGAAAATAGATTGGAAAATAATAGTCCCTTAATTCCACCTTAATATAGAACAGATAAAAGAAACTGATGGCAGATGATAAAGAACATATGGCAAATGATGACAGATGGATGTAGGCAAATGACAGATGGCAACACATAACAGAAAGCATATGTGAGATGATAGATAAGAGATAGTGGGTGATAGATGAACAAAACATGTTTAGTAATTAAGAAATTCTGACAATTTAAATCAAGTGAAATATAAAATTCATTAAAAATAATTCGAAAATATTTATCAGACCACAGATAAAAGTTACAGACGAGCACATACTACAAAATTAAAATAATTTCTTAAATACTGAATTAGATTGAAATTGAGAAATGACAGACGACTTATAATATATAACAGACATAGAGAATGAGTGATTGTTAATAGATGGCAGATAGTAACCAAGAGAGGACAAATAATAAATGGCAGATGGTAGATAGCAGACGTAGATGACAGATGACAGAGAATAGATGGCAGATGACAAATAGAAGATGAAGGTAGACAGGTGGCAGATGATAAATATCGAACTACAATATATATGGCACATGCCAGATGATGGCACATGATAGATGTTAGATGAAATAGAAGAAAAGACAGTTTTCAGTAAGCAGATGGCAAATGGATTATTGAAGATGCTATCTACCAGATGGTAAATGGCAGATAGATAACAGATATCAAATAAATGTTGGAGGAAGACATACTACAGATATAAAATCATTGATTATTGACCGATGAAAAATATCAGAAAAAATTGAAAACAGACGTCAGAAAAATAAATTTTTTCGAAATCTATATTTACTTAAAATAATTTTCTCAAAATCCTGAAATTAATTTCTAATAGATAAATGACAGAAAACTAGTAATATAGAACAGATAAAAATAATATAATTGGCATAAAACAGATTATAGATGTCGGACGACAGATAAAAGAAAATGACAGATTACAGATGGCAGATGAAAATAGCAGTAGACAGATGATAGATGACTGATGATACAAAGCAGATGAAACATGAGATATGAAAAATGACAGATGACACATAACAGATGATAAATGACAGATGATACATGACAGATGACAGATGACAAATGATAGTTGACAGATAACAGATGGCAGATGACAGATGACTGATGACAGTTTTTGATAAGCAGATGGCAGTTGGCTGATGGAAGATGATAGCTAAAATATGGAATAGGACAAGTGACACACAAAAGATGTCAATAGACAGAGTTGCTAGCTACCAGATGCCAGATAACAGATAACAGTTTTTAAATCAAAAATGGAAGAAGTCATATAACATATAACACATATCAGATAAAAATAATATATGAGAACAGACTTCAAGAAGAAAACATAATTAAAACTCTTCCAAATCTATATTTACTTAAAATAATTTTTCAATATACAGAAATTAGTTTAGGATAGATCACAGATGATACATGACAGATGACACATAAGGGATGGCAAATGACTAATGACCACTGACAGATGATACATGACAAATGACAGATGACAGATGACAGATGACAATTTACAGATAACAGATGGCAGATGATAGATAACAGATGGCAGTTTTCAGTAAGCCGATAAAAGATGGCTGATGGAAGATGGTAGCTAAAAGATGACAGATGACGGATGAAAAATCTCAGGTAACAGATAAAAGATGTCAGTAAATAAGCCAAACTCGGCAAGAAAATGCTGGAACAACCTCTACCAAAGGTACCCTATGTGGCAACAGTGTTATTGAAGTAACAGCAGGCAAGAGTGGAAGATCATATTATTATGAACTCAAGCCATTCCATGTGCGATCAAAATTTTTGTAAGAAATGTTTGTAATATATTTGAATTTTATTATGTAAGTACAATGGATAAAATAAATACTATCTATCTATCTATTTATCTATCTATCTACCATATGACAAATGGCGAATGACAGATAATATATGTCAGATAAATGATGAAAAACAACACATGACAGATATAAAATCATTGATTAATGACAATTGACAGATGACAAATATTAGATAAAAATGACATATGAGAACAGATGTAAGAGAGATGACATAATTAAATCTTCTTCAAATCTATATTTACTTGAAATAATTTTCTCAAAATACTGAAATTAGTTTAGTATAGAAAAATGACAGAAGACTAGTAATTTAGAACAAATAAAAAGAATATATGTAAAATGACAGATAACAGATGGTAACTGGAAGATTACAGATTATAGATATCAGATAACAGATGAAATGTAGCAGTAGGGTAATGACAGATAACATATGACAGATGAAAATAGCAGTATACATATGATAGATGACAGATGACACATAAGAAATGACTCATGACAGATGATACATGACAGATGATGGATGACAGAGGACAAATTAAAGATAATATATGACAGTTGAGATATAATAGATGGCATATGGCAGATGACAGATGTCTGGTGACAGTTTTCGGTAACCTGATAGCAGTTGACTGATGAAAGATGATAGCTAAAAGATGACATAGGATAGATGACAGATGATAATTCTCAGGTAACAGATAACAGCTGCCATTAGACAGAGATGGTAGTTACTAGATGGTAAATGGCAGATGACAGATAACAGATATCAGATGTCAGAAAGATAACACATATCAGATATAAAATCATTGATTAATAACAAATGATGGATGACAAATATCAAATGAAAATGACATATGAGAACAGACGTAAGACAGATGACATAATTAAATCTTTTCCAAATCTAAATATACTTGAAATAATTTTCTTGAAATACTGAAAGTAATTTAGAATAGAGAAATGTCGGAAGACTAGTACACAGACGATAGATTATAGATAATACATAACAGATGACATATAACAAATAACGCATGACAGTTAATAGATGACAGACCACAGATGACAGATGGCAGATGATAGCTTTCGGTAAGCAGATGGCAGTTGACTGATGAAAGATGATAGCTAAAAGATGACATAGACAGATGATAGATTTCAGGTAAAAAGATAAAAGGTGTCATTAGACAGAGGTGGTAGTTACTAGACGGTAAATGACAGATATCAGATGTCAGATAAAAGATGGAAAAGATGGAAGAAGACACATGATATATATAAAATCATTGATTAATGACAGATGGCAAGTATCCGTTACAAATGACATGTGAGAAGAGATGTAAGACATATGATATATATATATATTTACTTGAAATAATTTTCTCTAAATACTGAAATTAATTTAGAATAGAAAAATGTCAGAAGTCTAGTAATATAGAATAAATCAAAATAATATATGTAAAATGACGGATAACAGATGTTAATTGGCAGATGACAGATTATATATGTCAGACGACAAATGAAAATTAGCAGTAGGAAAATGACAGATAGCAGATTACAGACAAAATAGAAGTAAACAGATGATATATGACAGATGATACATAGCAGATGACATGTGATAGATGGCACATAACAGATGATACATGACAGATAATAGATGATAGACCACAGATGGCAGCTGGCAAATGACTGATGACAGTTTTCGGTAAGCAGATTTCAGATAGCTAATGCAAGATGTTAGCTAAGATAATAGAGGACAGATAACAGATGGTAGATCTCAGGTAACATAAAAAATGTCATTAGACAGAGGTGATAGCTACTAGACTGTAAGTGGCAGATGGCAGATGACAGATAAAAGATAAGTGAAGACACATGACAGATATAAAATCATTGATTAATGACAGATGACAGATAACAGATAATAGATAAATGATAACCGATGACAGATAACAGCTGACAGATAACACATAACAGATGATAGATGCCAGATGTTAGATGACCGAAGATATGACAAATAACAGAAGTCGATAAGCAGATGGCAGATGGCTGATGGTAGCTAAAAGATGACAGATAAAAGATGTCAGTAGACATAGATGAAAACTATTGGATGGTGTATGGCAGATGACAAATGACAGATAACAGATGTCAGATGAAAGATGGTACAAGACAGATGATAGATATAAAATAATTTATTAATAATAACGGAATTTTAAAGAAAGTATTAGAATTGATTAATGCTTTTGTGAAAAATAAATAAATTACAATTTTTTCTAGAGTATAAAGCCATATAAAGTGGCAGCTAAAATATAGCAAATGACTTATGAAATATGACACATTATAAGATAGTGGATAACAGATGGCAGAATTCGTAAAAAAAACATTGATACTTAATAAACAAGTTTTAGGAAATTTAGGAAAAAATTTACCATTTTAAAAGCAGTGTGTATGAAAAAAATTTAAGTTAAAGTTCATATTAAAAATAAAAAAGGCTCTCCTAAGAAAATAAACATATGATAATCTGTATTAAAACTAAAATAGTTCTTGAATAAATAATAAAATCAATTCAAGTATAAACTCTATTAGATTATTAAAGAATTAACGTAAAAAAAGGAGATGAAAAAAATACTTGATATCGAAATTTAAAAGTAACGTGTACCAAAGAAAAATTCTAAGAAAATAAAGATAAGCAATCGAACAGGTTAGTGTTACAAATTATCTTAAAATGTTGAAATAATAAATTTGCCAAAGTTTTGTTTAAATTTTTCCTGACAAAAGTCTCAACTCTATTAGAGGTAGTTGTAACATATTATGACATACGAAAGATAAAAATTAGAGATAATAGATGACAAAAAAACATTGCTTTTATTTATAAAAAACAATTTTAAGTGTAATCTGTAATAGAAAATGTTTATGTTATATATTGTTGATTCTTTTAGAAAATAAATTTTAATAATTACTAATTATTTTTTTAAATGAAAAATGACAGATGACTTATGACAGATAACAGATGACAGATGACAGATGACAGATGACAGATGAAAGATGAAAGATGACAGATGGCAGATGACAGATAACAGACGACAGATGACAGATGACAAATTGTTAATGACAAATGACAAATGACAGATGATTGATGATCGATGACAAATGACAAATAACAGATGACAGATGACACATGACACATGACACATGACACATGATACATGACACATGACACATGACACATGACACATGACACATGACACATGACAAATGACAAATGACAAATGACAAATGACACATGACACATGATACATGACACATGACACATGACACATGACACATGACACATGACACATGACATATAACACATGACATATGACACATGATACATAACAGCAAAGTATTTATTTTAATTATATAAAATGTAAATTAGTAGAGGCCTTCTATATAATATAATAATATAAGAAAAATATATTTTATATAAATAATTTGTTATGCTATATTCTCTTAGAAACCATTAATTTTTATCAACTGTACGATTTTTAAAACAATATACACTTATTAACAAGATTTGATTTTTCAAATAATATTACATCCACCAATAATTTATGAAATGCAATACTTATCATACTTATTATTGCATAATATATTGCAGCAAAATATGAATTTTTACCATCTGAATAAGATGATATTGAAAATAAATTTAAGGGGCAACGTGATTTATTCCTAAATAGGAATAAGATATCATTACTAGCTTTCCTGTAACAACGTAACGTTGCGCAATTCTCCCCCACGTTTCTACAACAGCTGCTTCCTCGCTTTTGTTAAATTTTAAATTGATATCTCCTTGCAAATGATCCCGTAGTTGAAATAAGTCGGAAGTTTAATGCCATTTTTCCTAATGATGCATCAGTCGTTATAATTCAAATCAATCGATATTGACCGTACACGAATTACAGAGCTTATTTAAATTTACTGCAACATATATATGTAAAACTAAGTATATACTATGGAGAGATATATGTATACTCTCAAGAGGCAATTGACCTGGATATGTAGACGTCCTATCTCCATATGATGATGAAATGATTCTCCACTCCAACAAAAAAAAAGTATTCACATTTCCACATAACTTTGACTCTTGTGTCTGTTTGTGTTGCTCTTATTTGCCTTTGTCACTTAAATAATGGCCGTCGTATAAAGTAAATCAAACCAATTACCGTCAACGAAAAAAATAAATAAAAATAACAACACGCAGTGCTTGAAACTGAAACCGCCGCGTTCGCGAGGGGTGTCCTATCCTTCATCCCCTTCTCAAATAGACATAAACGTCATACGATAACCTGTCAAAATAAATGAGGTTCATTAGGGCGAGATTTAGTGAGTGTGGAGAACATTGCGACGTAACTAAATACTGTCGCCCATTGTTTTTGGCCATTTGATTCCCCCTCAGCTGTTCTGTGTGTGTGGGTGGGTGGGTGCGTGTTTCGAGAGGGGCAATGCGTTTACGTTACGAGCACATATTTTCCGCCCCCCGGTTCTGCATTTCGGGAAACAAATACTGGCCGCGCGTAAATCAACAGCAGCCAACAATCCGTCTGGCCGCAAAAATGTAATTGAATGTGTCGTCGGATGAAAGGGTGGCCAGTTTTCGGGGGGGAAATTACCATGCGGATATTATCCGCTGATGTTTATGTATGTGGGTTAATTAAACTGGTTTTAATTAGTTTGTTTATTAGCGGGATGATATGAACGAGTAAATATGTCTCGTGTTTAGAATGGACTCTGACTACGTGACAATATTATGTACTTTCGGAATGGTGAATGATGATCATTTATCTATCACAACAGCAAATAATTCATATTAGTTCTAATGAAAAAGTAATAAATAAAGAATTTTAAATTATGTCCAAAAACTCGATCGATAAGGTTTTTGGCACAGTATTTATTATTTTCCCGGCGCCTCCACCATATATTTCCATAGATTGTCAAAGTATTTTATTACGATTTTGATACAAGTAATTGAATATCCATTACTGTATCAATATACGTTTATTATTAAACATATATAAATTTAATTAAGCGAAGTAATTTGAAACTTGAATTTTCATCAGGTGAAAACCCACATGGAACGTTTTAATTAGTGCTCGTGTGAAAAAAAACATAGCAGCATACTTTGGAACAACTAGACGTTATCTGTGTTCGGATACAAGTTTTAATAATATGTCAGGCATAATTACCGCACATCAGCCGGTTATGGAACAAAGCGAGACGGAGCCAATTCGTTTCGGTTTACTTATTTTGCGTGCGCGATTTCGCAGCTAAACAACTCCATTTAAACTTTACTTATCTCGCCCGCTCCTCCTCTCGCGGGTAATTGAATTTAAATCTCGATTTAAACGAAATAATTTAATAAAATCTCCGACGCTAAGTATCCGTTACAGGTATTTTAATACACGGGAGGTGGGTTTTGTTTTCCCATTTCCCAAGGAGCAATTAGCTCACGCTGCATATTTAATGGGTTTTATTACGCTCGGATACGAAACTAGATACGAAATCCAAGTCAAAGATACTTTGCTCGAAGCAAGGAAAAAATAAATATATATATATATAATCTTAATGTAAAATTAAGCTTTAGCATTAAGGTAATATTACTATAATTAAAATTCAAATTGTTATTATTGTTATTTGCACATAAGCAATTAAATTTTGTGCACGGTGGCAATAAATAAAAACTCGAATTTTTGAATATTCTAGTATAGCACAGAGTGACAGACGAAAAATATTTTAATAAAATTATCTCAGATTGTACCCAAACTTTAAAATTTAAATTTTTGTATATCAATCATTTTCAAATATTTAAAACAAAAATAAATAATAAAAATTTTCATGACTTAGCATACGAATAAATAAACTAAATTTTGTATTAAATGACAAATGTTTTTTTTTTATTACTTTTAAAATTATGTGAATAGATAACATATATTAGAATTTCATTATCATGATAACAGTTGAACAACGTAAGCTTTGCGGTCGGTCATATTTCAAAACCTGTGAAATCCTCGGTGCTCTGTTTTTTCGGCGTAAGCGAATTTTTATTCGAATATCACGATCGGGCGATTACCCGGCAATTTCTGAATTTCAAACATTCGGGACCCCGGAAAGTTGAAATGCGCTTTTAATGTGTATATTTTCGGGCGCGGCGCCTCCGCGGAATAATGGGGGCGCGATAACACTGCTAGAGGGGGTGGTGAGAAAGAGAGAGAGAGCGCGCGAAGGAGATAAGAAGGGGGCCACCGCCGACGCCCTCGTGGCGGCACTTTGGAAATTTTGAAGATTGCGAGCGGGGCATTTCGGCGGCTGCATCGAACTCAATTACCCAAAAGATAGTACGAGGGGGATATTTTTGCGGATACAACAATAACAACGAGTTTTCGTACGTTACACCGTCTAGAATTGTGGAAGTTATTGCTTATACAATACTAAATCGTAAAGTTTTAAAATTAAAATACGATGTAAAAATAATAATTATTATAAAAAAGAGAAATAATTATGAAAAAATTATCAATTCATTTCCACTAGATAAATTGTTTCTGGTGCTTCACATTCTCCTCTTTTAAAGTGGATGTTACCAGAATAACATTTAAAATATCAAGTCTACCAGTATTCTATATAGGCATCTCTGTAAATGTATGTAATCAAAACTTAGTATGTAGGTATTTGTTAGATTTTGGAAAGTCTTCTTCGGCCATCAAAATATGATGATATCTTCGAAGTTAATAAATTATTGACAAGATTTACCGTGTAGTTGTTGTATTTATGGGATGCAATCCTAGCGTTGAGGGCTCGATAGTCTCCACACGATCACTATTCAGCTTTTTTTGTTGGAGAATAAATCATCACTACACCAAGCTAATCCTGCCTCTTAAATTTGTTTTTTGGGGTTTTCAGCAAATTCTTGGATATTTTGCTTTGCCTAATCATGTGGTAAATTGGTAAACCTGTCTATTTGCAGATTCTAGAATTCGTTAGGGTTTCCTAGTATCGTTCAAACTGCTCACATCTGCTTGATCTTCTTTCGTGATTGTTCGTTACAGATGTAAGGAGAAAACGCAGATATCGACTGCACCTTTGGCCGACATTACAACTTACTGTTCTTTAAAGTATTAACATCTACTTTATCTTTGGCCGTGATGTTTATTCTAGCGTCATTAGGTTCTAATAACAATTCATGATTAGATAAGAAATCAATCCCTGTGATGGCTTTCTGTATATCATAGGAAGCTTCTTTGCAGTTTCTAACTTTATCTGCTTATGAAATCTTCGGATAGCTTTTCCGCCTCTTCCAAATCCTCTTTGGTTTGTGTTTTGAATACGGCTTGTTTATTACACAGTAGTTTACTTATCAAAAATAATCATAACAAAATTCTGTATATCATAGGAAGCTTCTTTGCAGCTTCAAGTAGAGTTTTTAATTTATCTGCTTATGAAATTTTTTTTAGTTTTTCCACCTCTTCCAAATTCTCTTTGGTTTGTGTTTTAAATACGGCTTGTTGATTACTCAGTAGTTTACTTATCTAAAATAATCATAGCAAAATTTTCTAGACTTCTGTACCTATCAGGCTAGACAAATGTTGCAAAAATTATGATGGTTTTCTATCTCGTAGGTGTTTCTGTTTCCAAAAGTTGTCTGAAGTAATGTTCTTGGTTAAATTAGCTTAAAATTTAGTTTGTTTAACTTTTTAGCTCACCGGTGGGTTTGTGAGTATATCTTGTATTTCTTTATCGTATCGTTCTTCCAAATTTTTACCCACGTGACTGTATTGTCTAGCTATGTATCCATCCTTTCATTTATCATTAATTCTGCTAGATTTAATATTTGAGAGAGTAGTTTGGCCAAAATAATCAAAATATTGAAATGCGCACTTAGACACTTCTTCTTTGGCAATTACGTTCAGAAGAATCTTTAAAAACTGAAAATGAAAAATTTTCGAAATTAAAAGAAGAAAAATTTTCACCAAATAAAGGAAAAAGTTGCTGGACAATTAAAAATGCAACTTCTGAAATAGAAGTTGTTTGTAATTTCTGAAAGCCATTAAGAAAATAATTATAATTTGAAGAATAGCAGATTAACTGAAACTAAAAATGTAAGTTGCTAGAATTTTATGTAAGTTGCTAGAATTTTCGGATAAAATTTAACAATGTTGAAATCTCTAAAAGAAATCCTCGCAATTAAAACAATTTTTACAAAAAAAAACCTAAAAAAAGGGAACAATAGTTGCTGAAAAATTTAATATTTAACAAAAAATGATAAAATATTGTAAAACTATAAAATAGGCAGGAATATAGAAAATTTTCGCACTTAAAAAAAACCTCTTTATAATATATTTTAAATCTTCAAGGAATGTTTATTTAAAAATCTTGGAAAAATTTAAGAATCTGCAGAGAAAATATTCTCAATTAGAAAAGAAATACGAGAAAAAATGGAAAGAAAATTATATCAAAAATAGGATACAAATTCAACAAGAAATGATAAAAATCGTAGAAATCTTCAAAGACTTGCTTAACATCTTAACAATTTTCTCGCGATTTTGAAGAGAAATTCTTGTAAAATTACAAAAATAAAAAAGGAACGATTTGAAAATGGTACTTATATAAAATATAAAATCTGTTATACAAAACAACGTAAAAAAGTAAGAAGTGTGTTTAATTTGTAATAAAAAAGGAAATTTGGATAAGAGTCAATAAGAAATAGAAAAATATATTAGAAGCCTCAAAGAGAAACAAAATATATAAAAACGGTTAAGAAAATCATATTAACTTGAAATAATAAGTTGTTAAAAAATTCTCACAAAATAAAATTGGCATCTTTAGTACAAAGTCAACAATTTTGAAATCTCAAAATTTTAATTCTTAAGAAAAGCCAAACATTTTCTTTCAAATAACTAGAATATTTGAAAGTTTTATTTAGAAAAGTCTAGATTTCTAGAATTTTGTGATTGAATTTATTGTTTTAATAAATGAAAAAAACTTTAAATGACATCATTTTAATAATGTTGAATTCACCAACCGAAACTTTTAGTGTCTCTGGAATATAGCTTGACATAGAACCAGTTATCTTTTTAAGCTAATGAAAGTTAGGAAAGGCTATCAAAAACACAACAACCAACCACTTTAGAACTTCGACACTTTAGTAGCTAGACAACGCAAACTTAGATACTTTGAAGTACTCAATAACACCATCTGCAAACTATGCTGACAGATTTGAAGGCATTAAACTACTATTATTTTTATGAGATTGATTTTTTTTAATTAAAAGCACTCTCTTCATAAGGTGTTAAATTAACCAGCCTATGTAGGTAACCTCTCCCAATTAATACTCTTTTCTAAGATTTCTAGGATGCGACCTGTCCTAGGGCCAATGGTCTGTTAAATTCGATGTCGTTTATAAAAAAAACTGCGATGAAAGAATAAAAAATTTCCGCAGTTTATTAGATTTTTGAAAGTTTACTAACTTCTTCGTATATAAAGCTTACAACTTAAACTTCTTCTCTTAGTCCTGTAGAACTCAATTGAAAGTTAAAAAAGTATTTTTATATTCTCCTATCAACTTAAACTCCTCCTTTTAGCTCTCTACAACTTAAATTCTCCCAGAATCAAGTCCGCAATTGATTGGTCCCTCAAAAACCTTCAAAAGTCACAAACTATTTTCATATTCAGCTATCAACTAGAACTTCTTCTTATAAGTCTCTAGGATGTGACCAGTGGTTAAGCCGATTTCGTCTACAGAAATGTTCGATGAAGGAAGGAATCAATAACTTCCGCAATTCATTGAACCCTCAGAAACTTTCGAAAGTTTATATTTAATTAATTGCTCACTTAACCCGTGGTGAAACATATTTGAAAAATCTTGATTAGAAATTAAAAACACTTGGTTTGTTTCACAGAATATTTATTATTTTTTCTCTCCGACTAGTTTCGACAAAATGTCATTATCAAGGACTAATACATTACAAGAACTTTCGAAAGTTTACTAAGTATTGGTGGAATCATATTTTTAAATTGGGAGAAGTAAAACTCTTGTTATGTTCCATTCCACACGTGTTTCGCTCGTTACGGATCAGTTGCCTAAGAATAAAGAAATGGAACATAGCAAGAGTTTTCCTTCTCCAAATTTAAATTTATTCTCCTAGAATGCCACTTCTTCTACAAAAAATGATTTTCTAAGCCGATGTCGTCTCTGAAACGAAGATTCTATTTTACCATATATTCACCTATCAACTTAAATTGCTTCTCCTAGGTCATTAGAACTACACTTCTCTTAGAATCAGGGCTCTTTCCAAATGAATCCGTAATTCATTTGACCCTCGAAATTCTTCGAAAATTTAAAAAGTTTTTTTTTCTCACATATCAACTTAAATTTCTTTTCCTAGGTCTCTAGAATTGGTACCTCAAAAACTTTTAAAAGTTGATAAATTTAGAAGTAAAACTTCTCCGGAGAAATATAAAAATAGAAAAATAAAACCAAGAAATTAATTAACGTTCTATTTAAAAAATGTTTCACCGTGGGTTAAGTGAGAATTGAATGCATTATAAAACTTCATCTCTTAGGTATCTAGAATTCGGTTTCTTCTAGAACCAGTCTTTTTTTCAAGTTGTTCTCGTCTACAAAATAATCGTGATATAGTATGGAATCAATAATTTTTGCAATTCATTGGTCCTCTAGAAACCTACATAAGTTTCTAAAGAAAAAAGTATTCTTGTATTTAATTAATACTTTCTAGGCTACACTCTTGATGGAACTGGTATTTCACAGGGTTATTAAAATTATGACACTTGTTGCGTTCCATGTTTTTATTGGCAGTTTCCTGACACGTGTTTCGAGTTTTTACAATCATTATCAAACTCGAAACACGTGTCAGGAAACTGCCAATAAAAACATGGAACGCAACAAGTGTCATAATTTTAATTCTTGTATTTATCTATCAACTAAAACCTTTCCTAAATTTCTTCTCCTAAGTCTCTAGAATGTTACTTCTTCTACAACTAGTGATTTTTATATTCACCTATCAATTTAAAATCTTTCTCCTAGCTCAGTGGACCCTCGAAAGCCGTCGAAAGTTTACAAAGTGTTTTCATGTTCACCTATGAACTTAAATTTATTTTCCTAGGTCTCTAGAATTGGTTCCTCAAAAACTTTTAAAAGTTTAGAAATTTACTTAAACACTTAAACTTCAGTATTGTTCTGACTATTGAAGAGTGCGGACGTATTTACCTGCGGAGTGAGATTAATAGCGAACGATCTATAGTTAAGGCCATCGGATTAGATAAAAACAACCCAATTGGCTTGGACATAATAATGGACGTGGATACAGGGGGCGGCCACCCGCCCCCCAGTGAGTCAATAGTTATAAGTAGCGGTAGTAAAATTATAGAAATGCCCGACATAAGTAATGAAATGTGCATAGTAGATAAACCCGTCGCGCAGCGGTCGAGTGCGGCGGGCACATCGGCTCAAGAGAGAGAGGCCGGCACAACGCAAAAAAATTATATTGATCTTAATTTAACCTACGATAATGCAAGTGCGGCTCCTTTTGTAGTACACATTGAACACACAATTAAACAATTAAGGAAAATACATCCAATGAAAGTAGGTTTTTATCTGAAATCATTAAGTAACATAAAAAATCATATATTAACGGTCAAAGATATAGGTATCAATAAAATAAAAGTCGTTTTAAATAATTATGTGGCGGCAAATAGCCTAGTAAATAATCCAAAATTACTGGAACAAGATTTAATTGCGTATGTCCCAAGATACTGCGTGGAAACACGCGGAATTATAAAAGGTGTAGATACTACATTTGACGAAGAATTCCTCATGCACGAAATTGAGTGTAAAATCCCTGTTAAAAGCGTTAGACGTATGTACAGAAGAATAGAAGAAAACGGGACACCGGTTAAAGTTCCTCGACAAATGATTGTAGTGAGTTTTAAAGGTAAAAAAATTCCCGAGTATGTCCATATAAATTATGTAGAATTTCAAGTGGAGCAGTATATCGCGCCAGTAATTCAATGCTCGAAATGTTTACAATTCGGACATGCGGCTCATCAATGCAATTGTAGCAAAATAATATGTAAAAAATGTAGCGGCGAACACGCTTTAAATGACCCGTGCATTATCCCAGCTAAATGTATTCACTGTTCATCGACAGAGCATAATTCATTCTCAAGAAACTGTCCAAAGTACATTAAACAGAGGGAAATCAAAAAAATTATGTCAGTTCACGGTGTTTCATTCAAAGAGGCACAATCCTACTCAAATAATCCCACGTTTGCTACAGTTGTCGCAAGTAACAGATTCACGCCTTTATCCAGTGCACACGATTTCCCTAGCCTACCGATACCAACTCCTAAAAACACATACATCGCCCCAAAAAATAATATAATAAATATAACCAAAACAATGAAGCCGACCCCTGATAGTAACATCAAAAAAAAATCATACGCTACAAAAAAAAGGAAAGTGTCTTCCCCAACAGAATTTCCCAAAAGCCTTTGCTTCGCAGAACATCCATCAACGACCTTTTCTTTTACTAAAAGTCAAGATAATTTACAAAATACAGATATAATATCCTCACAAAAATATTTTACGGAATTAACGAAAGATTTTTTTACGGAACTAAATACATTCATAGAAACTAAAACAGATCCAACCGATAATATAATAAACGATAAATTTAAAAAAATACAAAGTTTCATATTAGGTTATTCAGATAATTATTTACATAAATCATCACCATCGTCATCAAAATGACTAAAAATATAAAAATCCTACAATGGAACGCTAGATCGATTAGTGCTAACAGAAATAGTTTTATATTAAAGTTAAATGAAGACGATTATGATGTAGCTTTAGTCTCCGAGACTTGGCTCAAACCCGGAAAAACATTTAATATTAAGAATTATGTATGTGTACGAAGAGACAGAGCTAATGGTAAGGGCGGAGTATTAATTTTAATCAAAAGTGGTATAAAATTCATAGAGTTAAATTTAAAACATAACGCATACAAAAACCTCGAATTATGTGGAGTACAAATTCAAACAGATAATCATCCGATTAACATAATATCAGCTTATAAAGCACCAAATGTTAATATAACAAATCATCAATGGAATAACATATTTTCCCGACTACCAACACCACTAATTTACGGAGGAGATATGAACGGTCACCACCCAGTATGGGGATCCGATCATACAAACCCCACTGGAAAAAATATCGTAGACGCACTAACCGAAAATGATCTGGTTGTAATAAATAATGGAGATCCCACCAGACTTACTGGACCACAATGTGCAAACTCGGCCATAGACATTACAGTAATGACACCAAACATAGCCATAAAATCAACATGGGAAGTACAAAATGACAGTTTAGGATCTGACCACCTTCCAATAACTATAACTATCCAAATGGAACCACAGCGTGTACAGAAGAAACAAACGACCAGAATATGGAACACAAACAAAGCAAACTGGGACAAGTTCGAAGAAGCAACAAGGATAGCTAATCCAATTGAATCCGCTACTAATTTGGAACAAATAATTATAACAAGTGCCAATGAACATATTCCAAGAATTAAACACTCTATATCAGACAAAACCGCACGGCCGCAGTGGTGGGATAACGAATGTGATACGCTGGAAAAGGAGAAGAAAATACAACTAAACATATACAAACAAAACAAAGTAATAGACGAATATATAAAATGTAAAAAATTAATAGCCAAAATTAAGAAAAAATATAAAGAGAAGGCCAGAAATTCATGGAAAAATTTCTGCGAAAACATTAATAAAACAACACCCATTCAACAAATCTGGACAACAACAAAACGAATCGCAAATTCAAAAATCAGCAAGGCACGACCAATCCCGGACGAATTATTTGAAAACTTCCTACAAAAGATGGCACCAGCACACGTAAGCAATTCTAACAACAAATTAAGTGCTGGAAATGACAATGCACACCCCATAAACAAGTTAATCAGCCTCGAAGAATTGGAAGCGGCTTTGGATAGAAGTGACAATACGGCACCCGGGTTAGATGGTATTACTTACGATCTATTAAAGAAAACAGATAAAACTTTTAAAATGGCAATGGTGGAAGAATTTAACAAATATCTAATTCATGGATGTACAAACGACAACTTTAAAAATATCGTAATCCATCCTATCCTGAAATCCGGGAAGGACAGCAAATTACTATCCTCCTACAGGCTAATATCTTTCCTCCCTTGCATACTGAAAACATACGAAAGGATTTTAAAAATTAGACTCGAGTGGTGGATAGAACATAATCAGATACTTCCAGATCGGCAGTTTGGATTCAGAAGAAATAGAGGTACATCAGAAGCGCTAACAACATTAACAACATCCATCCAGAATACTTTCACTAAAAATGAATATCACGGATGCATTTTTCTAGACATAGAAGGTGCATACGACGCGGTCGTGCTGGATATCCTGGAAAACATTCTTATCAAGGTAGGAATAGCGCCACGGACAGCAAGTAATATTATAGAATTGTACCGCAATAGAAAAAGACACATAATAAACAACAACAACGTCATTTTGGGACCCAGATTTACATCAAACGGTTTGCCACAAGGATCAGTACTTGCGCCATTACTATTTAATCTCTACACAGCTTCTTTGCACGTTAACGTCCCGTATAATATTATACAGTACGCTGATGACATTTGTATCAGTTTTAACAAAAAATCATTAAGCGCAGTATACAAAGAGGCTACAAACGCTATACGCCTATTTATACAATGGTCGACAAAACACGGTTTTACTTTATCCCCCGAAAAATCGGCAATTGTAGTATATTCACGACACAGACCAGATAATAAAACCACACTTAACGTCAACAACATCGAAATCAGCATTAGAAAAAATTTCAAATACCTTGGACTAATACTAGACAACAAACTAAACTGGAAGTTGCACATAGAGTATACTATTAATAAATCGGAAAAAGGTTTTAATATACTCCGATCGATAGGTAGAACGTGGTGGGGGGCAGACCCTAAATTAATGATTCTATTCTATAAATCATATATTCGATCCATAATAGATTATGGTTGTACCCTGTAATCGGAGCAATGAAGTCTTCTCCCGTGGAAGCAATTTTAGCCGAGGCAAACGAAAAACCCCTCAGATATAGAAGAGAATACCTTTCTATAAAATATATCAATAAAATACATGCACTCCAAATGACGCAAATAATGGACGAAATAAATCAATTAGCATTATCCAATTTTACTAAACGGTACTGGGCCAAAAAAATGGATCCGCCACTTGTAAATGCAATCGCACAATTAAATAATCAACACCCAGCACCATACTCGATTTTCAATATAGAATATCAACTTATTTATACAAAAACAAAAATACTGATTCCAAATTATAGAAGTGAGGTAAATATAAACAACCAACTCTTACAGGAGCATTTAAGAAACTGGCCAAATTACCGGAAAATTTATACTGATGGCTCAAAAAATAAGGAGGGCGTAGGCTGTGGCATATACCTTTCACATTCCAAAGAATACAAAATCTATAAATTACAGGAAGACACGTCAATTTTCGGTGCAGAAGGAGTCGCGATCATCGAAGCTGTTAAATGGGGAATAGATAATAAATCGTCTATCATAATATTAACAGATTCGTTATCTATTTTGACATGTTTAAAACAACAAGGATTGAAAAGATTGAAGCATAAAACTATAGCGGAAATCATCATACACCTAAACAAACTGTATGAGCTAGACCTAGACTGTCGCCTTGTGTGGGTTAAGGGACACACAAATATAGAGGGAAACCAATTAGCAGATCACTACGCTAAAATAGGAACCCGAAAGAACACTATAGACACATGGGATATCGCAGCGGAAGATATAAATGCGAAGTTCTGTAAAGACATTCAATCAAAATGGGAACAGGATTGGGAAATTCTAAACAAAAAACATAGTAGCCACTATTTTAAGATACACCCTTACTTACCAAAGCAAGTGGACCATATTTTTAGAGACCACAAAAGCAGGTATTACTCTTCCACCTTAACGCGACTCAAAATAAACCATGGGACATTTCCAGCGCATTTATACAAACTTAAGCTAATAAACAGCCCGCTCTGTAACTGTGGGTGTCACGGAGATATAAACCATATACTATTCCAGTGCGACTTACACACTATGGATAGAAGCAGATTCCTTACAAATCTAAGAGAAATTGGGGTACAAATGCCCGTTAATATAACAAATCTGTTAGCACTAAATCAAAGCAAAATTAATGAGGAAATAATTGATTTTTTAAAGAGGAATAATCTTAAAATTTAACGTGATATGTTAAAAAAGTTAGTTTATTACTAGTTATAGGTATATATGTCATTCTCTTATGTTGATCCATTCCATGGGCCCCCTCCAGTTCGTAATTTAACCTAAAGCCGTGACGGCCCTCACTGGCGAAGATCCTTACATCCTACATTTGTGTACACGTTTTTAGAATTAAGTAGTATTACAAGTAAAAATGTAAATTTCGGTGGTGGCAGATGACCATGCAGTCGACGCCAAAAAAAAAAAAAAAAAAAAAAAAAAAAAAACACTTAAACTTCCCCTCTTGTGTCTTTAGGATTCGACTTCTCCTAGAACCAGTCTTCTTTTCAAGTCGATGACGTCTTCAAAAAATCTTGATGAGATAAGGTATCAACAATTTCCGAAATTGATTGTTAGTTTCAAAAATAACAAATATTTTTACATTAACCTATCAACTTAAATTTTATCTCCTAGGTCTCTAGAATGCCACTTGTATATATGTGTGTATGTATGTATTTTATTTATTCAATGTGCTTACATAATATATTCAAATTTACAAAAATTTCGGTCACACACGAAAAGGCTTGAGTTCACTACTTGTGTTCTTCCATTCGCTCCCATTTTTCAAGCAGGCTTGGGATGGTCACCTTAGTTCCTTTATTGCATTTCTTGGCTCCTTGCGCAGCATTTTTTCTCTAGAACAGTGATTTTTTAAGTCAATGTAGTCTAGGAAAGAAAGTTTGTTTTTTATATTCACCTATCAACTTGCTTCCTTAGAAATAAGGTTTTTCAAATGAGTCAATAATTCATTGGACCCTCGAAAACCTTCGAAAGTTTAAAAAGTATTTTCATGTTCACCTATCAAATTAATTTTATTTTTCTAGAATTAGTTCCTCAAAACTTTAAAAAATTACCTAACAACTAAAACACCTCCTCTTGTGGTGATCTCCATTAGAATGTGACTTCTTCTAGAAGCAGGGTTTATTTGAAGTCAATATCGTCTGCAAAAAAATTTTGATGTAGTAAGAAAATAATTTCTGCAACTCGTTGGCCCTTTAAAAACCTCTTAGGTCTCTAGGATTCGCCTTCTCCTAGAACCAGTCTTCTTTTCAAGTCTATGTCGTCTACAAAATAATAAGTATGGAATCAATAATTTCTGCAATTCATTAGTCCCTTAAAAACCTTCAAAAATATCTAGAGAACAAGGTATTCTTATATTTACCTATTAACTAAAATCCTTCCTTACAGGTCTTTAGTATGCCACTTTTCCTAGAACCAGTGGTTTTTGCAAATCGAAGTCGTCTTCTAAAATTCTTGATATAACAATTTCCTCAAAAATATTTAGAAATCACAAAATATTTTTATATTCATCAATTTGAACTTATTTTCCTAAGTCTCTAGGATGCGTCTTAAGTGGTCAAGTCATCAACAAAAAAATCTCGATGAAAGATGAAATCAACAACTTCCGTAATTTATTCGTACCTTAAAAACTTTAAAAAAATTACATTCACTTATCAACTTAAACCTCTCCTCCTAGCTCTCAAGGATGCAACATGTCCAAAAATTAGTGGCCTTTGTAAGTCGGTGTCGTCTCCAAAAAAATCTTGATTAA
Source organism: Ontholestes murinus (assembly GCA_963969525.1). NCBI lineage: Eukaryota > Metazoa > Arthropoda > Insecta > Coleoptera > Staphylinidae > Ontholestes > Ontholestes murinus. The sequence goes on along the minus strand of OZ018391.1, from coordinate 10,985,107 downwards.
GAAATAATTTAACAGTTTCTTTAATACATTGATCCCTCAAACACGTTCAAAAATTTAGAAAATATTTATATAATTTTGTAAGCAAATAAAGACGTTTATTATTGTTGTTATTCACCTATCAACTCAAACATCTCCTCCTAGGTTTTTAGGATGTGACTTCTCTTAGAACAAGTTGTTTTTTATGTGAATGCCGTCTGCAAAAAATCGCGATAAAGCTATCAGAAACAACAATAAATGGCTCTAAAAAGTCAAAGTAGAGATATAACCGCTTGTATCAGCTACGACACTTTTGCAGCTCGTTAAGGAAGACTTAAAGCTGCTTTTATCTGATGCATTTTCATGTTCCCCAAGGAACTGAAATTTTGATTATGATAAATTAATGATTTTTTTATAAATTCAACGAAGTTGTTCACAAATTAGATAGTTTTATTATCTAATTTGTGAACAACTTCGTTGAATTTATAAAAAAATCATTAATTTATCATAATCAAAATGTCAGTTCCTTGGGGATACATTAAAATTAAAGGATCTCAAAATGTTAAGCTCAAAAATATTAATGAAACAATATACTCTCCCTATAATTATATTATATTTATAATAAATTAATTTAAAGGTAGAATAATATTGTGCGTACTTCTCATTCTCAGTTAACGTATTGAATTAATGTCGCATACCATAAATATCACTAAAATAAACATATATTCACGGCAAAATATTTATGCTATGCATTATATATGTATTCAAATCAGCAAGAGAATATTGTGGGGAAAATAAAAATATCCCCCTATTATGAAACTCCCATTCACGTCCATTCCATACATACCCACCTTTTCCCCCATCCGGACGAACGCACGAACTACATTCCCATCGAATTCTATAGGAGCGAGACCTGGCCTTCATCTATTCCATCTCTATTCATACACCTCGAATATCCCGAACTTCATTACGTCGTCTCTACGACGAAGATTTCTAACGCGAATATTTCCACCGATAATGCGTGTCTGAAATTCAAGCCGCGTGCATATTTACGACTCAATAATGAGTTATGAATATTAATCGGGCCCCGCCCAACCCTTCACCTCTCCGCTCGTTCCAGGAGCGGCCCTATGTGATGGTGAAGGACGAGAAGAACCTGACCGGAAACGCCAGATACGAGGGCTTCTGCATCGACCTCTTGAAGTGGATCGCCGGACAAGTCGGCTTTCAATACACTATTAGACTTGTTCCCGATCACATGTACGGAGTCTACGATCCGGAAACCAAGCAGTGGAACGGCATCGTTAGGGAGCTCATGGAGAAGGTAAATGTTTTTCTTGAAATTTATATTCAGTATAAAATAGAGTGCGGTGAACTAATGGATTACCTCAGGATTGATAAAGACATGGTTGAATAAATTATTAATGGTACATCAGTTTATATAAATTATTAGATTTTAGATTTTCTACTCACCTATAAGAATAAGATGCATAATAAATATAAATTTTTATTTTTATTAATTAAAATAAGCACTATACAATTAATAGAACTACTTTAATTAAGAATGCTTACAAGTATATAGCGAATAATTAATTATTATTATATTAATTTCATCGATTGTGGTTAGGGTGGTGTAATTCGATATACACTAAACTTAACAACTTCGATATGACTAAGTAATTTAATTAACTGTTTGTTTTGTTTTCAGAGGGCTGATCTGGCCGTGGCCTCGATGACGATAAACTATGCGAGGGAGAGCGTCATCGACTTTACGAAGCCTTTCATGAACTTGGGCATAGGGATCCTCTTCAAGGTGAGTGTTCGGCATCCAATTTACTTCCAACTTCCAACTTGAAATTATTTACCCGGATGTAAATTACGCGGCGGTTATTGCATGAAATAAGGAAAGTATGTTTGCTCGCAGAAAGTAAAAATAAAAAGGCGTTTGTAACGTAACGTTTCTAGATGGGAATATGCTCGCTTACAAAAAGTGAAATCTAATATATGCACATATTTAATAGTGTAAACAAAATATTTCATATCATAATTATTCATATTAATATAGGCCACCAAACATCAAAACATTTAATTAATTTATTATATATGTAATTCTATTCAATGAGTTTTCATATAGAAATGATATCACAGCCCGAAGCAAATAAATTTTTCCAAACGAAATTTGATTCACCTTAATTATCTTATTTTCGACGTGCTGAATTGAAATATGAAATTATTTTACGAAATTTGCCTTTTGAGAGGCTGAGACGAACTGATTACAATTAATACGTGGCATTTAATTAATAAATTAAAGCTGTGTTATTTGGATAAATGAGGAATGACACAATTTATATTATATTATATACAATTGTTGTAGATGATATTAAATAATTAATTATTGCATGCTTTTTATTACAATAGTTTTTTTAAGGAACCGCATGAATATAGGAATGGATTAAAGGGACGGAAAATAAGTAATAAAAGTAAATATGTTTACAGGTCCCGACCAGCCAGCCCACCCGCCTGTTCAGTTTCATGAATCCGCTGGCGGTGGAGATATGGCTGTATGTGTTGGCCGCCTACATGCTAGTATCGTTCACGTTGTTCGTAATGGCGCGATTTTCCCCCTATGAATGGAACAACCCGCATCCCTGCCACCAGGAATCCGATATTGTCGAGAACCAGTTTTCCGTGTCGAATAGTTTCTGGTTCATAACGGGAACGTTCCTCCGCCAGGGATCAGGATTAAATCCGAAGGTTTGATTGATCTATATATCGGTCCGCCTCTGCATGCGTACTAGAATTTTAGCCGATTGTTTATGTATGGTACCACTGGAATGTTTACCAGTTATTAAGTTTAACGGAACAGGTTTCCACCTCTTCGCATATAGGTGTTTGTTCGAATTAATTAAACAGTACACACAATCATTATTACTTTCACAATTAAAAATAATGGGTACTCTCACTATTTGTTTCATATATGTTCCACTAACTTTTCCACAACAGTTTTACATCAATCTAATAAATTCCAGTATTATATTAATATATTCTTAACTTATTTTAATATTATTTTTATAAACATAGCGTACTCGTGACCTACATCAATTTAATCTGTATCAATATATGATAATCTATACTAAAGCAATAAATTTCATATTAATCCTAACATGTATTATTCGCCCATAATTTACAGTATATTGTCCTAGAGTTATCTTGACCTACCTTAATAAACGGTATATTAAACTAGGTCAGTTTTACGACAGGCCAATATAAACTATATTGCGATAGGTCAAGAATACGCTTGGTGCAAAAAATTTTAATAACGACGAATATAGTTTTCTGGCTAAAATATTAAATAATAGTTTTATAAATCATAAGAAACGAAGTAAGAATTAACAAAGTTTTCCCTCAAAGAAATGATTCGATTATTAATTTATTAAAAATCTACATGCGCAATAGAATATAAGAAAAATAATATAATTTATTTCAATAAAGTAATTATAATTATAATAAAAGTAGTACCAATATTTACACAAAATGTATGCATGCATGTACAAATCTAATGCACGAACTAGCATGTACTGTTCTAACATTATGTTCCTTATTAATCTATGGAGCAGAGTATACATTTTTGTCTTTAAACTTATGCAATAAGTAATAGATTTTTGCTATATCAGGAGTTTCAAGATCTGTTTTTCTACTAGTCATATGATAAGCACATTTTTCTAAAGAGATATCTAAAGAATTATTTTAGAATTATACTTAATTAATTAATTCTCTGCTGGAGCTAGTGCTTTTAACACGTTAGTACTTTAACAAGATATCAACCAAAAATTTTTTGGCAGGTGAGGCAGCCGGCATGGCCGATTGTCAAGTTACAAATTGCAACTTGGTACCCTACAGCTAAATCTTGCTAACGCTAACGGTTTGGTACTCCGGTGGCCTTTTTATCCTCTCGGTCATGACTTAAAAGTCAGTTTTTGTCTCACTCGCATTGCCGGTTTGAAATGACGTGGTTTTATAGTGCCTCAATAAGTTCTCAATAAGCTAGTTGAGTAGTTGCTAAAAGACTACAACAATGCCGCCGACGATCACGCTCATTTCATGCATACTCATCAGTCTGGATTGCTTTGTTACATCTTTAAGCCATTGGGGTCTCTATTTGGTCTAAACAACAGACTTCTTTTATCCCTTGGTTAATGATAAGAAAAATTATTTGTGCTAATGTACTTAGTGATTTATATACAATGGGAATCACAGTTGTCACATTATGTTGCTGATGTTACTGAGAGTTTGCAGAAAAATTATTAAGAAGGAACGCGATGTTGTCAGTATATTAATAATGAGAGGATTTATATATTCTGCTTTGGAAGCTTACACTACAGTAACTGATGGAAAAACAGTTGTTAATCCATGGTGCAGATTTGGTGGTGTTATTTCTACAGTATGCCAGCCAAATAAATACATAGTTCCAGATAATGTTGTTGTAGGAGGTTGTTCTTATAAAGCCTTTGGGAACAAAGATTGCAGTAAATGCACATCAGTAGTTAGATCAATCTGAAAGATGGAATAGGATTAAGCTGCTCGTAAGTGAAGAAGAAAAGCAAACAACCGGGCAATTGACTCAATGGCCCATCTTAACAGAATTGCATCTCTACTTTATGAATTAAATTCTCACTTAACCCATGGTGAATTATTTGTATATTAATTAGAAGGTTAATTAACCTTCATTACGTTTGATGCATAAATACAATGCACATGAAGCGATGGATGTCAAACAATTTGGATTATTGGAACACGCACAAACATTGCCTTCACATCAAAGGAATGTAGTTTCCTTTGTAATTCATAACTGGCCTGTAATTGCAAAAATGGCTCCAGTAGCAAAAGCCTGTAGGAATGTGTTCCAACTATTGCAAGGATACTCAGCTGAGACATTAGGAGGATTATTAATTCGCTTACTATAGTGAACAAGCAGCTACTTATTGAAAAGGCGTTAAAAAGCAAGAAGGGTACCAAACATGCATTATTGGTATTGTTCAGAAAGGTAACCGCACAGCACGCAATATTGATAAACCAAGAGTAATTCAAGTTCCTACAAAAAAATAAATATATATTTCAAAATACGTTATTAAATGATTCTGTATAATTGTTTTTACAAGATATATTTCGATTGTTTTACCCATATCCTTAGTGAGATGACTTGGTAGAGCAATTTGGATGTGTGCGACCTAATAAGTGGCTAATAAGGTAAATCTTCCGCAGTTTCATTCCAACGTTAAGGCGGAAGAATTAACAATAAATATAAGTTCCAAAAATTGTACTGATGTGCGAGATTGAGAGATACGCCGTGCTGACGAGCCACAATAATGGCGAAACAGCTGTCCGCGGATTTTCTCGATCTTGTACATCGGTACATTGTTTGAAAATTTTTCAACGCCATTAGCACAAAAAATTAATTAATACATATATATATATATATATATATATATATATATATATATATATATATATATATATATTTACTTATTATAATTCATATAAAAAATTAATTTTTGAATTACAGTTAAAAAAGCCAGATGTCAAATGGCAGATGACATAAGACAGATGATAGATGATACATGACAGATGACAGATGATTTATGATAGAAAACAAATGATAATTAAAGCTATTATTTCTTGATGTGACATATGTTTCCAGCCAGTTATAAGAATGAATAAATTTATTATTTACAAAAATTGTAGTAATTATATCTAAATTAAAATATGAAATTATAAATATTTATTTTTAACATAATACAAATCATAATACAAATATCTGAAGAAATCAATAATAATAAGTATTTAAAAAAACGTTTTCTCATGAATCTTTTTAGAATTATAAGAAAAAAGAAGAAACTTTAAAGAGAACAAAAGATAAAACTCTGTATATATTCTGTTTCAAAATTAATTTAAATTTAAATTTTCCGTTTTTTCGAATTTCAAGGTAGCCCACATACTTTGAGTTTGATATAAAAAAAATGTAGCAATTATATTTACTCTAAATAAATAACCATTTAAATCAATGACATAACTTGACTATGTATAGAATTATGTGATAAATTACATATGACAGATAATAAGTGTCAAGTGACAGATGATAAATAAGATGATATACGATAGATGACAGATGACAACTTTCAGATAGCAGATAACAGACGATGAATTACAGATGAAAGACAACAGAATAAATTAATAAAAATTAACTTTTCTCTAAATAATTAATTATTTTAATCAATGACATAACTTGACAATATGAAGAATCACATGATAGATGGTATATGACAGATGACAGATGACAGATGACAGATGACAGATGACAGATGACAGATGACAGATGACAGATGACAGATGACAGATGACAGATGACAGATGACAGATGACAGATGACAGATGACAGATGACAGATGACAGATGACAGATGACAGATGACAGATGACAGATGACAGATGACAGATGACAGATGACAGATGACAGATGACAGATGACAGATGACAGATGACAGATGACAGATGACAGATGACAGATGACAGATGACAGATGACAGATGACAGATGACAGATGACAGATGACAGATGACAGATGACAGATGACAGATGACAGATGACAGATGACAGATGACAGATGACAGATGACAGATGACAGATGACAGATGACAGATGACAGATGACAGATGACAGATGACAGATGACAGATGACAGATGACAGATGACAGATGACAGATGACAGATGACAGATGACAGATGACAGATGACAGATGACAGATGACAGATGACAGATGACAGATGACAGATGACAGATGACAGATGACAGATGACAGATGACAGATGACAGATGACAGATGACAGATGACAGATGACAGATGACAGATGACAGATGACAGATGACAGATGACAGATGACAGATGACAGATGACAGATGACAGATGACAGATGACAGATGACAGATGACAGATGACAGATGACAGATGACAGATGACAGATGACAGATGACAGATGACAGATGACAGATGACAGATGACAGATGACAGATGACAGATGACAGATGACAGATGACAGATGACAGATGACAGATGACAGATGACAGATGACAGATGACAGATGACAGATGACAGATGACAGATGACAGATGACAGATGACAGATGACAGATGACAGATGACAGATGACAGATGACAGATGACAGATGACAGATGACAGATGACAGATGACAGATGACAGATGACAGATGACAGATGACAGATGACAGATGACAGATGACAGATGACAGATGACAGATGACAGATCACAGATGACAGATCACAGATGACAGATGACAGATGACAGATGACAGATGACAGATGACAGATGACAGATGACAGATGACAGATGACAGATGACAGATGACAGATGACAGATGACAGATGACAGATGACAGATGACAGATGACAGATGACAGATGACAGATGACAGATGACAGATGACAGATGACAGATGACAGATGACAGATGACAGATGACAGATGACAGATGACAGATGACAGATGACAGATGACAGATGACAGATGACAGATGACAGATGACAGATGACAGATGACAGATGACAGATGACAGATGACAGATGACAGATGACAGATGACAGATGACAGATGACAGATGACAGATGACAGATGACAGATGACAGATGACAGATGACAGATGACAGATGACAGATGACAGATGACAGATGACAGATGACAGATGACAGATGACAGATGACAGATGACAGATGACAGATGACAGATGACAGATGACAGATGACAGATGACAGATGACAGATGACAGATGACAGATGACAGATGACAGATGACAGATGACAGATGACAGATGACAGATGACAGATGACAGATGACAGATGACAGATGACAGATGACAGATGACAGATGACAGATGACAGATGACAGATTATCGAGACTTTGAGGATATTAAAAATAATGATAATTAAATTACAGATTCAACACTTTTATGATAAATGGGTACCAGATCACGTGGTGAAATATTTTTAATATTATGGGTTGTTTTTAATGAGACACTTGGTTGGTTTCACAACCCTTACTAAGTGATAAATTGTAGCTAACAATAGATAACAATTGACCTATATTAAAGGGGAGAGTTGTCACAAGACAGATCACAATGACAAACAACAAATTATACCTACTGTTTCTTGGCAAATAACAGAAAACACATTATAGATGGTAGATAATAAATATCATACGACAGAAAGAAGAAGACGATGACAGCAGAGATATAACAGATTGCAGTTAACACATTGCGTTAACAAGTGACAAATGATAATCGATGTTGGTTTTTGGGGTTTCATAAAGAGTACATAATTTAAATAACACTTTATTATATTAGATATATACATTTCGAATGCTAGCCGCTTATTATCAACAACTGACAATTGATAGATGATGTAAAACAGATGGTAAATAAGTAGTGAGAGATGATAAATGACTCATAATTAGATCATAGATGATAGATAAAAAGAATTAAGAAAAACTCTTACTTTTACCTAAAGTCTTCACTAATAATAGCTAATATTTCGAGAGCCACAGATATTTTCCAGCCAGATATAAATGTTAATAAGTGTGTAATTTGCTTAATCCAATAATTATATCTAAATACGTACACTGTATTTGTAAATTCGGAATAAAAATTTTGAATACAACCTAAAAATCCTTAATATTGCTGTAACTTTACAAAAAAAAAATAATACCTGCATATCAAAAATCAAAAATGTTAAAATGTTTGTTCAAAGACAAATAACAGATGGCAGAATTATAGATTTAAATTAAAAGAAGGTTCATTAAAAATTATTAATCTACATTAAGATAAAAAAAGACAAGAACACATTATAATTTTTAGATTGTGCTTTAAATTATATCATTGTTTTTAATAAAATCACCAATGTTGTACGGGGCTTTTCAATGATTTATATTTTAATCATAATTTTAAATTGACGAATTGGCAAAATGTTAGTATTCATTGATAGTTTATTAAACAATTTAATACCATAATAATTTTGCACCATTTTTGATTTTTCTAATCGTATTTGTATTTGTAGTAAATCGTTTTTTGTCCTTGTATTGTGATTATGATGATCATGTAGATTATGTTCAGTGATGTGTGATTTAATAAATAGCAAGCATTCTAAAATATAAATTGCTGGTAAGGTTAAAATGACATGACAGATGACAGGTGACAGATGACAAATGACAGATGAGAGATGACAGATGACAGATTGCAGATGAGAGATGAATAAGTTAAAATAATATTTGCCGTAAACTATATTTAAATATCGTCTGGGAGGAATCATAAAACCATCAATTTTATATTGTTTGTATGCCTCACTGCCCTGTCATGGGCAGTACTCTGCCTTTACCCCTACTCACCAGATAATGTTTCAAGCAAGGCCGACTCACTAAAAAAGGAGATTAAGAGTGACATCGAGAAGATTAAAACTGTATCCAACAAGAAGCAATTGGACCATTTGACCTCTCTGATTACATACGTCCAAATTACATTAGAACACTACGAGGATATTTTCCCAGAAGACATTTTTGATCCTATTAAGAAGCCAACATTCTAGCCCTAGACTCCATACGAACAGCTTGGTTACAAAGATAAGGACCAACCTGCCTCTGTCCATTTAAATCACTTCAATTGCAATTTAAATATTGTAATTACACGTCTTATTTAACATGTATGTATGTAACTCAAAGTGCAATTGGTCCGCCAAAATTGGCTCGAGTAAAATTTCCTATGTGATGTTGAGGCACATGGAAATGGCTTATCAAATTGAAGAGCGACATACATTCTAGTTTAGTATTTATGACTTTGTAGCAGAAACACAATTCAGAGAGAATAAGTAAAAGTAACTGTAGCAAAAAATACTTTTCAAAAAAGCACTGGACGGATTCAAGGCGCCCACAAAGTTATGTATAATTTGGTGACCAGATAATGCAACAATAATAAAAAATTGATGCAAATAAATTAATATAATAGCGAATTTCCATGAATCCATATGTATCATGTATATATTACTTCTGAAAACGAAAAGGAAGAAGGTGTGGAAAGGGAGTAAGGCCGGGTATGAGATCAAGCTGTGGGGATTGGACGAAGGGAAATTGGTGAAGGAGATATGGAAGGGAAGTGTGGACACAGGAGAGAGATTTAAAGCGGAAAGGAGAAGGTGGGTTTGTGAAGGAATGGCTGAAGAAAGGGCTGAATATAGTGGAATGAGAACATGAGAAGACAAAGAAGGTGAAGTGGCAAGAGAGACAAAGTTATATCGAGTAGAGTGGACATAATTATATAGGTTATAGGTTACATAAGGCCACTATCAGGGGATTTAGCCTCTCTTGAACTGCGACTTATTATAACTATTGTTCAGCCCTTACCCAATCCACAGATTGGATAAAAGAAGACGGGACCAGGATAAAGATGCTGACTAGGCTGTGATGGGAAAGTGGGAGATTATGGAAAACAGATCTGCAGAATGTAGAATTAAGTTTATGCATGTAATAAAGATATTATGAATACTAAATTAGAATTTAGAAGTTAAATTTTTTTGCAAAAATCCGAAAGCTGGAACTGGAATTTTTGACATGTAGATCATTAAATGCCATATTCTATCGAGTGAAATGGAAAACATAAACTAATAGAGATTTTCATAGAAAATTCAATTGATTTACGTTTACTAGTATCTAGTTTCATTCCATTATCAATGACTTGTAATGATACAATTAATGATTGATGCAAATCGCCTGTCAATTCTGAGATCATCAGAAAAAATTATATAAGTTGATCTTAGACGAGACCAGAACGAATATTTAAAAAAATAGAAGAAAGAGAATTGCTCGTAGATGCTAACTTTGCGGAACACCTGATGTTAAACGTTAATAATTTTTTTAAGTTGATGACCATCGACTATGTAGGATTTAGTCCAATGAGCTAAAAACTATAATGAGATCATTTTAGTAAGGCTTTACAATTTGTTTTTACATAAATGTCCAGATGAACACGCTTACTTATCTAAAGCGTAAAATGATATTACCTACACTTCAAATACATGCGACCAATTTATTTCTTTAATTACTTTAAGTTTAGCTTATTAATTTATTCTTTTTTATTAGAATCGATTAGTATCAATAACATGATATAGTTAGAAAGTATTTATTGATTGATTATACAATTAATGTTTATTATGTCTTAGATATGTATATATCTGTCATGCTGACATTAACAGCCAAAATATTTTCCCTGAAAAAGGTGATAAAAGAAGAAACCAAAATAGAAATAAAATATCCCAGATGTCAACGAGGATCTTTGCTGCCTCAACATCATGGTGATTGATTGGGTTTGAGTGGAAGAACATTTAAATTGTGAACTCCGCCCGTGCTTCTTTCGGCCAAAATTTTATGTATAGTTTTTTAATAATTTGTGTTAATAATTTCTTTAAATGTATTATGTAAGAAAGAAGACCGAAGATAACTAAATAAATAAATAAATAAATAAATAAATTATATAATTTCAGGATTAGTTTTCTAAAAACAATCCAGTGGTCGTATACATTGCAAACAATCAAATCGAACCTTAAGTTTTTCCTCCGCCTGGCATGTTTACACATAGTGCATGAAATGGTGAAAAGGGCAGGCGCAGTTTAGAGGTCGGTTCGAGGTCTAATTCGTGGCGTACGAGGTGATAAAATTGGGCCTGAGTGGATTAAGGGAGAAGCCGATAATTAAACTCAAAAGAAAGAACGGTAACTGCTCGGGGCTCTAATTAAATTCTCCGCCCGCCCACTATTACTCAACCCCGATCTATACAGACATAAATGAACCCAGAAGAAATATTTATAAAATACAAGTGGAAAATAAAATTCATAATACGACTCGAGTAATTCAATTACTCTGATTCGAGTTGAGTTGGGTTATTATGATTGATGTACCGACATGACCTCAAGTCGCCCGGTCCGTGCTCTGAATTAAACATGTGCAAACTAGACATTTATAATTCATTTTACTTCTTACTTTTAGCGGCGTTTTAGTTTACGAAAGACGTATCCAATATACGCGTGTCAATATTTTATAAGGGATGAAGATTGATATAGCAACTCTACAATTTACGGCATTCGGTCCGTTCGTATGTGTTTGTTGTCTCTTTCTATTATCTCACTTATTCCCCCCCACGTACTTTTTCTTACTTTATTTCCAGGTCCTCGGTGTTTATCTTTATCGTTAGTTGGGAGACGTTTACACAAAAATCTACTGATATGTACACTATAAAATAAATAACATCTGACAGGGAGCCGACTGCGAAGCTCCATCCTGCGGAGCAAATAAATAAAAAAATAAAAGAAGTGTGTAGAGAGGGGAAAAAATCGGGGCCACTACTCGAGAGTAAATATTTTATGGGGCTGATGGAATCCCATTTTTGCTCCAATTTTCACCGATTGCTTATCAAATAAATAATTAAATCGAACGAATCGATGGCCGTGTACGCGGAAATAAAAGCCTTATCAATTATTACCACCAGCGCATCTTCAATAACAAAACCAAAGGCGGAAGTTTTCCCGATGTCCGTGTATTTCCTTTCTCGAAAATAACATAACGAGTAAATGGTTCTGAAGTTTGAATCGCCGTTGCACTCTTTATATAACTACTCAATGTAATTAAAGTTGATGTTCAATCGAAAAAATATATTGTTCAGGATAATGTACAAAAACAGAATGTACCCTATTTTAATTTCGATTTCTTATTATTTCATAATTTTTTATAAATGATATTCCATAATATGTTTAATGAAACAGATAATCAATCAAGGTCATATAATAGCTATTTAAATTTATTATTTAATGATGAAGTAAAATTGACAGGGGTCAAAATTCCTTAGGAATTATCATTTAAAATCATTTAAAGTCTTTTGATAGACATGCAAGATTATTTAGGATAATACAGCAGATATTGGCAATCATTTAATGTCTTTTAACCATCATTCAAGGTCATCCAAAGATGATGTAATATCATATGATAGCCAATTAGGGACCATTAAGGTGATCCAACTCTTTATCTAAAATCATTCGATAAATATTTGAGATAAACCAAAAGAACATTCACGTAAAATCATCAGAAAAAGTTCACGAAAGATCATCGTTAAAGATTCATGGTCAATCAAGGTCATCCATCTACGAATGATCCTTTAAGGTTATTTAAGGTTATTAACTGCATATTTCATAGTTTAGAAAAACATTCAAAGTTATTTCTTAATCATTTCGGGTTGTATAACATATCAGATATTTAAGATAATTTTAGGGCACTTGATTATCTTTCAAGGTCATACAATATCCATTATAAGTCATGCAAGGGCATCCAATAATCATAAAATATCATCTATTAGATCATTCCCTTTGAGTTAATTCAGCTTCTTTTAAAAATCATTTAATAATTATTTATTATTTAAGGTCATTTAATGATAATCCATTTAAGGTTATTTACGTCATTCGAAATTATTTGTTTATTATTTTAAATAATCCAGTGATCATTCAAAGTCATATAAAGTCATTCAACTATAATTTAATCATCCAATGGTCCTTAAAAAATTATGCACGATTATATAATAATAAGATCACTAAACAGATATTCAAGTTCCTTTGAGGTCATACAACAACCAACAGGTGTTAAGGTTATTTACGTCATTCGATGAATGAATTATTTCAAGTTATCTATTCGGTGATCCTTAAAAGTCATCTTAAAAGTCATTTAATATCATTCAATACATATTCTTAACTCAAGGTCACTCTACCATCATTAAGGTCATCGCAAATTATCATCTAAAACAATTTATTGCCATTCAGTGATTACGTAATATTAACTCATAGACAATCAAGAAGATATTTTTTTTAAATCATTTGATGGTTGTTTTTAATAACCCAATAGTCAATAAGGTAAACCAATGATCAATAAAAAATTATGTACGATTATCTAGTGTTACTTAAAGAAATATTATATAAGGTCATCTAAGAACCAATGGCTTTTTTAGGTTATTTCGTTCAAGGTCATAAAGATCATCTAATAGATAGTCAAGGTTATTTAAGGTCACCCAATCATCATTCCTGGCCACTGGTTATCCAAGGTTATTTAAGTGTACTACAAATTATATAAGATTATTTAAGAGACAGTCAAGATTCCTTAAAGTTATCCAACCACCAATTACCCTATATAATACACTGGGCACAAGTTCTCTCGAAGGTATCCCGTAACCTAAGATCCTTAAAGGTTATTTAAGATCATCCAATGGTAATATAAAATCGTTCAAAATCATCACTGTAATGTAAGGTTATTTAAGATCAGATCTTCAATATCATTCAAGGTCATCCGATATCAATTTAAGTTCATGAAAAAGTAATCTAAGGACATTTAAGGTCATGCAATGATTATGTAAGATTATACCATTATAACTACCAACGTTACTGTAAGGTTATTTAAGTTAATGCAAATCATTATTAAAAATCTCCTAATATACAATCAAGGACCATATAAGATGATATTTTTTTGAAATTATTCGATTATTTTTTTAGACAATCATGCGAGGTCATGCGAGGTCATCCAATGATCATTAAAAAACTATGTAAGATTATCTAATAATATTTTAATATCACCAAATAGATTTTCAATGACCCTTGAGGTCATCCAACAACTAACGGCCTTTTAATTTGGTTGTTTGAGTACGTGAAAATGTTGATGTTAAGGTTATTTAAGGTCCATTCAATAGTAAATCAAAATCATTCAAGATCATCACTATTATTTAAAGTTATTTAAAATCCGACAGATATACAAAATTATTTAAGGTCATCCAATCTTTAGTTCTTATCATCCAATAGTTATCCAAGAATATTTAAGGCCATCCAATGATCATATTAGACTATCTAAAAATATTTAAGGTTATTTAAGGCTATCCAACTATCAATAGTCCTCCAAGTTTATATAAGATAATGCAATGGTTATTATTTAGATAATAAAATCATAAGAATAGTTGCGACCGTTACTTTACTATGTGGTAATTCATTATAAACACTAAACTAACACACTATGTTTTTACCACTAAAATTGGGTAACCATAAATAACCTTAAATGACCGATGGATAAACTTGAATTATGATTAGGTGACCTTGAATACCTGTTGGATGATCTTAACGAGCATTAAATGATCTTGAATGATTCTAAATTACCATTGGATGACGTTAAACAAAATTAGGATGACCTTGTATGTTTGTTAGATATTCCTAAACATGTATTGCCTGTTAGATAAACTTATATGGTCATTGTATGACAAACACTATGTTTTTACCACTAAAAATATCTCCTGCAAATCTTACACGGTCATTGGGTGACCTAAAAATAATGTTAAATGACCGATTGATGAAATTGAATTATGGTTAGGTGACCTTCAATACCTGTTGAATAATCTTAAAGAGCATTAAATGATCTTGAAAAATTCTAAATTACCATTGGATGACCTTAAATAAAATTAGGATGACCTTGTATGTTTTTTAGATATTCCTAAATATGTAATGCCTATTAGATAAACTTATATGGTCATTTGATGACCTTGAAAACCATTGGATGACAAGAAATGGTAATTGGATAACGTAAAATTATCTTTAATATCTGTTGAATAATCAATAATAAACTTAAATGATAGTGATAATCTTGAAATATTGAATGACCTAAAATGACCTTTATAACTATTTTTTTATTTTATGACCTCGAGAGACCTTAAATATCTTTTTGATGATCTAACAATATCGTTAGATAATCTAACATTGTTTTTCATTACCAGAGGACCTTACATTGTTTTACGATGACCTTAAGTTATTTTATGACCTCAGGGGATCTTAAATATCCGTTTTGTGATCTTAAAATAACATTAAGTAAACTAACATTGTTTTTCACGACCATTGGACCTTACATTATAGTAGGATGACCTTGAAGAAACTATTGGCTTATTTAAAATAATCATCTAATTAATTTGATAGGTATCATCTTATAGGGTGATTGTGATAGTTTTTGTATGTTTGGAAGAATTATAGCATTATCTCCAATAACCTTAAAAAATCGTTGGTAGTTGGATGACCTTAAGGAAACTTGAATATCAGCAGGAACATTTTACATGGTCATTAACCTTAAATGACCGTTGGATGATGATTGGATGATAATAAATTCTATTGAACGTCTGTTGAATGATCTTAAATGATTTTGAGTTACCATTGGATGACCCTAAATAACCTTAAAAGACCGTTGTTAGTGGTATGACCTTAAGAAACCTTGAATTCCTGTTATTTGATCTTATATGATCGTTAGATGATTTATTTCATTATCACACTTACTATGTTTTAAAACTAAAGCCATCACAATGATTTAATGTTATTTAAGGTCGTTCTTGGTCATCCAATGGTTTTGAAGGTCATCGAAAGGTCATGTAAAATTAACAGGCATTACATTTTTAGGAATATCTAACAAACATTCAAGTTCATCCTAAGGTTATTTAAGGTCACCTAATGGTTTTTAAGGTCAACCAATGTTCATGTAAGTTTATCTACCAGGCATTAAATGTTTAGGAATATCTTACAAATATTATTATCATCCTAAGGTTATCTAAGGTCATTCAAAGGTTATTTAAAATCTTTCAAGATTATTTAAGGTTATTTAAAATCATCCAACGTTCCTGTTTGAATAATTAAATATGTAATAACAAGAATTTATTTGCTTTGTTTATTATGGAAGTATTTGTTTTTATTTAATTTTACATTCCTGGCATAGTTGTTTATGTTATAGGGGTTGGAGGGTGGGATTGTGGCCACCCACCCACCCTACATCACAATCAAATTTAAACCACAATTACTAGTTTTGTTGCTTCAACACATCAACAAAAATATTACTGTAGTCTTTCAGAAAACTAAACCATTAACAGTGATGGATGTATGTATGTATATGTAGGGTGGGTGGGTGGCCACTATCCCACCCTTCAATTAATAAAACCGTTACACGGATTTTACTTAATAATCAATTAATTGCTACAAAAATTCTACTCTATTTGTTACACAAAAATGTTTCTCTTTTATGCATTTTTCTACACATTAATATTCAAGTTCATCAAATCATCATGCAAGTTTATTCAACGGTATTTTAAGATTATTTAAGGTCACCAAATGACCATGTATGATTATCCAACAAGTATCAAACTACCAACTGTTCTTTAAGGTTACTTAAGGTAATGCTATAGATACAAGGAAAGTAATCATTTTAAATATGAAAATGATTTTTCAAGGTCATATAAGCTCATTCTACAATACTGTAAGGTCTAGTGGCCATTAAAAAAAGATGATATTGTAAGATCATCAAGCAGGTATTTAAAATCCATTCAGGTCATACAACAAACAATGGTCTCGTAAGGTCATTTAATGCCATTCAATGGTAAATTAAGATCGTTAAAGATCATTAGTATTATTTCAGGTTATTTAATATCATCTATTAGATTTTCAGCAGGTATTTAAGATTAATTCAGGTCATACAACAATCAATAATCTCTAAAGTTCATTTAAGGTCATTTAATGGTAAATCAAAATCATTCAAGATTATTACTATTATTTAAGATCATCTATCACATTTTCAACATTATTTTAGGATATTCAAGATTCACTCCTGGCTATTCAGTAGTTTTTAAGGTCATCCATTATTCAGGTATGATTATCTAACAGGCATTAAATGTTTAGGAATATCTAACAAATATTTAAAGTCAGCCTAAGGTTATTTAAGGTCCTACACTACTTTCTAAGGTTTTCAAATGGTCATGTAAAATTATTCAACAGACTTTAAATGTTTAGGAATATCTAATAAATATTCAAGGTCATAATGTGGTTATATAGAGTGATCTAATGGTAACTCAAAATCGTTCAAGATCATTTAAGGCCACTTAAGATCATGCAACAGATGTTCAATATCATTCAAGGCCATCTAATCATCATTCAAATTTATTCACAGGTCTTTTAAGGTTATTTAAGGTCATCCAATGACCATGTAAGATTATCTAGTAGATATTCAATGTTCTTTGAGGTTACCCAACTGACAACACTCCTTTCAAGTTTCTTAATGTAATGCTATGGTTATTTAAAACCTACAAGAATCGTCAAAATAATTCAAAGTATTTGACAATAGTCAATTAAAAACCAAATAAGATGATATTTTTTAAAAATTTTAGATGATCATTCTAAATAAGCCAATAGTCCTTCAAGGACATATGAGGTCATCCTATTATAATGTAAGGTCCAATGGTTATTAAAAAAAGGTGTAACATTATCTAATGATATTATAAGATCACCAAACATATATTTACGATTCCTTTAAGTCATACAACAACTAATAGTTTCTTGTGATCATTTAAGGTCAGTGAATGTAAAACTAAAATCGTTTAAAATCATTACTATCATTAAAGGTTATTGAAGATCATCTTTTAGATAATCAAGATTATTTTAAGTTATCCAATTATCATGTTTGGTCATAAAATAGTTTCTAAGTCCATCTAATGATCTTGTAAGATTATCCAGCAGGCATTAAATGTTTAAGAATATCTAATAAAGATTCAAGGTCATCCTAAAGTTACTTAAGGTCATTTAACGGTGATTAAAAATCCATTCAAGACCATTTAATACTATTTAAGATCATCAATAGATGTGCATTATAATTTAAGGTCATCTAATCACTAAACATTCATAAAAATTCAAGTTCATTCAACGGTTGTTTAAAGTCACCTAATGATTATGTAATATTATCTAGCAGATATTCAAGGTTACTCAAGGTTATATTATCTAACTACCATTAATATCATACAACAATCAATTGTCTTTTAAAGTCACTTAGCGTCATTTAATGATAAATTAAAATCGTTCAAGATTTTCACTATCATTTAAGGTTATTTAAGATCACCCATCAAATATTCGAGATTAGTTTAGGTTATTCAATTATTATTCCTGTATATCCAATGGTTTTTAAGGTCATTTAAAGTTCCTGCAAGGTTATCTTGGAAGCATTAAGTGTTTTGGAAGATCTAACAAAACAAACATGTTCAATATAATTTAAGGTCAAATAATCATCATTCAAGTTTATCAAACGGTTATTTAAGGTTATTTAAGGTAATGCTATGGTTACTCAAAACATACGAGAATCATTATAATCATTTAAAGAATCTGGCAATAATCAATCAAAAACCATATAAGATGATCTTTTTCAAAATTATTAGATGAGCATTTTGAATAAACCAATAGCTCTTCCAGGTCATTTAATGTCGTCCTAGCGTAATAGAGGGTTCAATGGTCATTTAAAAAAATGTTAGATTATCTAATGATATTGTAAGGTAACAGATATTTAAGATCCATTGATTTCATACAACAATCAGTGGTCTCTTATGTCTCTTAGTATAATAGTAAATCAAAATCTTTCAAGATCATCACTATCAGTCAGGTTATTTGAGATCATCCATCAAGTATTGAAATTTATCCAACGGTCATTCAAGGTCAACTGATGACCATGAAAGATTATCTAACAGATATTCAAGGTTCATTAAGGTTATTCAACTACCAACGGTCCTTTAAGGTTATTTAAGGTAATGCTATGTGTGAATCATCAAAATCATTCAAAGTATCTGGCAGTAGTCAATCAAAAACCATATAAGGTGATCTTTTTAAAAATTATAAGATGAGCATTTAAAATAAACCAATAGTTTTTTAAGGTCATACAAGGTCATTCTAGCATAATGTAAGATCCAGTGGTCATTAAAAAAAGATTTTAGATTATCTATTAATGTTGAAAAATCACCAAACAGATATTTAAGATCTCTTGAGGTCATACAAGAAACAATGGTCTGTTGAGGTCATTTATGGTCATTCAATGGTAAATTAAAAGATTATTATAGGTTAACCAATTATCATTCCCGGGGATCCAATGGTTTTTAAAATCATCAAATGATCATGTAAGATTATCTAGGAGACATTAGATGTTTAGGAATATGTAACAAACATTCAAGGTCATCCTAAGCTTATTTAAGGTCATCCAATGGTAATTCAAAATCGTTCAAGATCATTACAGGCTATTTAAGATCATCCAACAGATATTCATCCTCATTCAAGTTCATTCAAGTATCATATAAGACTACTTAAGGTCAAACAATGACCATGTAAGATTATCTAGTAGATATTCATCATTATCCAACTATCAACGGTACGTTGAGTTTATTTAATGGTTATTCAAAACATACAAGAATCATTACAGTCGTTCAAATTATTTATCAATGGTTAATTAAAAACCATATATGATGATAGCTTTTAAAATTATTGGGTGATCATTTTGAACAAGCCAATAGTTCTTCAAGGTCATATAAGGTCATCTGATTAAATTGTAAGTTCCAATGGTCACTAAAAAAAATTATTAGGTGATCATTTTGAATAAGCCAATAGTTCTTCAAGGTCATATAAGGTCATCTGATTATAATGTATGTTCCAATGGTTACTAAAAAAAGATGTAAGATTATCTAACGATATTGTAAGATCACCAAACAGATATTTAAGACCCCTTAAGGTCATACAATAACCAATTGTTTTTTTTAAATCATTTAACATCCTTCAGTGGTAAATCAAAACCGTTTTAGATCATCACAATCCGTAAATTGTGTTTACGATCACATATCAGATATTCGAAATTATTTTAGGGTTTCTAATTATCAGTCCTTGTTAACCAATGATTTTTAGGGTCATCCAATGATCATGTAAAATTATATAGCAGGCATTAAATGTTTAGGAATGTCTAACAGATATTCAAGGTCAACCCACCATAATTTAGACTTATAGAAAATTATGTAAGATATTGATATTGTAAGATTACCAAATAACTAATCAAGGTTTCTTAATTTGATACAACAACCAACAGTTAATGGTCATTCAAGATCATACTACCAACGATTCTTTAAGGTTATTTGAGGTCATCCATTAGTAATTTAGATGTTTTTAAGGCACCACTATCATTTAAGTTTATTTAAGATCGATCAACAGATATTCAAGATCTTAGGTAATCCGATCATCCTTTAAGATTATTTAAGGTCACATAATTACCATATAAGGCTATTTAGTATATATTCCTTAAGATTATCCAACTAACAATGGCTCTTTAAGGTTATTTTAGGTTATGCAATGGTCATCAAAGTTTAATTCAAAATTATGTAAGACCAAATAATAGATATTTATCATTTAAGGTTATCCGAAAATCTAAGTCATCCGAAGGTCATCCAAGGTTATTTAAGGTTATCCAATTATTACGTATTTTATTTGATACATTTTTACTGTAAATTATTACAGTAAAAATGTTAACTGAACTAAATTTTCAATTAAAATTAATCACATAATTAAACAAAGAACGTTTTTGCATTGCCCATGTATTCAGCACAATTTAATTAAACATTAAACCGATATTAATTAACATATATTAATTTACAATATGTATGCACACCGCCTATGCATTTATTAATGTATGATTTAAATTAATTAGTTGGTTTATAAATTAAATCAACGAATAAATAGATTTTAATTTATTACCATCAATAACCAAGGTTGATTATAATTTTTATAAAAAATTTTATCATTAATTTGTGACATTTACAAACAAGCATACTTTCCTTATTTTTTGTTAATTTTTAATTATTTTTAGGATTATTAGTGCTTATTAACTCTTTTCGAAAAAAATCTTCTGTAGTGATGTAATTAAATAATTCAATTTTATAAAGAACTGACAAGTACAAAAATTAAATTTTTTATATAATAAGCCAAAAGAAAAAAAATACATATTGGCGGGAATTGAACCTGCAATTCTTCGTTTATCAGACGAAATTTGAATTACCTAAAATATTTAATAAATACACATGTTTTAATTGATTTGATCCTTTTTTCATTACCAGGTTTCAGAAAGAGTTCCTCAACGTTTATTCTCTTTCCTCAATCCGTTAGCGATCGAAATTTGGTTTTACATGGCGGTGGCCTATATCTTCGTGTCGATGACCATTTGGGTGGTGGCGAGGTTTTCGCCATGCGAATGGCACGAACCAGAATTATGCGATGAGTGCTTGATGAAAAAGTATTCTGATGATTCCGAAAGTAGTGACGATGCTTGCTGCGATATGCACTCTGGTGATGGATCATCAGGTAGACATTAAATTCTTTAAAATATAACTTAATTATAACATTATTATCTATACACGTCAGTTTAATCAATTGACGAAGTAATAAATTTAATCAATAATAAAAAAATCTAATACTACTCTATGTAGTATTCAGTATGTAATTACACCTCAATGAATAGAAATTGTCCGCACTACTCAGAACGTATTTTATCGATTGGCCTAGGTATAGGAAGTGAAATAGAATGGAGACGTGAACATGCGAGACTTGTCGAAATGAGCGACGACGACATCGAATTCGTATCGGATCCTTGTCTGGTCCACGAACACGATGACATGGCCACTTTAGACATCCTAGAAAACGACTTTACTTTGGCGAACAGTTTCTGGTTCGCGATTGGAACTTTGATGCAGCAGGGATCGGACCTCAATCCTAAGGTAGTACGCCCCATAGAAAACGAGCAGCACGAATAATTACAACCCACCACCCCTGCGTAGAGGTATTGAGGCTCCCTTTAGAAATGAAACGTTGATTCAGACGGTTCATTAAAAATTTACTCTATTGCTAAAGTTAAAACTTTTCATTCTGAAAGAATTGATACTTCATTAATTCTGAATGTACCTATGTGTAACAGTTTATAGATATTTAAACATCCATAATATCAATATATTAATTATAGCATTTAACAACAATTTGATGAGAATTAATTATTACGATGTTATAAATTATCTTTAATATAAATTAATATAATCAAAAAGAGTTAATATTCTACAAATACAATATTAGTTTCTAAACTTTCTAAAAATATAACTAATTCCTATGATATTTGTTGAATTTGATTCTCTTTTATAACGTGGTGCAATATTTTTTAATATTAAGAATTGCTAATTAATTATAAATTATTGTAATAAGTCCGTAATACGATACTTTATTGATTACTAATTAAAACACTTTAACTTTGTTTGCATAACACTTTATTTATTTTGTGACTATAGTTTCGATAACTAAACGTACCATTATCAAACATAAAGTGACATAAAGTGTTCAACATGTATAACGAAGTAGATGCCTTAAAAATAAATAAAACTTTATTGATTAATTTATGCAGATATCGTATATAATTTAGGTAGAAAAAAGCAATCCTTATATTACTAGTGTTTAAAATATTAAAGACAGTGGAACTAAGCACAGTTGTCTAAAATATTCTTTTAATTTTTTGTCATAAATGCGTTGCTTCAGTGCCCACATCAATTGCGATATGTTAGCACTTCACTACATCCATTATTCAATTAATTAATTTAATTAATTTCAGTTGATACATCTATTACAGTAATGAATTGAATGAAAACTAAATACTACTAGAAACTCCAAAGGTTTTACCTCCTTAACAAATTAATTTGTTCAAATTTCTACCGAAAGATTCATTGTGAATCCAAGCCATCACTTTTAATATTGTGATTTTAGAAATGGTAGAACTTTCCATTCGTTCCGTTCTTCTTGACTCTCTAAACTATTAAATCTACATTTGAGAAGTCCACTGTTTAATACAAAGAAATCCGACTTAATCCAATGCGATTTTAATTCTGTAGAACATTTTGTAATTCTAGAAATTTGGTAAAGAAATTGCTAAACAAAATCTAGAACCCTTGAAAACTTACCTCGCAATTTCGAATAAATTTTGAGTTTAAGAAATTGCAAAGGAAATTGCTAGAATATTTCAAAAAATACTAAATGAGGCAAGTGATACAAGAAAATTTCAGAAAAATGGTAGAGAAATTGCTGACAAAATCTAGAACCATTACTGAAAACTCGTTTGATAATGTGAATGAGGAGATGCTTACAATTTAGTGGTCTAAATTTTAAAAAATTTTAGAAATTGTAAAAAAGAATTGCAATTCCATAATTTCTAAAAGTTTTAAGAATTGCCTTTTTCCAATTTCTAAAATTTTAAAGAATTTTGACAACTCAAGAATTTTTAAGAAGTCTGATAAACATAATGCAGCTTTTTTTTAAATCTTTGAAGATAAAAATAGTCGAGAACGGAAATTAATGAAAAAAATTTAAAACCTTCGAAAAAATTCAAAATCTTCACAAATTCGAAAAAAAAGTCTATATGTTTTAGAACCTAAAAAGGAAAAATAGTGGAAAATGCCAGAATGTACCAGATGAAATGAGACCAGAAATGATAGAAAATTCTAGAAACCTGGAAAAGACAATAATTAAAAATTCAAAAACTAGAAAAAATTCTTAAATATAATAGATTTTTCTCACAATTAGAAAGAATAATACTGTAAAATTCTAAAAATTATAAAGGGAATTTGTTGAAACATACCAGAATTTTTAGAAGAAACATGCCACGTAGTAAGAACAGCAAGAAATCAAGAGAAAAGAATTGTTAAAAAAATTTAGAAGCGTTGAAAAATTTTTCTAATATAAAGAATAGCAGTATATTTGAGGAAAATGAATTCTAAAAATTATTAGGGAGAGAAGAAAAAAACCACTTTGTGAGAAAATCTAGAAATCGAGAAAATAATTAGTAGAAAACAAATTGAAAAGAAAAATTGTAAAAAGATATTTAAAAAAAGGAAAATTCTGGAAATTTGTTAGAGAATTATTTGAGAAAAATAATTCAAAATCCAAAAGCTCTTACAATTTGCTAAAAAAAAATACTTACCAAGTTTTGAAAATAACAATCTTTAAAGTTTTGAAAATTATGAAAGGAAAATGTATGAGAAAATGAGGCGAGATATGCAAGAAAATTTTTGAAATCTGGCAGAAAAATTGCTAAAAAAATTCTAAAAAATCCTTTCAATATTAGTTTTATAAATTAATGAAAAAATTCTCTTCCTGGTATCCGAAATCCCAGAATTAAAAAAATAAGTTTGACAAAACGATACAAGAGATACAGAATTAGAATTCTGGCAGAAAAGTTATTAAAAAATTCAAGAGCTTTCAAAACTTTCAAAACATAACTCGCAATTCTTGGTACATTTCGATATTTAGAATAAAGAAAACACTTTTACTATATTATCCCACTTTAAACTTAATTTGCAGTAACTAGTTTCGACTATACGGTAATCATTCATAAACTTAGTTACTACAAATAAACTCGCAATTTATTTAACTTTCGAAATTGAGAACAAAATTTCTCTCCTTTGAAGAAATCCTCATAATTTCGGTTTTGAAAATTAAGAAGAGATTTCCTCTTCTCTGTTTTCAAAACACTAAATTTTTTAAGATAAAATATGACAAAGGTAAGGTAAGAGGCCCTAGAAAATTTTATAAATCGGGTATAAAAATTGCTGCAAAAATTCTAGAACCACCAAAAAATTCCTCGCAATATTAATTCTGGAAATGATAAAGAGAATTTTTCTTGCCAGTTTCCGATATCCCTGAATTTTTTAAAAGAAAAATACGAGGTAGACATGTAATAAATACTAGAAAATTGTAGAATTAATTAGAAAAAGCATCCCCGCAAACTTACTTTTGGAAATTAGAAAGGAAATTCCTCATTTAAAAAAAAAGCAATAATAGTTTTTTAAAAATTTAAGTGTTTTACTTCAACAACAAAACAAGTGAATATGAATTATTAACATATAACAGCCTCATCAGTTAATATTTTGAAATTCCTCTTTCCAATTTCTAAATCGTTAATTTTTTGTATTAAAATATGACAAATACAGTTGCTAATAATCCAATAAAGAAATGGTTGAAAATTCTAGAACTTTCCAAAAAAATCTTACAATTTTAATTTTGTGGGAAGATGGGAAGGTAATATTTCCTCCAGATTCTAAAATAGCAGAAGAGTCTGACAAAATTGAAAAGGATTTGCTGGAATGTTCCAGAAAACGGATATCCCTTTTTATTTTATAGAACATTCTAGCAAATCTTTTTTAATTTTAATTTTTGCTATTAAATTCTAACAATTTGTAAACAAAAATTTTTAAAAATTCTTAGAAATAAAGAAGGGAAATTTCTTCTTTTAGAATTTTTAAATCAAACTTTAAGAAACTAAATAGCAAATAATGGAAAGTTTTAATAATCTAGAAGAAATAAAACCGAAAGCCTTAAAAAAATTCTCACAATTTGGAAGAAAAAGTTCTTAAAATATTTTGAAATTTAGAAGGAAAATTTATAGAGAGGACCAGTATTTTTAAATATAAGTTCGACAAAATTAAGCAGAGGATAATAAAAAAAATTTAACATTTTGAAGGAAAATTCTGGAAAACTTTGGAAACATTCCTTGAAAATAAAAAACAGTCTTTAAAACAATGAACATAAGATAGAAAAGCTATCGACAGTGCTAGTATTTTTAAAGGAAATTCTACGAATTGAAACATGATATTATGGCAAATTATAAAAATCTAGAAGCAAAATTACTGGACATTTCTAGAACCCTCCAAAAAAAATTCACAATTCGAAAGAAAAAGTTTTAAATAACAATTTCAAAACATTTCAAGATATTAATATATAATAGCAATATTTTTGAAGGAATCATACTGGAAAATGCTGTAAATATAGAAGAAAAATTACTGTAACGTTCTAGAACACTCGACAAAAACACAAGATATGAAAGAATCTATTCTTGAATAATAAAATGAAAATGTTGATAAAGAAAATTACGGAAACATACAAGAATCCTTAAAAATAAGTCCAAATTTGGGAAAGAATTAAGAAAAATATTAAAATTTCTAAAAATTAGGAGGGAAACTTCTTGTAATGAATATTTTTGAAGGAAACATCTGAGAAAATCTAAAAATCATAAAAGAGAATTGTTGAAAAATTTTAGAAGCGTAGGAAAATTCTTCTAACTTGAATAAAAATTATAGACGACAGCCGAATTTCTGAAGAAAAAATAATGGAAAATTTTATACATATATAGAAGAGAAAATTCTAGAACACTCGAAAAATATGAAATATAAAAGAAACCATTCTAGATAAAATATAAAAGTTAATAAAGTTTCTTACCAAAAGAAAAATTCCTAAAAATTCTAAAAAAAATGGGAGGGATAGTTCAAAAGTGGCAGAAATCTAAAAATTGAGCAAAACGAATTGTTAAAAAAATTTAGAAGCGTTAAAAAATTCTTCCAATTTAGAGAATAAAAATTACCAAATAAGGAAGAGCTTCGAAAATTCTAGAAATTTGGTAGATACATTTTTGAAAATATCTAGAACCTTAGAATTCCGCAAGGCAACAGCTACTAAAAAATTTAAAAATTTTGATGGATTTTTAGAATTAAAAAATCTCATAATTTAAAAAAGAGAGTAAAGATAATTGCAGTATTTTTTAATCGAAAATTTATAAATCTAGAAGATAAATTGCTGAAAAATTCGAGAACACTCAAAAAATAATAAAAAGGACATTTTAGAATTATCAAAAAAATCTCAGAATTTTAAAACAGAACGACTTGAAAATTTTAGAGAAATTAGAAATAAAATTGCTGTAAACTAGCAGAATTTTAGAAAAAGGCTAACAAAATAAGGCACGAGTACCAGAAAACTGTAGATATCTAGAAAAAAATTACTTGAACATATTATAAACGTCCAAAAGAGTTCTGACAGTATTGAAGTAAAAATCTTTAAAAAATTCTCTCTATTTGGAAGAAAAAAAATCTTCTAAAATGGTATGAAATGTTTCTATAAAATTGTTAGAAATTTCAAATAAAAGTTTGAAAAAATAACTCCTACCTTTTAGAAATTTGATAGAGAAGTTTTCGACAATATTTTTAACTCTCGAAATAAAATAGAATTTTTTTAAATCACTAACAGTAAAACATGAGAACAAAGTTCTGAATATCTGGAAGAAAATTTTAGAAACATCAATGAAAATTTTAACAATTGGAAAAAAAATATTCTTAAAAATTCTCGAGTAATTTGGAAAAGGCGAATTTCTGCAAAATAATTTATCTTAAAAAAATAAATTGGATATACTAGCAAATTGTAAAAATCTAGGAGATAAAAAAATTATGGAAAAGGCTAGAAAATACTATCATTTTTGATAAAAAGAATCAAAAATCCTTTACAATTTGTAAAATCTTTAAAGTTTTAAAAATTATGAAGATATATTCATGGAATACACCAAAATTTTGAAGAAAACTCTTTCAAAATGAGGCACGAAATACTAAAGCAACTGGTTGCGACCGTTAGTACGTGGCAATCCATATTTACACTGAATTATATTTAGTGAATCATTTCAGTGTAAATACTAAAGCATTGTTAAAATCTAAAAACAAAATATTTGTAAAAATCTAGAAAACTTCTCACAATTGAAGAATGTTAATTTCCTAGAAAAAAATTGTGATCGAGAAGAAAAATTGTGTACAATAATATAGAACTGCAAATTCTGTTTTTTTTAATGACTTTTAAGAATGTTATAAATCTGTATTTCAAAAATTCTGGTATAATTCATCACGTTTACCAAATAGAATTTTGGAATAATTTTCTTTGAAGGTTAGGGAATTTTCTAGTAGCCTTTTTGTTTTCCAAAAAAATTTCAGAATTTTGTGTAAACGCCAAACAAACAAAACAAAAATGTATTTGGTTCATGACCCTACCCTTACTATGCTGCAATGAGTTTCTGTTGTAATACACTTTTCTTTCCGTTCGTATTATAATCATGTTCATTTAGCTGCAAAATCTTAAGACTAAAAACTAAAGACTAAAGACTAAAGACTAAAGACTAAAGACTAAAGACTAAAGACTAAAGACTAAAGACTAAAGACTAAAGACTAAAGACTAAAGACTAAAGACTAAAGACTAAAGACTAAAGACTAAAGACTAAAGACTAAAGACTAAAGACTAAAGACTAAAGACTAAAGACTAAAGACTAAAGACTAAAGACTAAAGACTAAAGACTAAAGACTAATGACTAATGACTAATGACTAAAGACTAAAGACTAAAGACTAAAGACTAAAGACTGAAGTAAAGTAAAGACTAAAGACTAAAGAATTGGATATCTATTTTTAAGACTAAAAAAATATATAGTGGTATAAAAAATTATCTTATTATCACATAATGTTTTTCTTAGTGTAACTGAATATTTTAATTATTACAAATAGCTTGGATAAGCCCTAAAACTTATTTTAGATTAATTTTTAAATTTTTCCCACAGAAATTTTTTGCATATAAAATACGAGTACCAATTAGCTGCTCTATTTAAATATTAATTCAATTTAAGCGAATGTTTTATTCGTCTAGAAAATTAAATTGGATACACATTATGGCCGCGATAAGAATATTCATTAAAAGAAACCGTTTTCCGCAAATAGTTGGCAAGTTGATTGTTCCACGTACCATTCTCAAGTTTATATTATGCATATAAAATATGCTAAAATCTATTTTCCCCTTTTCTAGTGGCGTAACTGAATAAGGCGCTATAAATCCGGCGAGTTATCGCCGTGGGAATTTATGTTTAAACCGTGAAATACGTTTATTGTTTGCAATATATTTCAAGATATAAAAATTTTAATTTACACTCTACACTATGTATTAAAGTAATATTAAAAAATAATAGCACAAACCGAATAATTATATAAGTTTTGTACATTGTATAAAAGTAATTATATTATTTTCTTAACTTAAACCTGTATGCACCAGTGGTACATTACAAAAAAACAATTTATTCCGACGGCCCCTAGCTGCTTTCCGTAAATTACCAAGAAGTTGTGCTAGTCGCGAACAAGCTAGTAGAAAAGTACTGGAAATCATGGAGTCCACATAATTTAAAAATTAATTAAACGGCCCGAGAAAGAGTGGGTTAATAAGGGCAAAAGGTCGCGCCCCCCGGTATAAATTACCTTCTTATCGCCTTTAATTGCTGTAGTTGCTCCAGGAATTTTGACTCTATCTGCAGAATTTAATGGGGTTGCAATTTACAGGCCACGTCTACCAGAATCGTCGGCGGGATCTGGTGGTTTTTCACGCTCATCATAATATCCTCGTACACGGCCAACCTGGCCGCCTTCCTCACCGTCGAACGTATGATTACGCCCATCGAAAGTGCCCAGGATCTGGCCGATCAAACAGAAATCTCCTACGGCACGCTGGAAGGTGGAAGCACGATGACCTTTTTCAGGGTAAGTCATTAACTATTTTATGGTGGATGCGTCGGGATCAAAGCTATCATAATATTAATAAATACACCCATAAAACACTTTACGGTAAATCGTAACCTTATTGCACGTTGTATAAATACAACTATATACTTCCTCATTGCAAACAATTAAACACATTGCGAAATCCGCATAATCAGGGTGCACGGCAGGAGTGATTACCGCTAAATTAATTAGCGGTTCATAACGTGCTAATTGCGTTGCCGAACACGTTCATTAAATTTAAACCCTATTAGTTTAATTGAAAAATTATTTGATTTCGCCAATTACGGTTTTTTGCGTGCGCCAATTTGCTAGGATAATGACTGCTGTCCCCATGTTTTTACAAACAGCCAAACATAATTAACAGGCGGTATAGAATTCAATTTGTTCATTGGGTTTTATTTTTCTCGTTGTTGTACCCGGCTAATTAATTTATTCTTCGGATCACCTTTTAATAACTCAATTAGCAGTTCATTGTTTGTTATTTTACGGTAAATGACGTGTTTTTTTAATACTAAACTATCATTACAGAGTAGACATCTTAATTAAGATTAAATTTAAATATAGAAGATTGTTTTTTTATAATCAACTGTTTTAAAATTTGCTACTACTTACAATTATTATTAACTCAAATACGGTTTCCAGTTTTGCATGCCTTATCCCTAAGAATATGAAAAGTAGAATGTCTTTTTGGCTAATGAAATTTAACGTGAGTGCGGAAATTTGAAAACATTCTTTTTGTTAAAATTCTATTTAGCGATCCCAATACTTATATTTCCATTGAAAAAAAAATCACTATTACAGTTCCTCATACAAAAAAGTTAAAGTAAGTGAGAAGGGTGAAATCTATTAGAATCTATCTAGTGTACCTAGTTGAAATTTGTTTTCAAAACTAATGCATTATTTTTGTTATTATCTATTTAGAAAATCTTTGCGTATGTTTATTAGATAATTACCTATTTAAAATTGGTAACAGTAATTTGCAAAAAGGTAATAAAAAAATTTAAATTACAATATATTTGTAGATAAATTTATTTTATCCCACCCCACAAACCACAAACCAAATAATATACAAAAACATGTGTAATTTCTAATAAACTAGAAAGAATATTACACTGATTTTTAACTAAGCTGCAAATAAAGCTTATGTTATATTTTAATTTTTTTTTCAATATTATTGTAATAGAAATTTGTCTTACAAAGATTTTTTTATAATCTTATGGAATATTCCAGTATTTTGTATTTCACAATTCATTTATCAAGAATTGCCCAACTCATTTGCCTTTAAACTTTTCTTGTTGTGTCATAGAAAATGTAATAAAGATTTTCATGAATTTGCTTTATCTTTCATCTTTTATCATAATTTTCCTCAAGGTTATCTTCAAAAATGTTCTCCTAGTATTCTAGCAATTTGTATTTCAGATCTATATATTTTGTCGACAATTCATCTACCATTTTCTTGATTTTTTTTAATAATTACTTGCAATATGTATTCGAAATTTTTTGTTTTCGTTTTTTATACATTTTCCAATCTGCAATGATTTTTGTAGACTTTTCAAAAACCGTTTCTGCAAATTTCTTGGAATTGATCTTTTAAACTAATGATATATTTGTTCAGAATATTCCAGCAATTTTTCTATTAGTTTTCAATAACTTTACAGCGATTTCTCTTTTACTTCTTCATTGTCTTAACTTTATTTTTCAAAAAGTTTCCCGAAATTTATCATCCAAACTGTAAATAGTTTGGTTTTCTAGACTTTTTGGCAATTTTTCTTCCGGTCTAAAATTTTTCATCAATTTCACATTTTTGATTTATTTTATTAAAATTTTTCTAGATTTTTTTAATCTTGCAAATATTTTTTTTTTCAACATCTTTTTGCAAATTTTTTAAAATATTTTTGAGAATATTTTTACTTAACCTTATCAAAATTTGCCTAGAATTATTTTTTTAAGCTGCGAAGATTTTTTAAATTTTTTAGATATCTTGGAATTTGAATTTTCTACTATTATTTTTCAGATTTATAAAATTTTCCAATTATCTTATTAAAATTTTCCTAGAATTCTTAGTCAAAACTGGAAATATTTTCCTTTTCTACAATGATCTAGCAGTTTTTCTTCAAAAATATCTTCTCTTTAAGTTTTTGAGAATGTTTCAAAAATATTTTTCAAAATCTGATTTATTATTTATTTTAAATTTCTTGCAATTTGCAATAATTTCTCATTTAAGTATTAAAAATTTTCCGCCAAATTCTCTTTTAATAACCGATCAAAATTCTTGGATTTACCTTAAATTCAGTTTCTTACTTTTGAAGTTTTAAAATTTTTCAGAAATTTTTATTATAGATTTTTTTAATTTGCCTTCCAAACTGTGATTATTTTTTATGTTTAGAATTTTCCAGCAATTTGTTTTATATAAGTTTACAACGATTTTACTTTTACTTCTGGATTTTCTTAAATTAATTTTTCAAAAAGTTTGCATAAATTTATCATCCAAACTGTAAATATTTTCAATTTCTAGACTTTTTGGCAATTTTTTTCAGCCTAAAATTTTTCATCAATTTCTTATTAATATTTAAATAATTTACAATCAATTTTTGATTTATTTTATTAAATTTTTTCTAAATTTTTTAATCAAACTTGCAAATATTTTCTTTTTCTAAAATTTGTTTGTAAATTTCTAAAATATTTTTGAGAATATTTTTACAATCATTTACTTAACCTTATCGGAATTTGCTTAGAATTTATTTTTTAAACTGCGAAGAATTCTTGGAATTTGTCTTCGAATTTTCTAATCTTTTTTTTTGTTTATAAAATTTTACAATTATCTTCTTGAAATTTTCCCAGAATTTTTAATCAAAACTGCAAATATTTTCCTTTTTCACAATTATCTATCAATTTTTCTAAATTTTTGAGAATGTTTCAACAATATTTTCAAAATCTGATTTCAAATGTATTATAATTTCTTGCAATTTGCAATAATTTCTCATTTAAGTATCTAAAATTTTCCGCCAAATTCTCTTTTAATAACCAATCAAAATTCTTGTATTTACCTTAAATTCAGTTTCTTACTTTTTTAGTTTTTAGATTTTTCAGAAATTTTTGTTCTAGATTTTTCTTAATTTGCCTTCCAAAGCTGTGATTATTTTATTTCTTTCAAATTCTTTAAAATTTATCTACTATATGACTTTTTTCCTTAGATTCTGAAATTTTACAGCAATTTTTATTTCAGATTTTTAAAAGTTTCCAACAATGTCTTCTTAAAACTTGATTAAAACACTAACACTTTCTTCACAATTAATTTAATCATATCTTCACGTAACTCAACAACAAATTTCCAAATGTCTCCTCAATTTCTTGAAATTTTTTATATCTTTCTGAAGAAAGAAAGTAGAAAGAAAAAGGTGAACCGTATTAAACTTTTTCCAGAATATACAAAGTGTAAAAAAAAATTTTCATCAATTTAAAAAAAAAAATGCTTCCAGATTTTTTGGACAAAGTGTAAAAAAAAATTCTTCACATTTAAAAAAATTGCTTCCAGATTTTTTGGATTTTGTCTGCAAAGATTTTATTTTTCTATTACTCAAGAATATTCCAGTAAATTAATTTTCAGATATCCTAAATTTGCAATTTCTAACTGCAAATATTTTCTCTTTCTACAATTATCTAGAAGCTTTTCTTCAAAAATATTTTCTCTTTCAGTGTTTGAGAATGTTTTAACAATATTTTGCATAATCTGATTTCTAATTTATTTTAAATTTCTTGGAATTTGTCTGCCAAACTAAAAAATTTTTTTAGTGTTCTCGAAGTTTCAAATTTTGCAGCAATTACTTTTTTAATTTTTGATTTCTTGCATAATTTTTTGCTTTTTGTTCTTGAATTTTCCAACAATTCCATTTTGAATTTTCGATTTTTTGCATAATTTTTTGCTTCTTGTTCTTGAATTTTCCAATTTTCTAACAATTCCTTTTTTAATTTTCAAATTTTTGCATAATGTTTTGCTATTTGTTATCGAAATTTTCCAAACTAAAGAGTTTTTCTATTAGATTTATTCGGAAAATTTTCTTTAGATTTTTATTTTGGAATGTGTCAAATTGAAAATTATTCTTTTTGTACGATTCTAAAATATACAGCATTTTTTCTTCTAAATTCTTCAAAAATTCAGCAATGTCTCCCTACTTTTTGAACTATTACTAATTTATTTATTATATTATATATTATTATTTATATTCCAGTATTTTTTTTCCAGATTTCTTGAAAATTTTACCCCCATTAGTAGTAGTAGTAGTGTTCGGCTATCGACCACGTGGTTCTTCCGTCATATTATTTGTGTATTTTTGTGTGTAAATCTTTTATCCCTAGTTTTATTTATTTTTATATTATTATTTCTTCAGAAGTTCTAGAATTTTACAAATTTTTTTTTTCTAAAATTTTCTAGCAGATTTTCTTTTGCTATTCGTCAAAAGTTTATCATTTTCAGACTTCATCGTATTGTAATATACCTATGTTTTTTATTTTTGTAAAACTACAAAGATTTGTCTCTTGAAGATTTTTCCACAGATTTTTCTTTCAGCTCTTTTGAAACTTGTCTTCCAAACTAAAAATTTTTTTCTTCTACAGTGCTAAAAGTTTTCGGAAATTTAAAGTACATACACCTAACATGTTTTAGTCTTTTATTTCTGGAGAATGTTTCATCACTTTTCGTTTCAATATTTTTGAAACTTTCCTTTTGACCGAACTACAAAATAAATTTGTTCTAGAATTTTTCAATTGTTTTTTCTTGGTTTTTTGGATTTTGTCTTTAGGATTGGATTTCTAAAAATTCCCAGCAGATTTTTTTTTCTATTACAACAAAAAAAAATTTCATTTGTTGGCTTAATTTTATTGTAATTAATTTATGTTTTTTGTGAGTGATTTTTTATTGTATATTTTTCCAGAAATTTTTCTTAAGGCTATCTTGAAACTTGTCTCTCCAGCTAAAATATTTTCTTTTACAGTACTAGAAGTTTTAAGCATTACCTAAAGTTTCCTAGTCATTTACTTTACGAGAATTCATCATTTTTTCTTTTAAATCTTTTTGTAATATTTTA
Organism: Ontholestes murinus; assembly: GCA_963969525.1. Lineage (NCBI taxonomy): Eukaryota > Metazoa > Arthropoda > Insecta > Coleoptera > Staphylinidae > Ontholestes > Ontholestes murinus. The sequence goes on along the minus strand of OZ018391.1, from coordinate 10,949,677 downwards.
TTTCGAATTTTTTAAAACTTCTAGTTTTTTTGTTTTTTTTTTGGAATTCAAATCTTTATTCAAATATTTACAACTATAACATAATATAGATATAATACATGTATCTACATTGTAAATAAAAATATCTCTGGCTTCTTCCCTTTTTCTTCACCTCGAGATTGGCGGATGTTTGTTTCCATCTCGGACATTTGTCTTTTGAATTTCTAAAATGTTCTAGCAAACCTTTTTATTTTTTGGAAAATTAATTTTGCGTGTAAAATATCAGAATTTTCATATTATTTCTTTTTCATTCTAGAAAAATTTCTTTTCTTGATTTAAAAAAAAACTTTCAAACCGTTGGAAATTTATATTCCAAATTTCAATTATTTTCTTCTTTAAGTGTTCAAGAATTTTGCTACAATTTCTCGTTTAGATATCTAAAAAAATTTCTGTCAAATTCTCTTTTAATAATCAATTTTTTTTCAAAATTCTTGGATTAATGTTAAATTAAATTTTTCTCAATTTGCGTTCCAAGCTGCAAACATTTTTACATTTTTCAGAAATGTTTCTTTCAAATTCATTAAAATTTTTCTACTATATGATTTTTTCCTTAGATTCTAGAATTTTAAAGGAATTTTTCTTTCAGGTTTTTAAAACTCTCTTAAATTTCTTGAAATTTTTTAAATTATTTTAACATATTTTTTTTCTTAAATTTAACATCCAAAATGTAAATATTTCTTTTATATAGAATATTCCAGTAATTTTCGACCCAGATTTTTTTAAATTTGTTTTCTAAGCTACTGAAATTTCTATTATTTACAGATTTTTTATATCTTGTTTCTTATTAAACTTTAAGTGTAAAAACTTTTTTTCAGTTAAAAAAAAATATTGCTTTCAGTTTTTTTTTTAATTATTCTTCAAAACTGCAAAGATTTTATTTTTCTATTATTGTAGAACTTTCCAGTAAATTTATTTTCAGATATTTTAATTTGTCAGTTTGATTATTAAATAATTTAAAAATACGAAAACATTAAACGACTTTAATTAGAAGACATTTTATTATTTTGTATTATTTTTTGAGAATTTTGTATCATTTTTGATTTTAACTTATCAAAATTTTCCATTTTTTTATTTACAAAATTTCAAACGTTTCTAGAATATTACAGAAATTTATATTCTTACAAGCAATTTTTTCCACATTTCAAACATTTTCTAGAAATTCCTCTTTAATATTAATGTGAATTATAATTTGCTTTACTTAATCTTATCCAGATTTACCTGAAATTTACCTTCCAAACTGCCAAAATTTTCTGTTTTGTCAGAAACTATGTACATATTTCTTGGAGTATGTCTTCTAGACTACACAAATTTTCCTCTTTTAAGATTTTACAGATTCTCAGAAAATTTTCTGCCACATTTCAAATCATTAATCTTCCACATTGTCAAAAATTAGACAAAACTTTTCATGAGTATATTTCTTAATAATTTAAGATTAAAAACTCTATTCACAAACCTTTCTTCATTTACAGATCAAAATCCTGACATTTCTATTGTATCTATAGGTTTCTTATATCTATTAACTTCCTAAAGCATTGAGCATTTAAGCAGTGATTTTTGAATGATTTTCTTAATTAACATTTGGTGAAACATTATAAACTATTGCTGATGAAGTTTTAAATTAAATAAGAGAAAAATTGAGAAACAAACCAAGTTTAAATTAAATTAATTTATCCTAAAAAAACCTTTTCTATTTTTTGAAGATTTTTTTTAGTTCTTGCATTGAGTGAGTCGAAATAACCAAGGATTTATCTACGAAACTGCAAAAATTTTCATTTTCTTAAATTTTTCTGAATTCTTTTCCGATCTCTTGAAATTTGTCTTCTAAACTGCAATGATTTGATTCCTCTAGGGTTCTAGAATTTTTCATCAATATTTCGTCTTGATATGTAATTTTTCAGCAATTTCTCTTTCAGTTTTCAGGAATTTTTATAATTTCGTGTCTTAAGACAATGAAATATAAGATAAAAATCGAATTTTTTCTAATTTATTTCTAAACTGTAAAGATTTTCTCTGAAGTTTTTCTTTTAGCTATCTTAGACTTTGTTTTTCGAACTCCAAAAATTTTCTTCCTTTAGTTTTTTAGAATGTTTCAGCAATTTAACATTTATACATTACAAATTTATTTGTAATTTCTCTTTAATTTTTCATCACTTATTCATTTATATGTTATCAGAATTTTCCATTGTTTTCCAAACTATAAAAATTATTTTTTTATAATTTTTCCGAAAAGAGTATTTCGGATTTTTTCGAATTTGTCTTCCAAGATGCGATGAACTTTTTCTTCTCCAATTCTAGAATATTCAAGTTATTTCTCTTCAAGAAATCTAAAATTTTCCATTTATTCTTAATTTCTTTTAAATGATTCTTATCTGTATCTTATCAAAATTTTCAAATAGTTTCTTCTCTGTAAAAAATTTCTCTTTTTGATTTAATCTGAAAAATTAAATTCAGATTTTTAAAATGTCTGTTACAAAAAAAATGTTCAAATTTAAAATGTTTTCTTCTTCTTCCAATGTTTCAGAATTTTCCAGAAATTAACCATTCAGATTTTTTAAGTGTTTTATTTCCCTTTCAAGGCTTTATTTTTCCTAAACATTTCAAAATTTGCTCTAAATTTCTTTTGTTTTTATGTTCTAAACTACAATGTATTTCTATTTCTGGATTTCTAGAAATTTACAACAGTTTTTCTTACAGATTTCTGAACATTTTCAAGAATTTTTTTGTCATTTGTTGCTTTGTCTAAATTTTGATGGGATTTAATTGTTAGGAAGGTTAAAAAACTGCAATGATTACAATTACATTACTGTTTCACAAAGTAATGGCACCCAATAAAAAAAATATATTTATATAAAGAGTATTATTATAATTATTTAAGATATTTGCGCTTCTCGTACATAAATTATTAAGAATACAATCTTAGTTGAAAGTTTGAGTAAAATCACATTTCATAAATGATCGAACTAGAATATTTTATTAGATATCATATGGCTTATTAGCTGTACTATTTTTTTTAATGCAGTGCAAAAATTATCTTTAACATTATGTGATAAACATTTATTTGTATATTAATAATCAATCACATATCAAACATTGTTCTGCCAATTCTTGCGTCCATAATAGGACCGAGATGCGAATTTCTCGCCGGATACTGCAAATAACTTCAAGCAATTTACATCGCTCCTCCAACTTCGGTTCCTAAATCCACGTTTCCATTTTGAGGTAATTAATTAATAAAGTTGACTCGGGCGATAATAGAAATATACGTAATACGTGATTAGAGATAATGATAGATGAATATTACTTGCACTTTGTACGTGGCGTAATATAATTGCAATTTAGTCTAATCATGTCGAGTCTAATTAGTTTAATGCACACGGCTATAATATAATTCCATCAACTTCTACACGATAATACTGTTGAGTTATGATAACGTGCGTAACGTTTGTGTATGTGGATGTGTGTGTGTGTGTGTGCGAATTCAATGGCTTAATCTGGTACCTGAATTTAGTTTAATATACTTATTTGATATTGGATTAGTGTAAGCGTATGTATTAACATGTTGAGATTAAAACGTAATATCCATTAAAATTAATCATTTAAATCATTTAAGTCTGTGCATAACTTTATTAATAATCCATTATTAGTATGTATATAGAAAGAATAGATAAGTCCATATGAGGGACGTAATAGCCAAAGATAGAAATGCATATAAAGAACTGTAAATAATGGTGGATGCGCCGGGTATTATCAGTACGTTGATTTATTAAGTTACGTTATAAGTACTAAACACCATTTTCTATATGTATATTTAGAAATATGGGTACTTATTGCGGTTACATCAATAATTTAATACTACATTAACAAATATTCATAATAATAATAAAGCAACAATTTAATTTTAAGTAAACTGACCAACCCATGAATGTACATAATATTCTTTTTGAAAATAAATGAGTTGAATTGAATATTTATCAAAAATCTCTTTGATACATTTACACCTAAATAATTAATATAAATTTCCATTAATATAATTTCGTAATGCAAAAACACGACAAGTGACAAATCCCGCGGGTTTTGAGGAAAGATCAAAAGGCGAATGTTTTCCCTCGTATATTTTTCTCTCTCTCCTCTACTCGTTGTAATTCGATAACACTGTTCAATCTCCCCTGTTTGCAGGACTCAAAAATCGGCATTTACCAGAAGATGTGGCGTTTCATGGAGAGCAAACGTCCGCCCGTGTTCGTCTCCACCTACGAGGAGGGCGTGCAGAGGGTACTGGAAGGTAACTACGCCTTCCTAATGGAATCAACGATGTTAGATTATGCAGTTCAAAGGGACTGTAATCTGACCCAGATTGGGGGTCTGTTGGACTCGAAGGGATACGGCATCGCGACGCCGAAAGGGAGCCCTTGGAGGGACAAGATTTCCCTCGCGATCCTCGAACTGCAGGAGAAGGGGGTCATACAGATACTGTACGACAAGTGGTGGAAAAATACCGGGGACGTTTGCAATCGCGACGATAAGAGCAAGGAGTCGAAGGCGAACGCGTTGGGAGTGGAAAATATCGGTGAGTGTATTAAATTATCCTTCATAATTGATTAGAAATTATCAAACATTGTTATTATTGGATAGCGGCTGTGACATGTTTTAACACTAAATACCAATTAAACGGAATTCATACTCGAGGCATAATGTTGGGTTTAAATCTTATAGTTCAAATATTGTACGAGCAATTACAAGTTTGAATGGATTGGATGTCACGAGACTAATTATGTTTACTATAGCCGGTTATCGCGTATCATACGTGTGTAGCGTATACTTGCTAAAGCAAATTTCAATTTATTTGTTTTCGATTTACATAGGTCGATTCCATTTACAGAATACTGCGTTGTTTATTTTCGCCTAGTAATAACTTAAAAATCTATAATTTATCTTCTTTATATTCCAAATTAATTACAAATGAAACGTTGATTAAATAATAAAGCACTAAAAACCTTTCTTCGCAAATTTGGTTTAAATTCACACATACATATTTTAGACACAAAGTGACCATTATCAATGTTTTAATATTAATATCAGTATTAAATGCCTTATCAGCCACAAATTGCCTAAAGATATGGTCCAAAAAATTTGAGCATAGAAATTTTTATTAACAGAATAAGAACCTATTTCATCGATACGATAAAACCATAAAGGTGACATCTATTGTCTAAACGTTGCACTAGATAACAATTGGATGGATAACCACCGATATTGAAGGGACCTGTCAACAGTGATAATTATAACAATAATTTATAAACCTGTTTCTTTTAATTTAATTCATTAAGCTGTTTTAATTTAATTATTTTTGTCTGATGACCTACATATTTATTGCTTCATTCCCTAAGATTTTATTAAACTCTTAACCTCAAGAATTTTTAATCTAAGTTTGTTAGAAATGTGTATTTCAATTCAATCCTAAATATCTCCAGCAATTTACCTTTGTCAAATTCCAAATTCCAAAAAATTCTCCACCAAATTACATCATTTCTTGCTTTGTTTTAAAACTATAATAAAACCTTGAAGATAAAGAAACTATATGATTTTAAATCAAGAAGATTGGTTTTTAATTTAATTGGAAGAATTTTTTATTGGCGCCACAGAATTTTCTTTGTAATTTTCCTCAAAATTTCTTATTTCGTCAGATTTTTATAGATAAATTAAAAGTTTCCTGTAACTTAATTAACCAAATTCTTCGAGGATTCTTAAACTTCCACCAACTTCGTTTCAAAATGTTTAAAATATTTTAACCATTTCTTAAGTTATATTATCGAAATTATCTAAAAAAAACTTATTTTATTTTGTCAGAGTTTCTAGCAATTTCTTTTCCGAAATTAGTTTTCAAATTTCTACAATTTTCGTAAGTTCCAAATTGGGAGAATTTTCTACTAGGGTTTAAAAATATTCAATAATTTTCCTTTCTATTCCACATAATGTCGGAAGTTTTCAAAAAACTTTACTGAAATATTTTTTAAGAGATCTTTCAAATTTAAAACATTCTCTTAGAGAATGTTAGAATTGTCCTCAAACTTCCTTTTCATTTTTTAATACAAACAAAAATTCTTGTTTTAATTTTTCAAAATTTCCAGCAATATTTCTTCCAAATTAATTTCTAGTAATTTCTGATTGTGAAAATTTTCCACAAAGGCTTAATTGTTTTTATAGTAATTTTCCTTTTTACTTCACATTTTGTCGTATTTCAAGAAACGTTTCTCCAAACAGTCTACAATTTTTTTAAGAGATAAGTTTCTAATTGAATAAAATGTCTTCTTAGAGGGTTTTAGAATTGTCCACTAACTTTATTTTCAATTTTAGGCACAAACAATAAATGTTTTAATTTACCAAAATTTTTAGCAATATTTCTTTCAAATTACTTCCAAATTTCAAGACCTTCAAAAACTTCTTTCTGATTTTTGGTTTTCACATCCAAATTACGAGAAATTTTTCCATATTTTTTACTAATTTTCACATAGATTTTTTATTTTAACGAACTTTTTTAGAATTTCTTCTTCAACAACTTATCAACCAAATTCTTCGAGGATTCTTAATCTTCCAATAACTACTTTTCAAATATTCAAAACAGTTTAATCATTTCTTGCTTTATATTATCGGAATTCCAAAAAAATCATTTTTATATTTTATCAAAATTTCTGAAAAGTACTTTTACAAATTTAAAGAACTCTAAAATTTTTTCTTGATTTATATAAGTTTATAAGTAATTTTACAAAAAAAAATCGTGTTTTTCTCGCTTTTCTCTTTTTTGAAATTCCTAGAATTTATCTTCCAAATTCTAATAATTTTATGCGAGGATTCTAGATTTTTTTTCAATTTTCTCGTCTATTCAAAAATGTTTAATCAATTTTTGCTTTATCGTATTAAAATTCTTCAGAATTAAATCCAAATTGAAAGAATTTTCTAGAATTTTAATAATTTTCCTCTAATTTTCAAAATAATAAACATTTTTATTTAAAGAAAAAATGAAATTAATTTACATGTGATTAACAATAGGACAATGATATTAAACAATAATTTATTTTTTTCTGTCAAATGGCTTTCGACACGCGGTCTTTCAGCCTTTTTTTTAAAATATTTACATTCAAATGTAATCATATATTTTCTAACAATTTATCTTTCAAATTTTTTAATAAATTTATAAGTTTTTTTATTATTTCTTGCTTTATTTTATAGTAATTTCTTAGAAACTCTGGTTCTATTTACAGAATTTCTAACAATATCTTTGAAAATTTCAAGAGCTTCACAATTTGATAAAACAAAGTAATCGTGTTTCAATTAAAAGTTTACAATTTTCTTTTTGATTTCTATAGTGATATCAAAATTTTTACATACTAACTTCTAACCTTTTACTAGGGATTTCTAAAGAATATCAAAACCTGCCAATGTTTCTTTTCCGAGAGTAATTACATTTAGTTTTACAGTGCTACTCAAAAAAATGTAGGAATAAAAATAAAAATTGGACAATATTATGAAAATTGTCTGTTGAAGTTTAGAATTTAAAGTTTATTTTTAACAAAAAAAATTAATTTGTCGAATTATTCTTTTCTTCTCTTCAAAAATTCTAGAAATTATCTTCCAAATTTAAAAAAAAATATTCGAGGATTCTTCTTTAGAACTTTCTTTCTGATTTCTATAAAATTCTAAAGTTTTCTTATTTAAATTGGAACAATTTTCGACTAGATCTATAGATTTTTTTGGTAATTTTCCTCGAAATATTTTATTTTGTCAAATTTTTCTTCAAAAATTCTCCAACAATTAAACCTTAAAATGCAAAAATTTACAGATTAATTTGCAATAACTTCAGAATTTTCATTCTGATTTCTATAAAGTTCCAAAATTTTCACATCCAAATTGCGACCATTTTTTTGGTAATTTTTTTCAAGATTTTATTTCGACGAATTTTCCAAAGGCAAAAATTTGCTTCATGAGTTCTAGAATTTTCATCAAATCATTTATCACCATTTCTTGTTCTATCTTATCGTAATTCTCCAGAGTAATTTCTATTATCAGAAATTTCGAAGCCTTTAAAATTTTATTTCAAATATATTACATCTAAATTATGACAATTTTCTACTGGAACTCAAAATTTGCTTGGTAATTTTCTTCGAGTTATATTAAAATAATTTTTTTCGAAGATTATATAATTTTTTTTGTATTTACCATAATTTCTTTTTATAATTGTAAGAATTTTCATTGATAATACTAGATTTTTTTATTAATTTTTTATCCAGATTCATAAGATTTTTAAGCTATTTCTCAGTTTCCACAAATTTTACTTTTACAAATTTTTAGAATTTTTCAAGAACTTCTCTAGATTTTTTCAAATGAATAGAATTTTCTTAGGGGGTTATAGAATTTTGTACTAATTTTCCTTTCAGATTAGAATATTCCACAATGCTCTTATCTAAATTGCCATTTAGCAATTTTCTTCAAGAATGTTTAGCCTTTCTCACTTTTCTTTCAGATTTATAGAATTTTTCTAAACTTTATTTTCCAAATGGCTTCAAGCATCTTTGAGATTTCTAAAATTTTCTAGTCATTCCTTTTCTAGAATTCTACAATATTAAACATTTTCTTCATCAACTTGAGAGAAAAAAATTGGAGGGTTCTAAAATTTTTCAGCAACTTTTTTTCTAGTTTCTTAAAATTAAAAAATAATCTCTTTCAAATGACAAAAAGTAGTAATTTCTTTTCTAGAATTCTACAATATTAAACATTTTCTTCCTCAACTTGAGAAAAAATTTTTTGAGGGTTCTAAAATTTTTCAGCAGCATTTTTTCTAGTTTCTTAAAATTAGAAAACATCTCTTTCAAATGACAAAAATAGTTTCCAGTAATTCTTCTTCTAGAGTTCTAAAATATTATTGAATATTTTCCGTCCAAACTTGAGAAAATAGTTTTTTTTTTTAAGATTCTAAAATTTACCAAATATTTTCAAAAAGCAAGAATACTAAGATTTTTCAATAATTCTTCTTGGAGAGTTCTACAGTATTTTAACATTTCAACTTAAAAGTTTTTCTTTTGGGGTTAAAATTTTGTTTCAGAATTTTGTAAAACATTCGCTTTCATACGGGGAAAAATATTTTAGAGAGAAAATTTTTGGTCAATTTCTCACTAATTCCTCTTCTATAGTTGCCTTTCTCAACTGGAGAGAATTTTCTTTGAAGGTTCTAGAATATTCCAACAATTTTTTCTAGATTTCTAAAATTTACAAGATTTTTTCTTTAAAATTATCTTAAACCCTTTGATAATTTTCTAGTATTTTTTCGCTATTTTATGCTTTACAATATTGAAATATTCTAACAATGTCTGTCCAATAAATTGCAATAATTTTGTTCGAGAATTATAGGATTCTAAAATTTTACAAAAAGGTCTCTGCAAAATTGAATTTCTTTCTTTGCGGGTTTTTCGTTTAAAACTTTTAGTTTCTAGTAAGCCTTGCTTATTTATAATTTCAGAACTCTCGAAAACACTTTTCGCCATTTTAGAAATCTAGAAACTAAATTTGCTAAAAAAATTGAAACCCGAAAAACGAGTCTCAAAAGCTGAGAAATAAAAGATTGTAGAAGAAGAATTACGGGAAAATTATAGTATTTTCTCGTTGTTTAGAAATTTTCGAAAAATTCTAGAACCCTCAAAAATAAGTCTTGAAGTTGAGAGAAAAGCTGTTCAATATTGTAGAACACTGAAAGAGGAGTGCTAGAAAATTTTAGGAATCTCGAAGACATTTTTTACTATTTGAAAATAAAAGTTTTTAAGAATTTTGGAAAAAAAATCTAAAGCCACTAAAGAAAATTATTTCAAAAAATTAAATTAAGTATTGTAGAACGCTCCAAGAAAAATTACTTGAATATTCTCGTTGTTCAAATTTCTGGAAAATTCTAGACTCCTTAAGGTTGAGTGAGAAAATGTTCAATTTTGTGGAAGAGGCATTGCTGGAATATTTTATAACCCTCTGAAGATACTTTTTGCCGAACCCTGGAAGAAAATTCTAGTTGTTTATAAAAGTTTCTGAAAAATTCTAGACTCCTCAAAACTCTTGAAATTGCGAGGGAAAGAATTCATTATTGTAGAACTTAAAATTTTAGAACTCTCAAAGATACTTTTCACTATTTAAAGGAATTTTTTTTGAAAAATTATAGAACCATCAAGAAAATTCTCTCAAGTCAAGAAAGAAAATGTGAATTATTGTAAAACTCAATAAAATTTTCAGACCTCTCGAAAACAAATTATAGAATCCACAAAACAACTCTAAGGTTAAGAAAGGAAATCTACAAAAGCTAAATTCCGATTAAACCTAGAAAGAAATTACTCTTAAGTTTAAAAAAACGTTTCGCCTTTAAAAAAAATGTTTTTGAGAAATTCTAGAAATCTAGAAAAGTTACTGAAAAATTCTAGAACACTCAAAAAAAGTTCTCTTGAGTTAAGAAAGAAACTGGTTAATATTGCAAATTCTTCAAGAAGAATTACTGGAAAATCTTTAAACTCTTGATGATTATAAACTTCTGGAAAATTTTAGATACTTAAAATTGTCTCAAGTTGAGAGAAGAATTGTTCAATATTCTAGAATTCTAGAAGAGAAATTGCCGAAAAGTTTCAGAACCCTCGAAAATCATTGTAATTCTGCATATTAAAACTGAAAAATCAGTTTAAAGATATTAAAACCTCAGAATATTCAGAAACAAACTAAATATTAAGATAATATAATAAAATCAGTTGAAAATATTAAAATTGTAGCATCTTTTGAAATAAATTAAAATAATAAAATCAGTTGAAAGATATAAAAACTGTAGAATCTTTAAAATCAAAAAATAAGATGTTAAAATTAGTTTAAAGATATAAAATCTGCAGAATTCTTTTAAAAAAAAAAGATTTTAGATATTAAAATCAATTAAAAGATATGAAACCAGCAATATCTTTAGCAAAAAAAAACAAAAAAAAAAACAAACAAAAAAGATATAAAAAGTAAAGAATATTTAGAAACACAAAAATGGATAACAAGATCAGATTAGAGATACGAAAATTGATGAATATTTAGTAATAAACAAAAAATTCTGATAAAAAATAAAAATTAAAGATATGAAAACTCTAGAATTTTTAGAAACAAAAGATAAGATGTCTAAATGAATTCAAAATATGAAATCTGCAGAATTCTTAGAAATAAAATAATACATATCAAAACAGTACAAAAAATAATAATTTTGGATAATAAATTTAGTTGAAAGATATAGAAAACTGAAGAATATGCAGAACCACAAAAATAAGATAACAAAATCAGCTGGAAGATATAAAATTTGCGAAATCTTTAGGAACAAACAAACACTTAAGATAATAAAAGTAATTGAAAGATATGAAAACTATAGAATCTTTATAAAAAAATAACTTAAGATAATAAATATACGACTGTTAAGAGATTTGCTTTATTTATAGATATTAGTTTTTTAATTTAATAATTGCATAATGGAGTTTAGCCTCATTAAGTCAATATTTAGATAAGATATAAAAATTGCGAAATCTTTAGGAACAAACAAAAAATTAAGATAATAAAAGTAAATATTTAAGAATACTAGAATTTTCACTTATTTAATTTCTAGTTTTATTTTATAAAAATTATCTAGAAATTCTTGTTTTTTTTTTAAATTTAAAATACTAAATTTACGAGTATCTTCTTTCTGATTTATATAATTCTTTTCCAAATTTCAATAATTTTTTATCAATTCTTGCTTTATATCATCAAAAGTGTCCCAAAATTCAGAATTTCCAAAACAATTTCTCTTCCTTCTTCGAGTCTTCTAAAACTTCTTTTCTAATTTTCAAAATCATTTCTAAATTAATTTAAAATTTTGAGGGATTGGATTTACATTCAAATTGAGAAGAGGGTTCTACATTTTTCAACAATTTGTTTTAGATTTTCTCGTTCAACTTTTTAAGAACTTCCCAAAATTATGACAATGACGTTTTTTGCCTATATTATATTTTGATCAACCCAAATAATTTTTAGAAATTAGAATTTTCTTTTTGGGAGATAATACAACTTTTTCCTTCATCACTTAGATGTTGAAAACATTTTGTAGTAATAAAATTAAATTTTTGAATTGTTAAATGAAAAAGTAAAATGAAAGAATTGTTTAAGAAAATTATGAAATTCGAAAATTGAAAAATAAAAATTTTAAAAATATATAATTGAAAGAAGTTAGAGAATTTGACTTATCAATCGTATGTATTTTAGATTTTATTTAAGAAGAGAAACAAAGCAAACAATAAATATTAATAATATTAGTTGTTTTTGTAATGTTCCTTAAAATTTCTTATCAATTTTTGAGAAACTTATCTGCACTTATTCTAGAATTTTCGAGCTATTTAACTTTTAAATTGTAAACATTTTCTTAGATGGTTCTAGAATTATTCAAAAACTTCTTCTCTAATTTTCAAAACATTGTAATCATTTTATTGGATTTCTCTGCAAATTCTTATTTAATTTTATCATAAGTTACAATTTCTTTTTCACATTTCAAAGGTTTTGGAATTTATTTCCGATATCTTTAATTTTCACATTCAAATGTTTCATATTTTTATAGTTTTCCTCAAGATTTTTTATTAGTAGTATTTTTCCAGAAATTTCTGCTCAACAATTCTAAAATTTTCCAACAGTTGTTCTTAAATATTTCTAATAACCTTAATTTTCATTTTTTAAACCTTCAATGATTTTTTATTATTTTACCTTATCTTATCAACATTCTCCAGAAAATCGTTTTTATTCTACTGGAGTAGCAAAAATTAAATTTCCAAATTAATTGGCGAGAGCTTTAGAATTATTGTTCTAATTTCTATAAAGTTCCAAAATGTTCATATCCAAATTGCTACAATTTTCTACTGGAGGTCCAGATTTTTTGTGGTAATTTTCTCAAGATTCTTTATTTTGTCGTTTTATTCTTCAAAATTCTCAGATTTTTTTAAATCTTCCAAATGCAAAAATTTCCTTCAAGGGTTCTAGAATTTTCATTAAATTTCTTTTCATCATTTCTTCTTCTATCTTATCAAAATTTTCCAAAAATTCTCTTTTTGTTCCCAGAAATTTTGAAGCCTTTATAATTTTATTTCAAAAATACTACATGTAAGCCTTAAAGCAATTTATATTCAAATTGTGAGAATTTTCTACTAGAGCTCCAGATTCTTTTTGGTAATTTTTCTCAATTTCTTTTTATTTCTCGTAGTTTTCTTTAAAAATTACAGGATTTTCCAACAATCTTCCAAAATACAATAATTTTCTTTATGGGTTCTAGAATTTTCATCCAATCCTTTTTGTCCATTTTTTCTTCTATCTTATCAAATATCCCCAAAAATTATTTTTTAGTTCCCAAAAATTTTGAAGCCTTTGGAATATTGACCCGTAAACAAAGAAATTTTGCAAAGACATTTTAGATTTTTGTTTTTTAAATACTAGAAAATTATAGAAGTATTAAAGATAATTCTAAAGAAGAAATCTTGTAAATTTTAGAAATCTAAAAAAATGCTGTAAAATTCTAGAATCTTCAAAGAAAATTCTCTCAAGTTGAGAAAGGCAATGTTCAATATTGTAAAACTCTAGTAGAGGAATTACTGAGAAATTGACCAAAAATTTTCTCTCTAAAATACTTTTCACCGTATGGAAGCGAATGTTTGGAAAAACTCTAAAAATTGCAGAAACAAAATTATAACCCCAAAAGAGAATACCCTTAAGTTGAGAAAAGCAAAAGTTAAAATTCTGTAGAACTCTCCAAGAAAAATTATTGAAAAATCTTAGGACTCTCGTTTTTTTGGAAAATTCTGGTAAATTTTAGAATCCTCAAAATAAAATATTTCCTCACGTTTATAGGGAAAATTTTCAATATTATAGAACTTTATAAAAATAATTACTGGAAAATTTTAAAACTCTTTTTGTCATTTGAAAGAGATTTCATTTTAATTCTTAAAATCTAGAAAAAAAAGTTCCTGAAAAATTTTAGAACCCTCAAAGAAAATTTTCTCAAGTTCAGAAAGAAAATGTTTAATATTGTAGAATTCTGGAAAAGGAATTGCTAGAAAATATTAGAACTCTCAAAGATACTTTTCGCCATTTGGAAACTAAAGTTTTGAAGAATTCTATAAATCTGAAAGAAAAGTGGGAAGATGCTGAAAATTCTTGAAGAAAATTGCTAAATCGCAATTTAGATGAGAGCATTGTAGAATATTCTAAGAATCTGAAAAGAAAATTGGTACATAATTTTATAACCCACTAAGAAAATTTTACCCATTTGAAAAAATCTAGAGAAGTTCTTGAAAAATTTTAAATTCTCGAAGTAAAATTAGTGGAAACGGAGAAATAGCTTAAAAATCTGGATGACAAATTACTAAAAAATCTAGTGCCTGAAATTGAGAAAATTTTCACAATTTGAAAAGAAATCATGGTATAATATAGTATAAAATATAACCTTCGATGAAAATTGTTTTAATTTACAATAGAAAATTTTGAAAATTCTAGAATCCTCCAAAAAAATCTTGGCCGTTTGTTACAAAAGTTCATGAAAACTTTTGAAATTTGAAAGAAAAATAAGTGAGAAATTCTTTAACTCTTGAAGAAAATTCTCACCATTTCAAAGAAAATTCTTTTAATTTGTAAGAGAAAATTCTAAAGAAAATTATATTCTTATAGTATTCTAAAACCAGAAACTACTGGAAAATTTCAGAACTTTTCAGAACTCGAAAAAAATCTCATTGTTGGGAAATTTCTAGAATCCACAAAAAAAACTTTAAGGTTGAGAAAGAAAATGTTTAATATTATAAAACTCTGAAAGACAAATTGCTGGAAAATTTTAAGAATTTCGAACTTTTCACATAGTGCAAAATCTTTAGAAAGAAACAAAAAATTTAAAATAATAAAATCAGTTAAAAGATATGAAAAGTGGAGAATCTCTATAGAAACACAAAAATAAATTAAAAAATTAGTTAGAAGATATGAACACTGCAAAATCTTTAGAAACAAACAATTGATTATAATAAATTCAGTTGGAAGTTATAAAAACTGGAGAATATTTAGAAACACAATCAGCTGGAACACAAACAAAAAATTTAGATAATAAAAGCAATTGAAAGATATGAAAAATGTAGAATGTTTGGAAACAAACAACTTAAGATAAGAAATTCAGTTGAAAGATATAAAAACTGTAGAATATTTAGAGCCACAAAAATAAGATAATAAAATCAGTTGAAAGATATCAAAACTGTAGAAAAAAGATATAAAAAATGCAGAAAAGGAAAATTCCATAATCCTGAATTTAAGATAGAAAATGTTCAATATTTTAGAACTCTATAATTGGAATTGTTTAGAAAAAAACTCTCAAATATACTTTTCACCTTTTAGAAAAAAAAATTAAAAATAAGGTATAGAAAGAAAATATTTAGAAATGAAAACATGGTAGAATATTTTCTAAAAAATAAAAATAATATGCAGGAACATTTTTAAAATCTAGCGAAAATATAAAATAAATATTAAATTTAAAAGAAATATTTTTGAAAAAGTAATTATTGAGTGGTTACGAAGTATTTTGGTAAAATAAAAGAAGAAAGTTAAATTAAAATTTTTAAAAATGAGATTAGTGAAGAAAATGCAATATTACTTAGAAATTGTTGAATTCTTGAATTAAAATAAAATTCTGCAAATTAAAAGAGAAATCAGGATCTAACTTGTTAACGAGTTCGATGTACAATTCTTCTTTAATATCTCCCAAGCTTCCAATTTAGATTTTCTCTTCACATCATACCAAATTGGCTTTTGGAAATTGCAAGCTCCTTTCAAACCTTGTTATAATAACCATACAATAACAGTAGAGTTGACATACTGATATGTTTATATTTATGTTAGGATGTTATAAAATTATATAAAAGCCACACGAATTTTTAAATAAACGTGAGAACTGCAAGGATTTTAGAAAAAAAAACTCACCTTTTACGACACTGACACATCTTATGCCGACTTTAATTGAAATATAGGCGGAAGATAAAGCCGCAACTGAAATTCTAGAACTCTCAATGAAAAGTCTAGAGATGAATTGCTAAAAAACTTTAAAACTCTTTTATTCTAAAAATCTAGAAACAAAAATTGCTAAAAAAAATTTTAGAAACGAGTTTCTAAAAAATTCTAGAATCCTCAAAAATCATTCTTGAAGTTGAGAGAAAAACTGTTCAATATTGTGAAACACTGAATATTTTTCACAATTTGAAAATGAAATTTTAGAAAGAAAAAATCTAAAGCCACCAAAGAAAATTATCTTAAAAAATGTTAAGTATTGTAGAACACTCCAAGAAAAATTACTTGAAAATCTTAGAACTCTCCAAGAATATTCTCGTTGTTCAAATTTCTGGTAAATTCTAGACTCCTCAAGGTTAAGAGAGAAAATGTGCATTATTGTAGAACTTTGAAATAGGAATTGCTGGAATATTTTGGAACCATCTGAAGAAACTTTTTGCCGAACTCTGAAAGGAAAATTCTCGTTGTTTAAAAGTTTCTAAAAAATTCTAGACTCCTCAAAACCCTTAAAATTGAGAGAGAAAGAACTCTGAAAGAGGGGTTGCTGGAAAATTTTAGAACTCTCAAAGATACTTTTCGCCATTTAAATGAAATATTTTCATTTATTTAAAAAATTGCTTAAAATTATAGAACCATCAAGAAAGAAAATGTGAAATATTGTAGAATTCAATAAGAAAAACTACTGAAAAATTTCAGAATTTTTCAGAACTCGAAAAAAATCTCATTGTTGGGAAATTTCTAGAATCCACAAAAAAACTCTAAGGTTGAGAAAAAAAAATGTTTAATATTATAAAACTCTGAAAGAGGAATTGCTGGAAAATTTTAAGGATTTCGAATATACTTTTTGCCATCTGAAAAAGAAATATTTGTAAAAATAAACAAAAAAATTAATGCTGATTGTTTAATCCCAAAACCCCCAAAGAAATGAGTTTTAAGATTAAAAAACTGCTAAATGCTGTAAAAATAATCGTTGTTTAGAAGTTTCTTTAGAAACTTTCCGCCATTAAAAAAAATGTTTTTGAGAAATTCTAGAAATCTAGAAATGTTACTGAAAAATACTAGAACACTAAAAAAAATTATCTCAAGTTAGGAATGAAAATGTTAAGTATTGCAGAACTCTTCAAGAAAAATTGCTGGAAAATCTTTAAACTCTTAATGATTATAAATTTCTGGAAAATTCTGAAAACTTAAATTGTCTCAAGTCGAGAGAGGAATTGTTCAATATTCTAGAAATTCTAGCAGAGGAATTGCTGGAAAGTTTCATAACCCTCGAAAATCATAGTAATTCTACATATGAAAACTGAAAAATCTATAGAAACAAAAAAATTAAAACGATAAAATCAGTTTAAAGATATGGAAACATCAGAATATTCAGAAACAAACTAAATATTAAGATAATAAAATCACGATGATTGTTGCGACCGTTACTACCAGATAATTTACTGCCTATAATAAAATCAGTTGAAAATATAATAATTGCAGCATCTTTTGAAATATACAATAAATTAAGATAATAAAATCAGTTCAAAGATATGAAAACTGTAGTATCTTTAAAATCAAAAAATAAGATGTTAAAATTAGTTTAAAGATATAAAATCTGCAGAATTCTTAGAAATAAAGGATTTTAGATAATTAAATTAATTAAAAGATATGAAAGTAGCAATATCTTTAGAAAAAAACAACAATTTGAAAGATATAAAAATTGAAGAATATTTAGAAACACAAAAATGGATAAGAAAATCAGTTTAGAGATATGAAAATTACTGAATATAAATAAACAAAAAGTTCTTATAAAAAATTAAAACGAAAGATATGACAACTGTAAAATTTTTAGAAACAAAAAATAAGATGTCTAAATAAATTCAAAATATGAAATCTGCAGAATTCTTGGAAATGAAAATGTTTCAAAATCAATTAATAGATATCAAAACAGTACAATAAACAAAAATTTAGGATAATAAATTCAGATAAAAGATATAAAAACTGAAGAATATGCAGAACCACAAAAATAAGATAACAAAATCAGCTGGAAGATATAAAAACTGCGCAATCTTTAGCACCAAACAAAAACTTAAGATAATAAAAGTAATAGAAAGATATGAAAACTATAGAATCTTTAGGAACAAATAACTTAAGATAATAAAAACACGACTGTTTAGAGACTTGCTTTATATGTAGATATTAGTTTTTATTTAATAATTACATAATGGAGTTTAGCCTCATCAAGCCAATATTTAAGATAATAAATTCAGTTGAAAGATATAACAACTGAAGAAAATTTAGAACCAGAAAATTAAGATAACAAAATCTAGGGAAAGATATATAGAAACTGCAGAATCTTCAGAAACAAACAACTAATTAAGATAACAGAATCTGTTGAAAGATATAAAAACTGGAGAATCTTTAAAAGATAAGATGAAATTAAGATAATAAAATCAACTGAAAGATATGACAACTGCAAAATATTTAGAAAGAAATAATTTTATATAGCAAAATCAATGGGAACCAATTTTTTAAAATGAGATCAGTGAAGAAAATGCAATTTGTTTTAGAAATTTTTAAATTCTAAACACCTTGAATTAAAATAAAACTCTGCAAATTAAAAGAGAAATTGTTGTAAAATTCTAAACATACAGAAGATGAAATTTTCTAAAAATCTTTAACAAAGTTATTATTATTTATTATATAAAAGTCTTTACAGTGTCACAGTCGTCCTCACAATGTGTTTGAAGAGTGGTGACTGAGATCCAACCTTCTTTATCGGAGTTTGTAGACTTTTCAAAATCAGGATCTAACTTGTTAACAAGTTTGATGTACAATTCTTTTTTCATATCTCCATATACCAACTTGGTTTTGAGAAATTGCAAGCTCCTTCCAAACCTTGTTTATATAATTTTTCAGAACTTTTTAGTAACTTTTCAAAAAAAAAATTATAATGTATCTAACTTCTTTTTTAAATTTCAATAATTTTTTATCAATTCTTGCTTTATATCATCAAAAGTCTCCAAAAATTCAGAATTTCCAAAACAATTTCTCCTCCTTCTTCGAGTCTTCTAAACCTTCTTTTCTAATTTTTAAAAATGATTCAACATTTCTAAATTACTTTAAAATTTTGAAGGCTTGGATTTACATTCAAATTGAGAAGAGGGTTTTTCAATAATTTGTTCTCGTTTAACTTTTTAAGAACTTCCCAAAATTATTACAATGACGTTTTTTCGCCTATATTATATTTTGATCAATCCAAATAATTTTTAGAAATTAATATTTTCTTTTTGAGAGATAATACAACTTTTTCCTCAGGTCTTCATCACTTACATGTTGAAAACATTTTGTAGTAATAAATTTAAATTTTTGAATTGTTAAATGAAAAAGTAAAATGAAAGAATTGTTTAAGAAAATTATGAAATTCGAAAATTGAAAAATAAAAATTTTAAAAATATATAATTGAAAGAAGTTAGAGAATTTGACTTATCAATCGTATGTATTTTAGATTTTATTTAAGAAGAGAAACAAAGCAAACAATAAATATTAATAATATTAGTTGTTTTTGTAATGTTCCTTAAATTTTCTTATCAATTTTTGAGAAACTTATCTGCACTTATTCTAGAATTTTCGAGCTATTTAACTTTTAAATTGTAAACATTTTCTTAGATGGTTCTAGAATTATTCAAAAACTTCTTCTCTAATTTTCAAAACATTGTAATCATTTTATTGGATTTCTCTGCAAATTCTTATTTAATTTTATCATAAGTTACAATTTCTTTTTCGATTTTTGAGAAACTTATCTGCACTTATTCTAGAATTTTCGAGCTATTTAACTTTTAAATTGTAAACATTTTCTTAGATGGTTCTAGAATTATTCAAAAACTTCTTCTCTAATTTTCAAAACATTGTAATCATTTTATTGGATTTCTCTGCAAATTCTTATTTAATTTTATCATAAGTTACAATTTCTTTTTCACATTTCAAAGGTTTTGGAATTTATTTCCGATATCTTTAATTTTCACATTCAAATGTTTCATATTTTTATAGTTTTCCTCAAGATTTTTTATTAGTAGTATTTTTCCAGAAATTTCTGCTCAACAATTCTAAAATTTTCCAACAGTTGTTCTTAAATATTTCTACTAACCTTAATTTTTATTTTTTCAACCTTCAATGATTTTTTATTATTTTACCTTATCTTATCAACATTCTCCAGAAAATCGTTTTTATTCTACTAGAGTAGCAAAAATTAAATTTCCAAATTAATTGGCGAGAGCTTTAGAATTATTTTTCTAATTTCTATAAAGTTCCAAAATTTTCATATCCAAATTGCAACTATTTTCTACTGGAGGTCCAGATTTTTTGTGGTAATTTTCTCAAGATTCTTTATTTTGTCGTTTTATTCTTCAAAATTCTCAGAATTTTTTAAATCTTCCAAATGCAAAAATTTCCTTCAAGGGTTCTAGAATTTTCATTAAATTTCTTTTCATCATTTCTTCTTCTATCTTATCAAAATTTTCCAAAAATTCTCTTTTTTTCCCAGAAATTTTGAAGCCTTGAATTTTATTTCAAAAATACTACATGTAAGTCTTACAGCAATTTATATTGAAATTGTGACAATTTTCTACTATAGCTCCAGATTCTTTTTGGTAATTTTTCTCAATTTCTTTTTATTTCTTGTAGTTTTCTTTAAAAATTACAGAATTTTCCAACAATCTTCCAAAATACAATGATTTTCTTTATGGGTTCTAGAATTTTCATCCAATCCTTTTTGTCCATTTCTTCTTCTATCTTATCAAATATGCCCAAAAATTATTTTTTAGTTCCCAAAAATTTTGAAGCCTTTAGAATGTTGACCCGTAAACAAAGAAATTTTGCAAAGACATTTTAGATTTTTGTTTTTTAAATACTAGAAAATTATAGAAGTATTGAAGATAATTCTAAAGAAGAAATCTTGTAAATTTTAAAAATCTAAAAAAATGCTGTAAAATTCTAGAATCTTCAAAGAAAATTCTCTCAAGTTGAGAAAGGCAATGTTCAATATTGAAGAACTATAGAAGAGGAATTAGTGAGAAATTGACCAAAAATTTTCTCTCTAAAATACTTTTCACCGTATGGCAGCGAATGTTTTGAAAAATTCTAAAAATTGCAGAAACACAATTATAGCCGCAAAAGAGAATACCCTTAAGTTGAGAAAAGAAAATGTTAAAATACTGTAGAACTCCCCAAGAAAAATTATTGAAAAATCATAGAACTCTGGTTTTTTGAAAGTTTCTAGTAAATTTTAGAATCTTCAAAATAAAACTATTTACTCAAGTTTAGAGGGAAAATATTAAAAATTGTAGAACTCTAGAAAAAGAATTACTGGAAAATTTTAATACTCTTTTTGTCATTTGAAAGAATTTTTTTGTAAATATTAAGAATCTAGAAAAAAATTTGCTTTAAAATTTTAGAAACCTCAAAGGAAATTTTTTCAAATTGAGGAAGGATATGTTTAATTTTGTAGAATTCTGGAAAATAATTGCTAGACAATTTTAGAATCCCCAAAGCTTTTTCGGCAATTGGAAAATAAAGTTTTGAAAAATTTTATAAATCTGAAAGAAAAGTGAGAAAATGCTGAAAATTCTTGAAGAAAATTGCTAAATCGCAATTTAGATGAGAGCATTGTAGATTATTCTAAGAATCTGAAAGAAAATTGGTACAAAACCCACTAATAAAAATCTACCTATTTGAAATAATTTAGAGAATTTCTTAAAAAATTCTAAAAATCTGGAAGTAAAATTAGTGGAAACTGAGAAATAGCTTAAAAATCTTATGAATCTGGATGACAAATTACTAAAAAAAAATCTAGTGCCTGAAATTGTGAAAATTTTCACAATTTTGAAAGGAAATCATGGTAAATATTAAAAAAATATAACCTTCGAAGAAAATTATTTTAATTTGAGAAATTTTACAACTCTTGAAGAAAATTCTCACCATTTCAAAGAAAATTCTTTTAATTTGTAAGAGAAAATTCTAAAGAAAATTATATTATTATAGTATTCTAAAATCATCGAAAAAAGTTATCAAAACAGCATTCTCAAATTTTCTGGAAAATTCTAGAACTCTCAATGAAAAGTGTAGAGATAAATTGCTAAACAATTTTAAAACTCTTTTATTTTAAAAATCTAGAAACAAAAATTGCCAAAAATTTTTAGAAATGAATCTCTAAAAAAATCTAGAATCCTCAAAAATAATTCTTGACGTTGAGATAAAAACTGTTCAATATTGTAAAACACTGAAAAAGGAATATACTTTTCACAATTTAAAAATGAAATTTTAGAAAGAAAAATCTAACCGTACAGTAACAGAAGAGTTGACTTACTGCTATGTTTATATTTATGTTAGGATGGTATAAAATAATAAAAAAGCCACACGAATTTTTAAATAAACGTGAGAACTGAAAGGATTTTAGCAACAAAAAAAACTCACCCTTTACGACACTGACACATCTTACGCTGACTTTAATTGAAATATAGGCGGAAGATAAAGCCGGCAACTGTTTCGAGCATTCCGCGGATTTATGCGGCCGCATAATTCTTGGCGCGCGAAGTCGCGCCATCAAAAAATAACCGCGAGGTGAATAATGCCCCCGGTGAAACTCAAAGCCGGAATATCGACCCCTAATAGTTACGAATGGCTCCCGAAGTTCGCGGATATGGAAATAGTTCGGGCAACTCGTTTCCCTTATGCAACTGCGAGGATTCCTCTTATTTTCGGGATCAGATGTGCGGACCTGCCTGCTCCTCGAGGCACAGACAATCGCAATCCTGTCACCCGCGCCTTTATTAATGGCCAATTTATTTCTTAAACGTTTCCAACATCTTTAAATTCTTCGGCTATTATTCATTGTTTTGTTACTTACTTATTCCTCGATTGTAGCGGTCTGTAATTTAATGACTTATTGATTAAATTGTTTTCAGGTGGTGTTTTTGTGGTCCTGCTGTGTGGACTAGCGTTGGCGATTCTGGTGGCGATTTTGGAGTTCTGCTGGAACAGCAAGAAAAACGCTCAGACTGATAGGCAATCGTTGTGCTCGGAAATGGCGGAGGAGCTTCGTTTTGCGGTTAGATGTCACGGATCGAGGCAGAGGCCGGCGCTGCGGAGGACGTGCACCAGGTGCAGTCCGGCGACGACGTACGTGCCTGCGGCTCTTGATCTCCCGCACCTGAACGGGGTGAGTCGTCGCAACCCCCCGATTCCCTTCACCTCCCTTGAATCAGGGTCTACGGGAAATTTAAATTATTTCAAGCTTTGTATTCAGGCAGCGAGCCCACTTAATAGCCCTTTGCCATAAAGGGAGGAGGATCCTACCCCCTCCCTTTCCACCTCGCGACAAAGTCCGTCCTTTTATTTTCTTTTTAAGAACGTTTACGCCGGCTGGTTTCTTAAATTGTTTCGCATTAATGTTCAAGAAAACGTTACCGAGACAATTATTTTTTATTATTAAACACGTTCACATATTTAAATAGTAAATACCTATTATCCTTATCTAATTCTAATTAAACTCACTATAGATACGACAGTTACGTATTCACCCCATCTGCATTTGCTGTTGCATATTTAATCCGAAAATATGGAAGTTGCACGAACTAGATACTGCAATATTTATCACGAGGGCCGCGCTTTACTTTGTCACCAATAACTTCAGGAAATAAGTTCAATACGGGGAGAGTATCTTCGTATTAAAACGATTTTCTGAATGCGACTCGAGTGTATTTATCTCGTTGACAAAAGTTCGAGTGTAAGATATTCGAAGTTTCCCGGGCAATAAAACTATGGCGGGCCTTTATGCATAGAGCCGGGGCCCAGGAAGATTTTAAAATATTTACCCGGACTCGGTCTAGACTTTTTGAAGTAGGATCCCGCTTTGAAATCATCTTAGCGGAGTTTACCTCTCCGCCATGGGTAAATGGAGTTAGGAGTTCCAACCGTGTTATGCGGTAACAAGATAACGTCCTTCGACATTTTCATTTTAAATATACCTCGCGTAGGGGTGGAATCCGAGTCTAGCGTACCCGTTCTTACGGGGTGGTAGGAAATACGCGGTACAATACCTTTATCGGGTATCGGCTGTCAATGGGGGAATATATTTCCGCGGTGATCGATAGATTACTTATCCGTCTACGAAAATAATGCACTTTGCGATATTATAAGGGTAGAAATAACGCATTCGAGTGTGGAAAGGAAAATAAAAACTTATTTAGATTATCCAATCTGTCAATAATAAATTTCATTACGAAGAGATTATGATGTACTATTACTTTGACGAATAAAGCACTAATAACCTTTCACAATTTTATTTGAATTACTAAATGTGAATTTCGGACACAAAGTGCTAATCTATTGATAGTGCCCGAAATTTACATTTGGTAATTCAAATAGATTCTTGATAATGGCCTTGAGCTGAAACTAGTTGAATAAATTATTAATTTGTGAAACAAGCCAAGTGAATTTTAATTTAATCTAAAATAACATTAATACAATGTTTCACCAAGTGATTAATGAGAAACAAGTATATGACAAATTCAAATAGAATTGTGAAAAAAGGTTATTAGTGCTTTATTGATCAAATCAATTTGATCTTCAAGTAACTCATTCAACCAATTTATTTACTACTTAAACCAATGAACATTTTTTATACATAATAAAGGAATATAATTTTTTTTAAATTTAAATATATGTATGTTTAGGAAGGTGTAATCTTGCCGATGATGGAGATGAAAAAGTCACCAATCTCGTACGACGTGGACACCTAGCGGAAACTGTTTTCGGGTGGTTCGACGTTCGCGTGCTCATCGAACGCAATAAGGGACTGCTGCGGTGGACCATCCAACACGAGGAGCCAGAAGGCGGCCACCCTCAGCTACAAGGCGACGCCCTATCATCCCCCGTATATCCCTAAAAGTGCCACCCTAGGTAGGAACGCGGCGTCGACGACGTGCGACGTCGTCCAGAGTGGACTCAAAAATCCGGACATCCAAGACAAGATCCTGTGGAAGTTCGATTGTGATATTGGTAGTCCAAACAACCCAGACGTAGTTAATAGAACACTGCCGGACGCTATTGTGAGTAGGACCACCACTTTGTGATATTTAGATATTAAATTGTATAAAGAGATCGGACTGATGTTTATATAAATGACGAAAAAAAAATATTAATAATGATAACAAAATTCTTAAACGTTTTTCAAACTCTTGGTTAGGAAAAATCGCACCGTCATTAATTTCATATATGTACCCGTTTGTATTGGATAAAGTTGATTGATATTGAATATTGAAAAAACGATAAGTATTCGATTGTTAGGTTTGTTGCTTCTTTTTAATAAAAGAACACTTTGTATCATAAAATCAAAGCTGCAGCACCAACATACTTAACAATAAGAACTGGAAAAATGAACTAATTATACACATATTTAACTATCGACTTAATGATTTATTTAATTGAAGAAAGTAGTAAAATAACAAGTATTTAATCATTAATCGCCTTATTTAAAATCACTGAATTGAAAAATTCACTATGTTTTAACCACAAATATTATTTTTGGTTAAAACATAGTGAATTTTTATAGCCTGTAATTTCTTAGCAGTTCATATTGTGTAAAAATACAAGAGAAAGAAATTAGGTAGCAAATCTCAAAAGAATGTTAAAGTGAAAGCTTATAAAGCAATCAAGAAAAATACTTACAGTACAAATACGGTTAAAACAAAATCCAGTTTTTACATATAAGCAGTTTTACAAGATTATGAACGACTACTTTAGGAATATAAGAATAAAGTTACTTTTAAAAACAAAAATTTAAAAACATGAAACAAAAAATAGGTAAAGTCATTCGAAAATGTAATTTTACTAAAAAAAAAGACAGAATTTATATTTCGAAAACAAATTTACAAACTTGTGACTATAATTTTCACTATTTAAAACTTTTAATTTTCGAACAAACAACTTAAATAAAACAATATACAAAGTATACAATATTTGGTGATTATTTAGTGATTTCAAAATTTTCAAGGTCTAGATCAATTTGAGTATAGTTTGTCTTTTCAAGGTCATGATAAAATTCAACGTAAATCATGATATGGTTGATTAATTTCTCGCTTAACCCGTGGCGTAAAAGAATGATGAAACAAAACCGAGTGGTTTTAATCAAACAAAATAAATCATACTGATATTTCGATTAATGATAGAAACAATAAAAACACATCAAATCCCTTAATTTGTTTTAAGGCATAATAATTATTTTTATTAAACAATCTACCAACCACCTTGGATACGGTAGAATATTTCAAACCACAAGAGTACCACGATTAAGCAACTATTCTAAATCTATCATTTTAGAACATATAAAAAAGGAATTCTAAAATTAAATTTACTAGAAAGTTTGTTATAATAAAATTTATGATTCGAAAGTAGCGACTGGACAAGAACTAAATTCCACATACTAAATAATATTCATTTTCTTTATATAAAAAAAAAACAAACTTCTCAGAAGATTCAATCAATAGGAATTGTAATTTGTATCCCTAAACAATCAACCCTCTACTTTACTATCAAAGGAACTGCTCCAATATTATTAACAGGATCTCTTAAGATTTTATTTTTTTTAACTTTATTTGAACCACCTAGCTATCATCTCATCACACTCCTACCTGTAAAAAAATCTTCCAATTTGAAAAAGGATTTTGTTAATGAGAGGAAATTCGTAGATTTTTTTTGGGGATGTGGTTAAAAATTAAATTAAGATCTTTATTTATGATATGGAATTAAATAAAGATCTTAATTTAATTTTTAACCACATTCCCAAAAATAGATCTACGAATTTCTTCTCATTAACAACATTGTTTTTTAAATTGGAAGAAGTAAAATTCTTGCTGTGTTCCATTTCTTAATACTCAAGTAACTGACTCGTATTTTGGTCATTGCGGATCATTACAAAAGTTAGATAATAAATAAATGGAAAATAACAAAAGTTTTACTTCCCTCAATTTAAAAATTTGGTTCCATCAAAAGAGTAGGAAAACAAGTATACATTATATAAAAATCATTTTATTCTGATTTTTAACCATATACCCAAATATAAATTTGCTTCTCTTCCATTTACCATCCTAGCCTCAAGTAGAGCTCCTGCAGCTATATTTCTGGATGTCCAAAAAACTTTAGTTTCTATCTAAAATCATGCTTGTCGAAGTAATACCTTCTAAATATCATTCCTCATATTATAATCTTATTTTATTAGTAGTGTCAAATAATAATCCCTTTTTGGGACAATAAGGCCATATTTGGCAAATCCAATGATAAATAGTCATCAATAAAGTCTTCGTGGAAAACTTTCGCCAGAATAATAAAGGGTGAGAATAGAAGAACACATTTTGGAAGAAGTAATCCATTTATTTATATCATCCATCAAGAATGTAACAAAACAAGTATTGAATTTATGAAGAACACATTTTTTGTGTATTCAAGTATTTCCAAGTGCGTTCGAAATCTTTGTAAAGAATTATTATGTTTAATATTGGAATACTTTTGCTAGCATGTTGGATAAAATAAATATTACCTAATACTTTTATTATATAATGTGTGGCACGCCATGTATTAGTGATAGATTGTCAGATACAGTTTCATCAATCAAGACAGAATGAATTCTACCAGGAAGTAACGACATTCGCAAATGGCAACCATTAAGACGCAAGTTGTGAAAATACAATTTCATGAGAAATACAGTCAAATCCTCCGGATGGGTCAAAAAAACTAGCTCTAAATATTGATCCTTCTTCGTAATCATCAATGATAATTTCCGTCAAGTCTACAATAGCGTGCTTCCGAGGAAAATCCTTTTCTTAATATAGACTGAGCATTTCGCAGAAGTTTGTTGTCTTGAAAAAATTATCCGAGTAGAATTTGCAGAATTTTTTTATCAGTAGCAATGATACAAGCTGATAACAACTCGTATCTCCCTCTTCTCCATTCTTGAACATTAAGACAACTTAAGCTCTTTTCCAAGTATCTGGAAATATAAAATTTCGGATGCAGATATTAAAAATTTTAGTTAAGGGTATCAAAATTATACTTAATACCAATTTTACTAAATAAGTTCGAAGTCCATGAAATCCATAAACATCCCCGGTTTAGACTAGAATTCAAGTTGTTTATGACGCCGCTTACAATGCTTGTAGAGATTTCGTCAAATTTAAAATATTGCTTACAACTAGGAGAATTCACAGACTAGAAATTATAGAGACAACATCAGATTCTGTCAATTAATTCACAATGTTAGTAGTATTGTTTGCGAAACGTATGTGAAATTCATTTTCTGTTATGGGAACAGTTTTTTTAGAACTATTTGATGGTCCTTCAGAGTTTGTAGTTTCCATAAAGTTTTTTTTTGAAATTTTGTTCTCTGACGTAAGTATTATTAGCTTCCAGCTTAGCGAGTCTGTGCATAATCTGTCTATAATTTGAACTCTCTGATGATTTCTCAATGTTCATACGTAAGTATTATTAGCTCCAAGCTTAGACGTTTCGATTGTGCGTCTGTACATATTTCTACAATTTTTTGTGGTACAAATCATAGATTAAAGATAAGGTGTTTCTTATAACCCTCAGTTTATCATTAAACCATTTAACTTGATTTGATTGATTAGAAGTTTTAATTATGTTTTCAGGAAAAGACTCAAAAAGGTGAGTCAGAATTGTGGAAAGAAATAAATTAGCACACTCATACTTAATGAATTATAGATATAAGAGCAAAAAATCTCTTTTCAAACGTTGGAGTCAAATAAATTTGCTCGCAGCAGTACTGGGTCCTATGACTTTATTTTTTGTTTTACTAATTTTAGATTCCATAATTGATATATCAAAAAATATTCCAGTATTATCTGATGTTTCCATTACTAACTTAATACAATTGAAACATATGTTATCTATGCAATTTTCAGATATGTTAGAAAATCAACCAAAAATTTAGACTGTTGCTCAGTACAATATCCGTAAGAACAGACTGTATTTCTGCTGGATAACATTGACTTAATCAATAAAAATGTATTTTTAGGCACTGACTTCAACGTCAGGTTCAATACAAAAATAAAAAACCAAAATCAAATTGTGAAGAAAGTGTAGTGTTTTTTATTTTCCAAGTGTATTAAATAAATCTTCACGTAACTCAAGAACAAATTTCTGTCAGGTTCAATGGTGATAGTCATAACCATTGAACCTGACCTTGAAGTCAGTGCCTAAAAATACATTCTTATTGATTAAGTCAATGTTATCCAGCAGAAATACATTAAAGGAAGACTGGAATGATGTTAATTAGAAGGTTAAGTAATTAACATAAAAATGTTTCACCACGTGTTAAGTAAGAATTTAATTAATCGGGGTATGTTGTTATTATAACCTTGATGCCAGTAATTTCACAATTAATTTTTCTCGCAGGACATATTGGTGATATTTATTGCGTACACTCTATATTATTCTTGACCCTGATTAGGACTCCACCGGCTGAGAATAATTTATGAGAAAACTGTTAACACCAGTTGTTTCAAATGATTAACATTGTGTTGAAGTCCTTTGATTGCATCAACAGTGGCACCCATTATAAATCCCTACATTAATCCTTCCAAAAAGCTTTCGAATTTTTAGATGAAATGCCCTAATTACACATGCCCCTACATTACAAAAAAAAAACCTTCAATTTTGGCAAGAGCTTATTAACTTCCTTGAACGTTGGTTTACAAAATGCCGTATTAAAATCAATACCAACAAATTGAAGCTCTTAATTGCTTATCATCGCAGTAATACTTCTTCTCACAAAATCTTAATTTCCCAAGCTATCATCTCTCTCTTAATTTTGGTGAAGTACTTGGGCATATCCATAGATAAAAATCACATTTAAAAAATTCTGTTTCATTAGATAAAACCTTTACAACAGAAAGAGTAGTCATTACAGACACCTCACAATTTCTTAAAACCAGTTCATTACCACACTCACCGGTATCATTTTCAAAGTACAAAAACTATTTACAAGATAAAACCAAATTTGACACCCACTCAAAAATTACAACTGCTTAAAATTAAACCTTTAGAAATTGGAAAATTAACAACATAACATTCACTTTATGACACCGACGCCGTTTCGAACTACACTTAGTACAAGAAGCTAGTTATTTACTTCCCAGTGTCTATGACGGAAATGGGGCGTTGATATTTCAATTGATTTGCTGTTAAATTCAGTCAACTTTCAAATAATTTTGTATTTATTTAGATCTTGGAAATAAAACTGTAGATCGGAAGTATTCTCCGAGGACGTGCAAGGGCCAAACATTAAATTAAAGATAACAAGTTAAGTAAAAAGATTTTCACGGATACACGAAAATGATGCCCAGTTCTATAAATTGGAACGTTTTAAAAGGGATGAAGATGGATTTAAAAAAATGTTCTACAAGAGTTTATCAAAATGGGCTTTAGAGTTGCCAGTCGGATTGCAGATTTTGTATAGATAGCGGAAAGATTATCTTTAAGAAGAGGGGTAACCCCCAATGTATACATTAGTAAACAGCTAGAGTATTTGGCGAATGGTCACGTGTTGGTTATCATACTGAAGCTGCCAATGATTGGTTTAATAGGTATAACGATGCACCTTTAATAGTTAATTGCACCTGCAATCTTACATTAAACTTCAAAAATCTGTTATAGTCTTTCATGATATCTAGAATGCCTTAGATTCAATATGGCATGGAAGTGTTAGGTTACCCTTAACCTAATTAATATTTTTTTCTATCCAGACTTCTTGAGTGCAATATTTGAAACGTATTCTTATTCATTTGATACTAGATAAGGCGTTACCCAAGGATCGCTTTTATTTCCTTTAGAATATCTTTATCCAAAACATTTTTAATTCCAATCCTCGTTACAGCAAGCCTTGTGTCACTACAGATTCCAAACAAAGCAATGTTCACTAAGGCTGACATTAACAAACAAGTGTTTTTTGCGAAGTGTAAAATATCTATAAATATCAAAATTTCACCCACACTTATAATTTTTAAAATAACAACTACAAAAAGTCACCTAATCTCCTTCCATAATACCTAATAAATAATATTTTATTCTACATTATCACACAAAGTCTTTAAGCTGATATTAATAGAAAATCATATTCTTTGCGGGCCAAGCAGTCGATAGCCAATGGAAATATAAGAAGAGAAAAATGGTGATATGGCCATCATAATAATTTCCCTATATTTTTCTCCTAAAGTATGAGGTTTACGCAAACAGGCTATTCTTAATAATTTGTTCAGTTTATAATTCTTTACAATTATTTGTTATATAAATTTCATGTAACTCCAATATGTAGTTTATTAGTAATTGGCAAAAAATGTCAAAACTTTCAATTTTTTCTTGTTTTTTCGAAATTTAAGAATTTTATGAAAAATATGTTTCAATAAAACTTGTTCAGTTTTTTATTCCCTTTCACTTTTGTTTGAACCGTTTCTAAAAGTTTTTCATATTTAAAAAAATATCACCAAAAAACAAAAAAAACGCCTCGAGTGAATATCTACTTCCGGTCTATGAATGTTCACCAAAAGCTTTTCAGTTCCAGTTTTTAACGATAAAACCTTAAGTTTAAAGTTTCATCTCAATAGGATCACTTGTTTTTGAGATACAGCACCCACAGACCGTTTCCTGCACGAAAACAATACTTCCCCTATATATACTATATAGGGAAAGTAACTAGTATAGTAATTGTTCTATGATGCTATTAGAAACGGCATATTTCTATATCCTCTGTTACTTCTCCATCTACTCTTACTATGGGCGTTTGATTCCAGTACAAACTCTCAATGCACCGAATGGTTTGTTGGTCTAAGTCCATTGTTCTCAGGATATCAATTAATGTATTGTGCCGTACTTTGTCAAATGCTTTTTCGTAGTCTAGAAAACAGATGTATACTGGTGTTTTGGTTTGCATTGGTCATGACAGTTCTGGCTAAATGTCTATTTGTGGACATTTGATTGATTAGCAGATGTAAGATTAACAACTGGAAAATTGACAGATAGATTGACAATTAACAGGTTAACAGATTGTCTGTTAATAGTTTGGCAGTTGTACGATTGATAATTGGCAGATTGGTAGGTGACAGATTGACAATGGACTAATTAACAGGTTTTATAATTATAATTGGCCGATTATAGTTTGACAGTTGATTCATTAACAGTTTAACAGTTTATATATTACCAATTGACAGATTGACAGTTATCAGTTAACACAGGCTGGCAGTTGATAGCTTAACAGTTGATAGTTTATAGATTGACAATAGACAGATGACAGTTTGACAGTTTTATGATTGATAATTGACAGTATGATTAACAATTGACAGGTATGCAGATGACAATTAAGAGAATTACAGATGACAGATTGACAATGACAAATTTATAGATTGACAGATTCAAGGTTAACAATTGACAGGTTAGCAGATGAAATATTGACAATTAACAAATCTAGAGTTGATGGACTGACAGTTACAAGATTAAACATTGACTGTTGGAAAATTAACAGATTTGGAATTGTTAGATATATAGTTAAAAGATTTGCAGATTCGCAGATGACAGATTGACAGTTAAAATATTGACAATTGACAAATTGGCAGACGGTAGAATATCAGTTAGTGAATTAACAAGTTGCTGATTGACAAATAGACATTTAATAGCTGAAAATATTTCCGGTATAAATTTATAGGTTTTATTGCAAAATATTTCCAAAACAATTTTATAATTAATGAGGTTCTACTGGAAATGCTTCCAGTACAATATTATACATTCTGAAGTTCTACTGGGAACTACAACTATTACAACATTATTGAGGTTTTACTTGAAAATATTTTTTTGCAATCTAGTAAATCCAACAAAACGTTGTACCTTTAATATTTTGGGTTTCTGACGCAAATATTTCCAAAACAATTTTGCAAATCCTTATGATTTTTATTTTTGAAGAAGTCTAAAGTTTGGACGTAATTTTGAGACGAGAGAATTTTTCTTTGCGAATGGAAATCTGTTACTGATGTTGAGTTAACAAGTTTAAGGAAGTCGCCACCATCATTTCTTCTGCCCCTGCTGCTTCCACTCCTGTCAAGAAGGAGATGAAGAAAAATGAACAGGAGTCTGAGCATGAAAACATGGGTTTCAATCTATTTTACTAATTCATGCAAATTGCAATAAACAATAAACACACTCAAAAGAAGAAGTCTCCTTCTGAAAAGGCTATTGGCAATTTTTATTTCTTTCGGTAAAATTCTGAGTATTTTTACGTAGATCCCTGCTATATTTAGAAATTGTGTCATTGGAATAGGAAGAGGAGTTTATTTTTTAAATGAACTCTTCAATTACTGCTAGGATTTAGAAATGATCTTGGTAAAATATGATAAATAGATCTGTTTTTTGGATGAAATATGCAGTTTCATCTCAAACTGATCATTCGTTTTTGAGATACAGTGCCCATAGACATTCTCATTTACAAAAATAATACTTTCCCTACATATTCTATATAAATAATTTTCCATTTATACTAGATGTATTTCGTATGCTTACTTCAATAATTAATTGCGTTAATTATGTAGAAGATCATGAATAGTTAGGGCGAGCTCTAGTAACGTAACACAGCTAACACAATCTACGAGGGCTAATTACAAGAACTCACCGTGAAAACTTCACAAACATTGAACAGGCGAGCACGTTTTCGCAGTTCTTAAACAGTCTTTGGTGTAGCACTTTGAGAAAGATCATCAAACTGATGAGTCTATATTCACTGCATCTTTTGGCGTTCCTTTTCTTTGGCAGTGGTATGAAGGTTGAGACTAAAAAATTATCAGAGTATATTATATGCCAGTATTAATCAAATTACTCGATGCTGCCGCCATCGAGTAATTTGATTAAGTCGTAATAGCTTTGTTGATTCTTTTTTTTGTGATTCTTGGACCTATGGGATAATTTACAGATTCCTTATTATATGTTGTTCTGCTGTCATTAAATAATACTTCTATATAGTTTTTTCTGTTATAAGACTATTTGGACTGTTTACTAGTAGATGCGTTGTTGATTTGCTGCGTATTTATAATGTCTCCTTTAACTTTTTGTGGAGGTTAAAGTTGACTTGCATGGCTTGTAGTTGTTCAATTTTCTTTGCATTGTTGTTTTTGATACTCTTTTTTTTGGGCCAGATTTCTCCAATATTTGTTTCTGTGCTGTGGTTTGTTTCTTAGCGGGCGCAGTCTGCTACTCCTAGTATACATACATTGTATCATTTCTTCTCTATAATGGTGTTGGCAAGTTTCCCTGTTTCAAAGAGGATTCGCATATTCCACGTGCCATTTTTTATGTTCTTGTCTTAATTTTGCTCTTTCTATATCCTTCAAGACATCCCTCCATGATCCGATTGGAGAACTATTTAGCCCGCTTATACATTTATTATTGAATGATGGCATGATGTGGCTCTCTTGGAAAAAGAGTTTTTGGAGGTGGTTTCCTGTTGCCTACCCCCAGTCTGGATCAGACGCTAATATTGTGGATTACTCTTAGCTTCGTTTCTCACCTTCAACCTTACCAGCAAGGGTGACCCTACCAGTAGCATTTGCTCCAGCTGGCATCGGTCTCAGGATCATTGAAAGTACTAAGCCCTTTCATCAAGTGTTAATTTCAATGAATTAATCTATTTGTTTCTATTGCCTTCTCCGAATTCTTGGTTTGATTTAAAAATCTAAACTGTAGTTCTCTGAAAATCAAAGAATATTAAGTTGCAACCTTTTTGCAATAGTGTTTTCTGGGTTGCCTAATTTGAGCTATATTGTAGAGAAACCTTATTTAAAATGTTCTTAATTTAATATCACGGTGATTATGAAAGTTCAGACTAAAAATCAACCAACAAAATAATTATCAAGCAGAAAATTTGTGACGTTTCTCTACCATGAGATAGAAATAAAATTTTGTGTACTATTAAAAACTAAACTTAAGCTACACTCTTTATGATACACCTATTGAATAGATTTCTTTATATAGATCCAAGCAAATCTATTAATTTTTTTTTAAGTTTGCAAAATTACATATGATTTCACAAGGATCAGTTTTAGGACCACTTTTATTTACAATAAACGACTACATAAGTGTATTATTACTCCATCCACACATTATATTACAATAAATCTGAAACAATATGTTAAAAGAAATCATCAAAACTTTGTTCTTATAGTTTACCCCAATTGCATTAATAATAAGTTTTAAAAACGAATTTATTTAATCTACTTGCTTTTATTGCCGCCTTTTCCAAATCCTTGGTTTTATGTAAAATTTAACTTTTCTAAAATACTGAGTATGTTCAATTGAACACTGTAACATGATAGGTCGAAAGAATGTTTTCATTTTAGATAAAAAATTAAATCGTGTGTTTCTTCTTGACAAGAGATCAATTTAATTAATTTAGTCAAAGGCTTTCAAGTTGCAAAAATTGTATCAGAAAGATGTAAAAATTAATGCAATAATAAGATTTCTTTGTTTTAAACTTTATGCCACCGATGTTTTATTTATTACGAGGCTGTTAATCAAATCAATAACATTTTTTTCTTTCAAATTGTTTTAGAAATTTCATCAACTCTTAAATTTGATTAATGAAGATAATTTTTAAAAATAAGCATAAGACCACAGAATGATTTTTAAAGCTCAGAAAATTAAAAAATAATTCCAAAATTTTAGGATTTGATGTCACTATTTATTATATATTAAAACCATTCGGTCTTTACTACCTGCTAAACTATTTTGACTAGTCTAACATAAAATAAGTGAATGATTAATTTAACAACGTTAACTAAATTATGTACCTAACAATTAACAATTGATTTCTATAAACACATTCTTATTGAAAGACATTAAAACGGCATGAAGCTGAAAATTGTATGTAATTATTTGGTAATCAATTTGTTTGTACGTGTATTTTTGAAAAAAGCGACAGATACTGATAAATAAATAATTGATATAAACTCATTTATCATAATCTTTTGTTTGCCATTATTTGAGTAAAAGTAATACTTCACATATAAATCGATTGGCGTAACAAGTCAATTGGATAAAATTATAGTCACAAATGTAAATTTTTAGTTCTATAAATATTTAATATTTATAGAATGAAAATCATTTCAGACAAGTGTTCTGTATGTAATGATCTCATACATCTTCAAGTCGAAAACTAAATTTTCTTATTATAAAATATGTATATGCATTTTTTATTACAGATATTTTTTATATTACCCGTATTTATATTGGCATAATTTAATATGTTTCTCTTATAATTTTTTCCAATATAAGATTAAATACTTGACCCACCTTAATCATTCAAAATGAGAAAAACTAATGCAAATTTCAATTTAAAAAAATATCTCATAATACAATATTCAACAACAAATCTAAAACTAAATTGATATATTCACTATGATTTTTATCTAAATAATTATTTGTGGTTAAAACATTGTGTTTTTCAATGGATTACACTTATTAACAGTCGTAAAAAATAAATAATAAAATATAAATTATCTTATGTTGTTGTAAAACAATTCTTAATTTTAAATTAAGAATAAATCGTTTACTTTCTTTTCATAAAAGATCAAAGGATGTTAAGTTACAACATTGCATCAATATTCAACAATAATCACACTTCAACCAATAAGTAAATCAACACAGCGGTGCCGTTTTTCCTAAACGTTTTTAGACCTGAGTTATTTTACGCGAAATTACTTCACTCACTAAGTCGTAACTAGTTTCGTTTTCAGTGGTGTTTACTTTTATTCCGTCCATTTCCAGCGGCACTTCCTTAACGCCCAGCCGGCCCGATCAAATTAATCAGTCGGCGAAAGTGCCGCCGAAATATCTGAAATGTGGACGTCCGACGCAAAAAAAAAAACTTTCATAATCCGATGATGGATCGCGTGGGGTGTTATCACTGTAAATAAATTACGGACATGATCAACGTGTGTGCGCGTGTGTGTATATATAAAAAGGGATGCATAATTTATGAGGCATCGAATTATCTCGTTTTTTTTGATCGATTATATATTTATTGTACATACATTTCATTAAATATGGATAATATTGACGTTGACATGTTGGGTTTGTATATTCGAAATGTTTTTATATATTTATTGTGTTATTAAAAGGGATTATTGGAAATGTTTAATATTATTATAATTATATTTAATGTACATAATTGAATATTTGTTAAATTTTAAAAACTATACTAATATACTACACAACGTTCAGTTCTGGTAGTTTTATACAGAAAATTGGTGACCAATTTAAGTCGTAATCCTCACATTGGATATTGTTAAAAAATTAAAAATTCAATACTTTGAAAGGTGTGGGTTTTTATCTAACCAAAATTATTTTAAACATACAGAATTCTATTCCAAACATATTTATATAATAAATATAGTTTGTTTCTTAAGCCTTAACTTTTATTACAAACATTTAAGAGAAGTACATCTAGACGATGTGAAATTATATTTCGTTAATTGATAAGGCGTTAAGATGTTGAAAATGCATTTACATTTGTTTATTTATAATCTTATTAAACCAATGAAATTACATTGTCGAAAACGTTGGTAGATAATAAACACAAGAAAAAAGAGAAAATATATATATATATATATTATTCTTAATACAGAAAAAAACTAAGAAAAGGAAATATAACATTTTAAAATCACGTGTGCGCATGCGCCTGTATCTGTTGGTTTGGTTTACGAGTTATACAAACAAAGTTATAAGTGTGTTTCATTTCTGGTGGACATGTATAACTAAGTAGAAGCCTTCAACATCAACAATATTACGAGACGACATCTTTCCCATACATTACGGTTTTCTAACCATGATTTGCTATATAAATTTTCATCGTCTACTTGTACTCTATTTTTCTTGAAATTTTGTCTCAGCGTTACTGTAGAGTGATTTATGAAAAATAAATTTAAAGCTTGAATCCGACTGCAGCTTAATATTTATATTATTAAAATGTAATAAATTTTTACACCCAAAATTTGCAATAATGTTTATTTGGGTTGCCTAATTTGAGCTGTATGGTAGAGAGACTTAAATTAAAATGTCCTTAATTTAATATCGCGGTTTAAATCAATTATTGTCAATTTCTAGGTTTCCAGAAACTAATAGTAGAAAGACTATTAATATTAAAGATTTAAAAACTATATTTCATGTAATATTTTGTGTATGATTCACTGATTGGAGGGTAAATTATAGGCCACTTACCCACCCTATATATACTATTGATATTTGGTTTGTAGTCACTGTTTAAATTCCCAGAATACAATGTCTGAATCACTGTTGATACTTTTGTTAAATAATTTTAAAACAAAATTATATATAAAGTTGACCTGCATATGTAGGGTGGGTGAGTGTCCACTATCCCAACCTCCAATTAAAAATAAACAAAACGAGAGTTTAGATAAGTGTAAACACATTACAAGAAGTTTATATTATTTATTGTTAAAAAAGTAACGGCATTTTACTGATTTGGGGGTGGGTTAGAGGAGACCCACACACCCTACAGATAATTTAATATTTCCAAAACTCAAATAGAGAAATTACTGTTAAGATTAAAGAATTGTAAACTATATTTTATCTAATGTTTTGACTCATGCCTTTATTTTACTGATTAAAGGGTGGATTTCAAGCCACCCACCCACTTTACATATATTTTAACATATCACTGTATAAGTTTTCAGAACATAAATGCAAAATTACTTTCGATATTAAAAAATGCGATATTTTATCTGCTTCTATTTCCAGAATTAAGAAACAATAATATTTTAGAATTCTAAAAAATTAAAGTGTCATAAAGGCTTTTTTAAAACCAAACAGTTTTATTTATTTTGAGAATTTAAAAGTATACAAAAGAAAACTGTTTTCGAAGTCAATATTGTTATATTTTATGAATCCAGAATGGAAAATATTTTTAAATCAAAAAAATCAAAAAAATAAAATTCAAAATGTTTGTTTTAAATGCTTTTATATTCGAAAGAAAATTTCTTTAAAGAATTTCAATAAACAACATTTTTTCGAATTTATTTTTATTAGATTTTGAATCCAAAAAAAGTTTAAAGTAAGTTATTTTAGTGAAGGAAGACTTGAAGATTTTCTAAAAATCAAAATAAAAAGATTTAATATTTCGGAAATATTGAAAGTAAAAATAAAATCAGTTTTATTAACCGAAAGCAGTTTTAAAACTAAAAATAAAAATATTCAATAATTCAATGGAGTTTGAAAACTTTCCAAGAACCAAAATAAAAAAGTTAAATATTTATTTTGTAATTTGAAGATTAAAATAAGTTTTTATTTATTTAGTTTTTTAAAATTGAAAATAGTATACGCATTTCCCAAAAACTAAAAAAAATAATATTTTGGAAATTTGAAGAACAAAAAGAGAATCAATTCGTTTTTAAGAAATTGAAAATATAAGAAAACAGCAAATGATTTTGAAATAAATATTCCTAGATTCCTGAAATATATATTTTTTTAATTAAAGGCTTTTTAAAAACAAAAGTTTGATTTGTTTTGTAAATTTCAAAGTAAACCAAGAAAGAACTTTTTTGAAAGCAAAAACTTTTCTTTATTTCAAAGATTTCAATATATACAAAACAAAACGGTTTTTCAAAGTCAATATTACTAGATTTTTAATACAAACGGAATACAGAAAGGTATTTTTTTTTATCAAAAAACTATTTTAAAGAATTTCTTAAATTCAAAATAAAAATGTTTATTATCTTAAACATTTAATTAATAATAATAATAATAATAATAATAATAATAATAATAAACTTTATTTCACAATGACAAACTACAATATTGTATATTCGTACATGTAAAAGCGTCAGAAAAAAAAAACTATACATTAGTTATAGAATGGCTCTATAAAAGGACAGGGATTTGATATTTCTTTTATTATTAAATTATATTAATTCCAGTTTGTTGCATAAAATTCTGCCATATAGTATGGTTCCAGGTCACAGATTAATGCAAATAATTTCATTTTTAAAGCAAACAAATTTGACATATGTTTAATGCTAGATGGAAGATGGTTAAATATTTTTAATTTAAAAGGAAAAGAACTTTTTAAGTATTTCAATATACAAAAAAGAAATTAATTAGAAGTTAATCCTATTTTATCCTATTTAAGTTTACAGGAAAAAACATTTAAGATAAGGAAAGTTTCAAGATTTTCTAAAAATCAAAATAAAAAGGTTTAATATTTTGTAAATTTTGAAAGTAAAAAGCAGCACCGAAGAGATCGAAACACGTGTCTACAGATGATTATAAACTTAAATGACAAAAAGAAAATAAATTTTATTTATCCAAAACAGTTTGGAGATTTTATAAAAATAAAAATAGAAATATTTTAAAAATGTGAAGAAGAATCAGAAAATAAACTTATTTTTAACGCAATTTTCTTAGATGGTTATAACAAAGGTAAAAACAAAGAATATTTTTAATGATTTTCTGAAAAATCAATATCAAAATTTTAATATTGCCAAAAGAAGAAAAACGTTTAAAAATAAATTTGTTATTTATCAAAGAATAAACAAAACAAAGATTTTTTAAATCAGTATTCTTGGATTTTTATTACAAAGAAATAGCACAAAGAAAGTTGTTTAAATTAAAAAGAGTTTAAAGAAAATCAAATTAAAAAGTATAATATTTTGAAAATTTTAAGATTAAGAACAGTAAAGAAATCTTACAAAAATTCAAATATAAAAGTTTAATATCTTGAAAATTTGGAGATTTAAAAGAAAAGAAGATTTTTTGAAGTTTTTGGTTAGCTTTTAAATACAAAGAGAAGAAAATACAAATAAATTTCGCTTGAAATATTTGAAATAAAAATAAATTTAAAAAAAAAATCAAAAGATAAAAAACAATTCATTCAATGAGTCAATGAGTTTAGCTTTTCAATACAAATAGAAGAACAAACAAAGAAATTTCGTTTTTAATTATAAAATATTTAAAGGTTTTATAAAAATCAAAATACAATTTTTAATAATTTGAATATTTGAAGGTCAAAAAGAAAATAGGTTTTAATGTGTTAAGTTATTTAAATTGCAAGCAGAATGAAACACATAACTTTTTTTTGTATAACACGTAATTTATTTTCGTGACTTAAGTTTTAGTAACTGCACGTACCATTTTCAAACAGAAAGTACCGAAACTTAAGTCACAAAAATAAATTACGTGTTATATAAAAAAAAATTGTAAGTGTGTTTCATTCTATTCAACATGTATAATAAAGTAGAAACCTTCAACACCAACAATAAATTGCAAACAGTTTAAAGATTTTCCAAAAATTAAAATTCAAATGTGTAATATTTTGAATATTTAAAAATTAAAAACAAGTAAAGTAAACTTTTAGAAATATTAAACTTTCCTTTGAGATTTTTTTAGTGTTTGAGGATTCATTTTCTATTAAAAATTTAAAAATTAAGAATAAAAAAGTTTAAATGTTTTATAAAAAAAACAAAATCAAAATTTCAAATTGAAGGTTCAAAAATTAAAAAGACAAATAATTTTTATTGAAGTCAATGTGCTTATCTTTTTAATAGAAAGAGAAAATAAAGAAATTTGGTTTTTAATTATACAGAATTTGAAGATTTTATAAAAACCAAAATCAAATTTTTAATAATTTGAATATTTTAAGGACAAAATCGAAATAAGTTTTTATGTGTTACGTTCTTTGAATTGAAAACAATTTAAACATTTTCCAAAAATTAAAATTAAAATGATTAATATTTTGAAAATTTAAAAATAACAAAAACTTGTAAACTTTAGAAAGATAAGTAAACTTTTAGAAATATTGAACTTTCCTTTGAGATATTTTTATTAAAAAGTGTCTGAAGACTTATTTTTTATAAAAATGTATGTCTAATGTTTTAGAACTTTGAAAATTGAGAACAAAAAGAGTTTAAATGTTTATAAAAATCCAAAATTAAAATTTCAAATTGAAGATTTTTTTTCAACTCAATGTGCTTAATTTTTGAATACAACGGGAAGAAGAAAAAAAGAAATTTGGTTTGTAATTACAAAGAATTTGAAGATTTTATGAAAATCAAAATAAAATTTTTAATAATTTGAATATTTTACGATCAAAGAGAAAATAAGTTTTTATATGTTGAGTTCTTTAAATTGAAAATACTTAAATAATAAAGATTTTCTAAAGGTTGAAATTAAAACATTTAGTATATTGAAAATTGAATAAACTTTTAGAAATAACCTTCTTTTAAGAATTTCAAAATATTAAAAAAAACAGATTTTATTTTGAAATCAATATTTTTAGATTAGATTAAATCAGTTTATATTAAAGA
Source organism: Ontholestes murinus (assembly GCA_963969525.1). Taxonomy (NCBI): domain Eukaryota; kingdom Metazoa; phylum Arthropoda; class Insecta; order Coleoptera; family Staphylinidae; genus Ontholestes; species Ontholestes murinus. The sequence continues at coordinate 10,907,135 of OZ018391.1, read as the reverse complement.
ACTTTTTTAAATTAAAATTAATGTATAATGTTTTAAAAAATTTAAGATTAAGAAGTAAATAAACTTGAAAAGAGTTTAAAGATTTTCTAAAATAAACAAAATCAAAGTTTTAAACATTTTAAGATTGAAAAGAGGAAATAAGCCTTGATTTATTTAGTGTTTTTTTATTGAAACGGGTTTTTAAATTTTTCAAAAATTAAATATAAAATCTTTAATATTTTGAAAATTTGAAGATTAAATGAAGATTTCTAAAAAGTTTAAAAGTATAGAGAACAGAGTAATTTTTTAAACTCAATATTCTTAGGTTTTTAATGCAAAAGAGAAAACGAGAAAAGAGAAAAAAGGTAGACAAAATTTAAAAAAAGTGTTTGAAAATCTTCTAAAAATCAAAATAAAAATGTTTCATTTTTTTAAATATTTGGATAAACAGAAAAATTTTCATTTATTAGTTTTCCTTTTTTATTTAGTTTCTCTTTAATTGAAATCAAGTTGGAGATTTTCAAAAAATTAACATTAAAATGTTTGATATTCTAAAAATATAAACATTTAAAAAATTATTTTTAAAAATATTTTCTTCTTGCGAATTTCAAAATATAAAAACAGAGATGTTTTTAAATCAATATTGTTAGATAACATTAGAATCAAGTTTATTTTATTAAAAAGTGTTTTTTTTAATTAAAAATAATGTAAAATATTGTAAAAAATTAAGAAGAAAATAAACTTTCTAAAGTTTTCTAAATTTTCTAAAAATATTTTGAAAATTTTAAGATTGAAAAGAAAGTCTTTATTTATTTAGCTTATTTAATTGAAAATAATTTGAAGATTGGCCAACAATCAAATAAAGTATTTTTAATATTTTGAAAATTTGAAGATTTTCAAGGATTTAAAAATATATCATAGCAAACTGAAGTTTTTTCAAACTCAATATTCTTAGGTTTTTAATACAAAAGAAAATAAGAGAAAAAAGGTAGACAAAATTTTAAGAAAGTGATTGAAGACTTACAAAAATTCAAAATAAAAATATTCCATTCTTATAAATATTCGAAATAATCTATTTTTAAATTGAAAATAGGTTGAAAATTAAAAAAAAAATTAAATGTTTAAAATTCGAAAATTATAAAGGTTAAAAAACATTTTTAAAAATAAATTTCTTTTTAAGAATTACAAAATATAAAAAACAGAAACATTTTTTCAGTAATTTTTTTTTAGATTTAACTCAGAGGGAAAAAACAAAACGAGAGAATTTTTCATTAGACTAAGTATTAAGATTTTGAAAATTTTAAGATTAAAAAAAATTAAAATTAATATTTTAAGATTTTAAAGAGAAAAATAAAGTTTCATATTATGGAAATTTGAAGATTAAAAAGATACAAACGTTTAAAAATTAATCATTTTCAAGTATTTAGAAATATAGAAAACAGAGTAATTTTTTCAAACTCAATGTTTTTAGGTTTTGAATTCAAGAGAGAAAAAGATAGAATAGAAAAAATTTTAGAAAAAGTGATTGATGATTTTCTAAAAATCAAATTAAAAATGTTTCATTTTCAAAAATGTTTCAATTAAAAAGAAAATAAGTTTTTATTTTTATAGTTTTTTAAATTGAAAACAGGTTGAAGATTTGAAAAGAAAATTAACATGTTTAATATTCTAAAAATATAAAGATTAAAACAAATAAATTTTTAAAAATTAATTTCTTCTTGAGAATTTCAACATATAAAAAACGGATATTTTTTAAAACATTTTATTATAGATTTAACACAAAAGGTAAAGATTTTTTCATTGGACAAAGTTTTAAGATTTTTTTTAAATTCATAATTAACATTAAAAACCTTCAAATTTAAAAACATAAAAATTTTAAATAATCGTTTTAGATCTTAATGTAAAAAATGATTATTGTTTTGGAAATTTTAACCTTAAAAAGATGCAAACTTTTAAAAATAAATTCATTTTCAAGAATTTAGAAATATAGAAAACGCAAAAAGAGTATTTTTTTCAAATTCAATTTTCTTAGGTTTTGAATACAAGAGAGAAAAAGAGAGGAGAGAAAAATGTAGACGATATTTTTAGTAAAAGTGATTGAAGGTTTTCTAAAAATCAAAATAAAACTTTTCATTTTCGAAAATATTTAGATTAGAGAGAAAAAAAGTTTTTTTTTAATTGAAAACAGATTGGAGACTAAAATGTTTAATATTTTAAAAAAGTAAAGATTAAATCAAAAACATTTCTAAAAATAAATTTCTTTTTAAGAATTTCAAGATATGAAAAACAGAGAAAATTTTGTTGTCAATTCTTTTTAGATTTACCACAGGGGAAAAACGAGAAGAATGAATTTTCCATTGGACAAAACTTTAAGAATTTGTAAAAATCACAATGAAAATGTTTAATTTGAAAATTTTAATATTAAAAAAACCCTTAAAATTTTAAACTTGCAGACCCATTTTGAGCTATTAAAATCTCATTTGTTAAGTTAAGAACATGAAAACAAAAAAAACATCTTTGTGGAGTAGATCTTTAATTCTTAACATTTAAAGTAAACTTATTATTTTGAGAGGACTGGGCATTGATAATTAAATCGTTCTAAGAATAATAATTATTATTTTTTGTTTTAAAAAATACGGTTATGATCTAATTTTGATCAATTCAGATCTCATCTGTTCAGTGAAATTGATGACAGGGAAACAAAAAGCTGTAAAACTTTAATTCTAAACATTTAAAGTAAAATCTACATTTAGAAAATAATTGTATAGATCGAATAACAATAATTATTATTTCCTGGTCAATTTACATTTATAGACCGATTTGAATCTATTCAAGTCTCATCTGAGCAATTCAGGTAAAAAAAGATAAGAAAATGAGACATTAATTTTCAAATACTAGTTCTCAAAATTTAAAATGAAATCTACAAACCAGTTTTAACCTATTTATATCTCGTTTCTATAGTGCAGACAACGAAATAAAATGTTTTTAATTATTCAAGTATCATATGTACCGTATAGTTGAAGACAAAGTAATAAATACCAATAATATAAATAATAAAATGTTATTAAAGACTTGTAAAATTACAATTATTAATATTTAAAGTCGTTTTTTGAAGTAAAATCTACGAACCCGTTTTGACCTATTCAAATATTCAAATCTAGTCAGTGCAGTACATGTAAGAAAATAAAATTTGGTTATAAGGATAATTGTAATGTATATATTATGTGCAACAATTTTAAAACGAGGGAGAAAATAATTAAATATGTACAGGGTCGATTATAAAAGTAATTCGCATTTTCTGGGAAATTTATGGTAAAAATTCTTTAAAATACTCTCCCACAGTATTAATACATTTGCGAAAACGTGTCTGCCATGCTTAAAAAGTGCACCCTAAAACTCATTGACGGGAATGTCTCTTAGGAACATTTTAACATGCTTTTGGATGTTTTTCACGGACTCCCAATGACTTACTTTCAGCTCCCTCTTTAGTCAGGGAAACAAAAATAGTCAACCGGAGCCAAGTAGGAACTGTAAAGGGTCTGGTGGACCACTTTTGTGTTACTCTGGGCTAGGAAATTAGTAACAATGAAGAGCATTGTTATGTTTAGGGATCAGAGATTTGCTGGAAGCTTAGTATGTTGACAGTTTTTACGCTTTTGGTACGCCACTGATTACTTCCATGGTAACAATAAATAATATAATCGCGCATCTAGGACTTCAGTTACCATAGCAACCATAACAACCATAGGCGTGCGAGCCAAATTTTGTCATTTTAAATGAATAATTGTATGGTACAAAAACGCCGGCGTTAACGTGTTAAAAAACATCTAATTGTGGAGGTGTTTCCTTTGTGGTACATCAACGGTCGGAATACAAAACGATCCACGCTATCGTCTTTTCTGGCCGTTGTTGAAGGCCTCTTAAAGCATCTGGAATGTTTCGGTTGCATTCTTTCCAAAACATCGCAGCAAACTGGCGACAGGTTGCATTAAAAGGACAGACCATTCACCACATTTTTCGACCCGTTTTACCCCGCTGCGATGGATAGTCGCGTTGCAATAAAATCATGCGCATTACTTTCATAATAGACCCTGTATCCTTAAAAAAAATATTTTACTTATCTTGAGCGACTTAACGGTTAAAATTATATAGGTCATGAATAAATCACTTATCATGGTAGAATTTTATCATCGACAAATACATAAAATATGACTAATTGAAATTGAACGGATATCAATTCCCCACTTTTAATTTGTTCCCATGGAAATGCGGCGCTATCGACCAAAAATTTCAATTGTGCGTAAACGCAAATTATCGTCCTGGCCGTTCATATACATGCAAAAAAAAACGGGCCAATTTCACGCAGCACCCCCGTAGCGGAATAAAAAAACCGCACAAAATTCCCCCGAATCTGTTTATTCACAAGAGACTCGGAACGCTCCCTTTCCACTCTGACCGCACTTCTGGACCTGTAAATTGAAAAGGATCTGAGGACGTAATTTAAGGTCCTTGTCGTTGCGAAAAGGAAGAAAAAATCCGGGACACACGCGCCCCCGTCTTACTTTGCCCGCGGCCAGAGAGAGGGCGAATAAATTTTCGTTTGCCCAAACTGTGTGCTCATTATTTATTTCGCGTCGAGGAAATGCGTAAAATAATAAACATAAATTTCATCCCCGAGGCGTGCAATGATTACATGCGTAGAACAACAGATTCTATTTTCTTTCGCGTATTGTTTTCATTATGCTGATCGTAATGTATGGAATAAATCCGACAGTCCTATTTTCAACTGAATATAAAATGTGTAACAAAATGTAGAGTAAATTGAAAAAAAAGTAAATTAGGATAAATTAAATTCAAGATATTACCATAAATATTTCACTGATAAATCAATGATTTGAACTCAAAAATAATTCTAGTGCAATATATGGTAATACCTTGATTGACAAAGAATTAAATACTCCAAACTAAAACTTATTTCCCTGTCTTCAATCGAAATTGGATGAAATCTAAAATAGATCGAAACAGATCTGTGGATGTTGTTGACAGGGAACAATAATAAAAATTTTAAACTTTCTATCTGAATTAAGTGAAATTTTATTGATGTTCAAGTTTTTAAATTATTTTTATATATAAATTTTATTTGATTTTTCTTCATTTCGAAGTTTATGAAATTAAATCCGAGAGATCTTTATTGATAATTTATAATATCATTGAGGGCATACTTAAGAATTGGCACCAAGCCCACCACCACCGATTACGAGGTTCAAATGTCTGAAACTTATCGCTAGTGTTAAAGTGACGTTTATGAAAACTGCCTTTATTGGATTATATTGATGACTCGACACCAGCAGTTCGGATTCAACTTTAAATCACACCCAATCATTACACTTATATTACAGATAATCAATCACTCAAGTGAAGAAATTAAGATTTTAAATAATTATATTTGTAAAAATACAGATTAATAATAATTCATCAATTAATTAATATGAATTACCATTAAGTGCTAATTATGAGGACTTTTAAATATTGTTTATATAAATATATAAAAAATCTATTGATTGTTATTTATTTAATCTAAGTAAATTTTCACATGCGAAATCAAAAATACTTCTAATCATTTACATTAGATTAAATTAGAAATTAAACATACAGAACGGTATTTTTCTATTTAACGAAAATCAAATAAAAAGATCGTGTGTAAATAAAAAAAATACAATAAATAAAGAGGTATTTTTATATTATTCGTAACATATACGTAAGAGAATCATTAATCATGATTTTTATATATCCCATACTGCACGTATATTTAAATAAATTCATCATTTTGAGGTATTAAAAATATACATATATATAAATATTTAAATTTTAAATCTTGTTATTCGAGTTGCAAACTTTATGTGCGGAATGCGGAGATGCGGATTATGAAAGTTTTTTTTTTTTTGCGGACGCCCGTTCCGGCGATTAGTTGCGTTATTCGATTATTATGAATTGTCGATGATTTATTATTGGTGTTATGGAAATGTATAAATAAATTTTTAATAAACACACGCGTCTTGCGTTTTAATTACACCCCTCTGCGGACGTTTAATTTGAATAATGGGGATAATGGGGCGGGCGCGCGGGGTTCATTAAAAATGTGCGGACGCGTGAAGGAGCCGAAAAGAGCGCCTCTTTTTTTCCCCGACGATGATGAGTTCCTAAAAAAGGATGAAAGGGTCCGATGTAATCGTAAAGCCGTCGTGCGTTCACGCATTTTTAATTAAACGATACACGTATGAATTACGTGCGTGGCTCCGAAAAAATTGTTACATTTGGATTTTTCTAAGTGAAAATTATTAGGGTGTAAAAAGGGAGGTATTAGGAGTTATTGGCTTAATATTATAAATCAGAAAGGTAGTTTGTTATAACATTATTAAAACCTAACTATATAAAATATTCCAGGTAAGCTGTCTTATGAATCAAGATTATTTTTAAAAATGCTGTATAAACTTTTCAACCTGAAAATTAGATGAAAGCTAATATTTAAAGAGGTAAGTATTATATATAAATTTAAACAAAAATTAAGACTACGTTTTCTTATAAATATAAATTTATTTATCCTGACTATTCGTTTATATTCGTCTTATTTTAAACAGGTAAGTCTATTTTAAATATTTTTTAAACCTAATAACTACAACGCTAATGTTTTAGTAATACTTTAAAATAATTTGTAGCTGTGTAAATTTATTCTATAGACAATACTTGGTGTAAATTAAGTTGCATATTTATATAAGCACAGTCTATTCTTGGTGTAAATTAAGTTGCTTATTTCCAAGAATAACTTCTACATGTAAATTAAGTTGCATCTCTTAAAAAAATATTAGAGCTTAGTACATTAAAAAACCATTTAATTGTGGGGGCGTTTCCTTTATGGAACATCTTGAATATGATGAAGATAAAATTGAAAATGAAGATACGATGACTTTGTTTAATCACTTTATTTAATATTTCACGTGACTATGGTTTCGATTAAAAGCTAGTCTTGATCAAACTTAAAGTTTATATTCACGTGATTTTTTTTTAATGCCAATAACTATACTATAATTGATTGATTCTAAATAGGGTTTAATATATTTCAATATTAATCTTGTGGTGCAAAATCACCGTAGGTAATATCTTTAATGGTTGTAAATTTCTAAATTTATTTGGTGTAAATTGCATCTTTTAAAAGCGAAAATCCGGTTTTATACAAAGAACTACAATTACAACAATTGGTTAGTATTATAAAGGGCTTAATATATTTCAAAAGAAACATCATCTTACGTAAATCCACTCTAGAGAATGTCTATGCTGAATTTAAATTAAACAGATGGTGATGTGACTAGGACGAAAATAAGTACAAATGCCATATTACCATTTTTACATGTTATAATATCAAAAATAAAACTAAAGAGCCTTTAATCTACTAATGATTTTATCATCTTTTAAAATTATTATTAAATTTTCACATTTATATCTACATTGCTAGAATTTTCTTTTGTGGTACCAGAAATTTTTAAACTTTCTTCCCGATCTCTCTTTAAATCCAATTCTATATTTTCTAACAATTTTCCAAATTATTAAATTTTTTAAAGAATTTTAGAATTTTTACAAACAGCTGTTCTAATTTTCAAGAATTTTTCATTATTTATTTCTTTGTTTGATCGAAATTTCCCAATCAGAATTTCTAATTATTTGTTTTAAAATTTGTAGAGTTTTAGATTTTTCTTTGTGATTGTTATAATTTAAAAAAAAATTACATTCAAATTGCGAGATTTTCCTTTTGAGATTCCAGAAACTTTTAAACTTTTCTCGCGATTTTTTCAAGAAATTTCTATTCAAATCTAATTCTATATTTTCTAACAATTGGTTTTTTAAATTATCAAAAAAATCTTAAACGCGTTCTTGAATGTTTACAAAGAGCTTTTCTAATTTTCAAGAATCTTTCATTATTTCTTTCTCTGTTTGATCAAAATTTCTCAAAAATTCTTATTTTTTTTAATAAAAGATAAGTTCTTATCTTTCTGATAAGAAATTTCTAATTTTTTGTTTTAAAATTTGAAGTGTTTTAGATTTTTCTTTGTGATTGTTATAATTTTAGAAAATTATTACATTCAAATTGCGAGAATTTTCTACTAGAATTCTACATTTTTTTAGCACGAAGGCCACAAAACACTAAATATTAACACTAAATCCTACTACTATTATACACTAATAATTTTAACATCTTTTAAAATTATTGTACATTTAGACATCTAAATTGCTAGAATTTCGTTTTGTAGTTCCAGAAAATTTTAGTAACTTTTCTAACTATTTTTTCAAGAAATTTCTCTTCAAAAATCCAATTTTATATTTTCCAACAATTTATTTTCCAAATAAATTATTAATTTTTTTAAAGAGATCTAAAATTTTTACAAAAAGCTGTTTCAATTTTCAAGAATTTTTGATTATTTCTTTCTTTACTGCTTGAATATTCGAGTACCTGAAAAGTAGAGTAATAATTACTAGTAGTTAAAAATATCCTTTTTTCACCGTTTTTTTTTTTATTATACACTATAATTATATTTCAAACACAAAGTGTTCATTATCAATAATAAATTGACATAAAATTATAAATAGAAAAGTCAACAAGTTGGGCGACTTAATTATTATGTTTAATTATTTCTTTCTTTGTTTGATCGAAATTTCTCAAAAATTCTTTTTTTATTTTTCTATCAGAATTTTCTCAATTCCTATTAAAATTTCAAGGGCTTTAGATTTTTTTTTTCTGATTGCTATAATTTTACAAAATTCCACATCACCATTTTTACATGTTATAACGGATTAGAAAAACGCTAAATATTAACCTTAAATCCTACTACTATTGTGTACTAGTAATTTTAACATGTTTTAAAAATATTCTTACACCTTTGCACATTTACACCCTTATTGGGAGAATTTCGTTTTGGGGTTCAAGAAACGTTTAGTAATTTTCCTCGCGATTTCTTACGTTGTCCGATTTTTCAAGAAATTTCTCAAATCCAATCCCATATTTTCTAACAATTTATTTTCCATATTATCAAAAAAATCTTAGTTTTAGAATTTTTACAAAAAGCTCTTCTTATTTTCAAGAATTTAATTTCTTGATTTCTATAATTTAAAGAAATACATTTAGATCTTTTTATGTGGGATTTTTCAAGAAAATTTCCTTCAACAATTCAACTTTCAAATTACAAATTTTTTAATTTTCGAGAATTTCATGCCTTATCTTATCAAAATTCTCTAGAAATTCTTGCTTTTCTTTTTCTTTCTTTATCTCATCAAAAATTCCAAAAAAAAATCTTGAATCCTCGCATTCAAAATACAATAATTTTCCTCAGAGGTTTCAAAATTATATATTTTTTTAATTTTCAGTTTTTTTCTCGAAATTTCTTATAAGATTTTTGAAGGAAACTGGATTTATCTAAAATTACATAAATTTCAAAACATTCAAATTGCTAGATTTTTTTTATTTTTCTCGATTTTATTTTCATAAAATGCTATTTTGATTTTCAAGAATTTTGCACCATTCTTTTCTTTATCGTATCAAAATTCTTGAACCTTCAGATCCAAATTACAAGAATTTTCTACAGAGGTTTTAAATTAAAAATTTCAATAATTTTTCTCGAGATTTATTATTTTGTTGGGTTTTTCAAGGAAACTCGATTTATCTAAAATAAAACCTACTTCAATTCCAATTTTCATTAATTTTTCATCGTTTCTTACTTTATCTTATCAAAATTCTTTAAACTCGAAATTTTTCATATCTAATGTTTCTAATTTCTTTCACACCAAACCCAGATATCTGGTGTAAATTAGGTTGCATATTTCAAATATTAAAATCGTTTGGTACCAATGATTACTACACTAATAATTACTTTTTACTAATTAGTTCTTGAGATATTTCAAATTAAGTAATATTATTTATAAATCCACTATATAAAAATGTTTATGTTAAATGCAAGGAAGGTTGCATCTTTTCAGATGTAATAGTTTTTCTAGTGTAAATTGTGTGTGCATTTTATAACCTCTTATTAGTCAAAGGCCACTATTTTAATACTCACTTGATATTAATTAAGGCTTAGTGTATTTAAATAGATAATTGTGGAGCCTTTCACTTCGTAACACATTTTGATAATACAAAGTAAAACAAAAAACTTTTTGGTGTCACTTTTTCAATAATAAATACGGCTTGTCAAATAAATAAATTGTCATTATCAAACAGTTAACCAAAAACGTTTTAAATTAACTTCAAATATTTTACGCTAATTATCTTCTTAAAATCGTTTAGTAGACAATGTCTATGATGGACATAAATTAAGAGACATCTTATCGAAACTAATGTCTACGTCTGATGTTATTAGGTCCTACAAATTAAAATAATTTATTATTCCAAGTACCACTATACTAATAATTGATTATTAATAATTAAGGCATCAGACATACAAGTTTCAAAGTTTGCATATTTTTAAAGGTAATTGTGAAGTCTAGTGTAAATTAAGTTGCATACATTTTCCCACGCCAAAAACCACTGTGTTAATGATCAAGTAATATTATGTGTTAATATATAGTGCTTTATATATTTTACAATGAAACATACAGGGTTCATTATAAAAGTAATACGTATTTTCTGGAAAAAATATATATTTATTGATCGTAGCTGTACAAATGCCTACAATTCTTCAAAATACTCTCTCCCAGCATCAATACACTTGCAGAAACGTATCTGCTACATCTGAAAAGCATATTGAAACTCCTCGAAAGGAATACTTTCTATGAACGTTGTCATATACTTTTGGATGGACTTCCAATGCATTCCTTTTTCTCTCTTCAATCGGGGAAACAATAAAGCCACACTGAGCCAAGTCGGGACTGTAAAGGGGCTGAGTGACCACCGGGATGTTGTTCAAGGCCAGAAAATTGGTAACGATGACTTGAAGCCATATCTTTGATGACAACCCTCACCCGCGCGACTTTACGTTTCTATCTCTTAAGCACCTGCATGTACATGGCTGACTTGACGGTCTTTCCCTGCGGTATAAACTTAAAATGGACGATTACTCGGATGTCAAAGAAAACGATGAGCATCGTTTCGATGCGGGACTTGTTAATTCGCAATTTCTTGGGCGGGTGGAAGATTTTGTATGCCAATCGCTGTTCTGTCTTTTCGATTCTGGTTCTCTGGTTCTTCTCCGGTTAGGACAGAGTTAAGAAATTCAAAATTCAAAATAAAACACTTAACTTTGTTAAGAAAATCCAGCTTAATTTAATTCAAATCCAACAATTTCGGACAGCGTGAAACTCAAAATGCTTTCTAGTCTTCTGCCAAAACTTTCGGCACAAGCTTTACGCAAACCTTGTGCATTTAGTTTAAAACTTAGGACTTGAAGTTGGAGTTCACAGTGCAGTGTTCTTCCACTCAACCCACCATTTCCTGTAGCTGACGATGTGATATTTTAATAAAAATTTGCAGATCTTTGGTCACCGCCAAATGTGGTCATGTTTAGGGTGTCGGCGATTAGCTGAATTGTGGGGCATCTAGAACGGTATTTGTGTGCCCTCCTTGAACGCCTTGCTCCGTACTGTGACCTTGAAATGCAGATATCCTTGATGGTCTCTTGAAACATCTGGAATGTTTCGTTTCCATTATTTCCAAGTCAAAACGTGATTGCGTATCGCTCTACAAGCTAGTGCTATATTACGCCGTTTTACTAAGTCACACACTTCACTCAGACTTCATTCCGTACTGTGACCTTGAAGGCCTCTTGAAACATCTGGAATATTTCGGTTGAATTCTTTCCAAGTCAAAACTTAATTACATATCGCTATTCAAGCTTACGTTACATCTCGCTATTTTAAACAGTCATACACTCTACGCGGAGGGACGGCTACTCGAAGTAAACTGAAGTAATAGACCACTAAATTATAACATCATAATTATAGTTTAATAACTAATAAACTTCTGAGAAAACGACGTCCCCAGAATTTTTCACCAGCTTCTAAAGGTCTTGCAAAAGAAGACCTAAAATGAAGGTAAGTGTATTCTGAAGAACCCCATGGATATCCTATACAATTTAGCATGTAACTGATTATTTCTTAATCTGTAGATAAATTGCTCGAACGTGTATGAGATTGAATTGAGAGTCTTTTTAACGTCTTTTAGAGTTATAAAAGCGAATTTCGCAGCGAGGACGATCATCTGTAAAATGGTAAGTAAGTATATAACTAGAGACCTTGTAGAATTCAACACAAGGTTGTTCAAGCTGACCTTTATTTTAAGACTAAGGTGATCTTCTCGATGGCTTTTGTCAATTACTTCTTGGAGAGCTAAGGTATTAGACGTAGCAACCAGAGGTCATTAACAAAGATAAACAGGAGAAAGATGGTTATATCTTGTATTTGTTTCTCATGTATTACTTAGTGAAACATTATGTTAATAAGAGTTAAAAAATCACTTTTTATTTTCACTTTTCACGTTTTAACTGAACAGGAGAGTGAAATTATGAATCCAAAATAAGTTAAATATACAGGATCCGTCAGGGAAGTATGACGTATTTGAAAACATCATAACTCAAAGAATTTTTAATTAAATCAAAATTTTATTTGATTAATAAGTAGGTGTGGATTTGCTATTTCCATATCATGTCAAATAAAAGGTTAAAAATACATACATGTAGGAAAAATATTGTCATCCAAATGATGACTGTTTTTCTTCATACACTCTTGAAGTTGAGTTGTTGTTTTTCATGCATCCTTCATGTTGGCCGGAATCGCTTGAATTACTCGGGTGATAGCATTGGGCAGCTGATCAAGGGTCTGTGGTTTCTTAATTAATACGAGTGCTCTCAGGTACAACTACAGAAAAAAAAATCGCAGTACGCGCGATTGATCGACGTAAGTTGCTTTCCTAACTTGAGCCACATTTTCAGGGGATCTGACACTTCTTTCTCCACCTCGAGGTACACCAAACTTCAACAATCTCTAGTAAGGAGATTCTGCGCCCTGTAGGAACACGATTACCTTGCCGTCAAGTAATTGTGTTAGAAATCGTCGATGATACCATAACAACTAAACTAAATAAAATAGCAAGGTAGGGTGGTCACATATCATCAAAAATTCCGAAAACTTTAGGCGATTAGTTATTCGAGTTCCAAAAACATCACACTTCCCTGCCGAATATCTCGATTTTTTTAGCTTTAATATAAACGTCAAAAAAAGCAAAAATCATCTCTTCTCTGATTATACTATAATTCTATATTACTCCGAAGATTTTACATTTGAAGAGCACAATTTCTAGCACTTCTAAACGATCAGGAATATATTCAGTGAATATTTCTACAAATCAGTCTCGTTTTTCTTGTCCAAACGAGTTTGTTACCAATGTGGTTAATTTTTTCGTCAGACAACTATTGTTTGGGTAAATCCAGCGGTTTGAAAATCGTGGGTAATTGAAGAGGACTAAAGAAATAATCGGCGTGAATGCATCCTGAATTCTTTTCAGAGGCTCTTTTAAGGCGATACCGTGTCAAGGAGGTGTTTCGAGCACAGAGGCTTGTTCACAGAACTGATGAACAGCCACAATTCTGATTCAGTAAACTGATACATTTTTGTAGCCCCAAAGTAGCCATTTTTTGGTGTGGTTTCTATAAAATTGTTGTAGCATAACCTCTGGAATCAGGGCAACTGTCCTCTCAGATTTGGGATCAATAGTACATTAACATCGATTGATTGACAATAGTCAATAATAGTTCTGCTTTCAAGCCTTCCCAACCGCTGAGTTGAGTTGAGTGAATAGTTTTTTTTTAATATTCCTTCAAAATAGTTACCTCCGATAACTATGCACCGCTGAGATATACTATACTGGAAACTTTTCAAGAAAGCTTCTTTTGGAATGGAGTTCAAAATCCTCGACAGGTTTTGTTGGATGCCATGAATACCGTCAAATGTACAGCTGAGATATGCTATACATGTTCTGGAAACTTTTCAAGAAGGATTTTATTGGGATGAAGTTCAAAAGACTCGTCAGGATTTGTTGGATGTCAGGAATATCGTCAATTATTTTTTCCTTTTAAAGCGAGTTGGAGTCGTGGGAATAGAAAAACGTCTGGAGGATTGAGATTGGGCGAGTATGGTCGATGTTCAATTTGCATCAACTCCCATTACTGCGAGGAACTGTTTGTTAATAATCTTCACGTACTCAAACATTTAATCAGAACCAAAAAACCATAAGCTTTGTTGTGCGTACTGGAGTCGTATCCTGCGTAGACGTTCCATGAAACGGTACAAAATTTAAATGTACCTTACAATATTCAAAATATAGAGATTTGACGATATTCCAGACATCCAACGAAATGTGACGAGGATTTTGAACTCCATCCCAAAAGAAGCCTTCTTGAAGAGTTTCTAGGACATGTATAGCAGTTCACATACTTATAGAAGGTGACTATTTCGAATAACAGTAAGATACTAAGACTATTCACCGAACTTTATTGTCAAAAGTTGTTTTATAGTTCCAATGTTGTCGCCGTATTCATTCGGGCCACTGTTAGTCATGGGAGGCTATTACGGCCCTACATAGAAGCACGTACCTGAAAACCTTTCAAAATTTAGTTCAAAGTTGTTTAAGACTACATGCTCACCAAACGATGGAATGGAATAGATGCGCGTTAAAATCTTCCTGAAGGCTTCTGTTAAGTACTTCTTTGAAAATTATAGTTTATTAGACGTAACTACCAGGAGACATATACCAGGATGAGCAGAAGAAATATGTTTATGTATAGCCAGCTCTTAGAGAGCTTTTTAAATATCGATACTTGTTCTGCTAATCTCTTGATGGCCGAAAGACGTGTCAGTTATCTGAAAATAAAGAAATGGAACATAACAAGTGTTTTATTTCTACCAATTTATAAATATCTTAACTGAACAGGTGAAATGATAAGCCAAAATTGGTTAATTGCAGTTATTTAAGTTAAATTTTAGATCATTTAGGCTTTAATACAAACTTTAGAAAAAACAAAAATGATCTCCGCTCTGAACTTCTAAAATAATTATTTCTTACACTACAGATTTTACATTTGAAGAGCACAACCTCTAACAAATCAGGAATTTATTTGGTGGATATTTTTACAAATCAATCTCGTGTTTCTTGCCCAAACTTTGACTGTGATAAGCACGAGTTTGTTACAAGTGTGGCTAGTTTCGTCTATCGTTTGCATAAACCCAGTGGTATAGAAAAAGTAAGCAATTGAAGAAGGCTAGTGAAGATATGCCTGATCTCTTCACAGAGATTGCTTTAAGGACGTATTCCAAGTATAGAACTCATGAACAGCCATAGAAGTGCAAAGCAATTTTTATTTAGTGGACTGATATATTTTTGTAGCCCTAAAATAGCCACTTCTTGGTGTCCAAGAAAGTTGGGCCAAAATAGTTGTAGCACAACCTCTGGAATCGGAGCAACTGTCCTCTCAAAGTGTTGATGCGGGATCCATAGCACATTAACATCAATTGATGTATAAACTACACGGATGACAATAGTCAACAATAGTGCTGCTTTTATGTCACCTCAATGATGTATACATAAAACAATAACTCTTCTCTTAGTCACAGATCATTTTTTAAATACGTATTATTGAAGTGATTTTTGGTCAATCTTCCCTGGCTACGCATCAACTAAAAATCTTTTTGTTACTCTCCGCAGAGCACGAAAAACTAATTTCTAATCGAGTTTCTCGACGTACAACATGCACTGAATATGAGAAGACGTTCTATTTGTCATTCGTGCATTGAGGGAAAAGCTCTATTAATTATTATTAGAGTATAGAGAAAAACCCAACCAAAGGTAATATAAGTTGTGGAATAGGTTTGAAAAAAGAGAAGCAAAAGAAAATAATATTGCCATTGAGAGAAATATAATGAGAGAAATGATACGAATTGTATCATAAAATCAAGAAATATTCAATATAGACATTATAGGAAACACTTCTCTTCTGGCTACTAATATTTGCACCTCTCTTTCTAGTTTCAGCAGGTTTTTGCCAAACAACTTATCTTACTATATAAGATATTCCACCTTTGTCATCTTACTTCTAGTTTCATATATTTTGACACCTTGAAATTAAAATTGCAAAATATAAGAAAGGAACGATACAATCCTGGGGCTAATAAAATTCAAGATGGAAGACATCTCAAAAAATTGCAATCATTTCCTGTTTATAAGAAATTAAATTAAAGCTGTGAAGATTTAATTGATTGAATGAATCAAAATAAACAATAACATTAAATAAGTAAGAAGTTTTAGCATTAAAAGGAAATTGCAAAATTTCTGAGTGTGGCTGAAAAGAATATTTTAGAAAAAACAGAAAAAAATTAAAGACTTTTACAAGAATCGTGATAACGACAGCAGCATATTAACAGAGGATAATGCAGCATCAACTAGAATCTTTGAAATGATAGAAAAGAAGGAACACATAAAGGGGAATAATCAATTAGGCTTTATAGTCGAAATCATGAAATCTAAATACAACAAGAATTAGGAATGGATCTTGACAATTGGTTAATGGATTTAAAATATGCATACTTTAAATTTAATCAGATACGTTTTACGATTCGAATAAATTTTTAGTTCGAATGCTCAAAAATAGAGGTCGCTGCTGAACAACATCTAAATTCACCTAGTTTTACTTACCAGTAACAGCAGCCAAACTCAAAACCTGTTTATATTAATAAAAACAAAACTCTTTAAACCTTATAATAAATAAAGGGAACCTTCCACCTGAACACCTAAAGTTTCCTTATCAGAGTTGGGGGATATAGTAACGAATAATCAAAGTTGATAATTAGATAAGTGAATTGTATAATTTATTGGCTTATTAAGCACAAATATTAAGAAATATAATCACTACTATTTATAATTGTAATGTTATCACCATATGTTTAATATTTTTTGTGTGAATAGAAGGTGTTATTGATTAAAATTATTTATAATAGAATGTTTATCACATCTTGAACATTCATGTATGACCGCATTGTGTGGTGAATTTTGTGTGCAGTGAGTTTAAATTGCGCTGGTTTCATAAATAATGAATATTGAATTAATATTTCAAATTACCTAACATTCATTCGCCAAAACAAAAGGTCTAGTAGCGGCCGCTAATAAACAAACAACACGCTGTTTTAGTAGTTTTCAAACAAATTGTTTAGTTTAATTGTATATGACAGTCACGATACGTACGGATAATAGTCGCCTGGATTGTACTAATTGGCGTTCCAATACAACAAGTCTATTATGTAGGCACACCATAGTCACGCGTCGGACTGTGATAATTTACAATTACCGCCGCAAATTCGCGTGCTGTATAGCCGTATATATATATATATATATATGGATTTAAATAAATTATATATATATATATATATATAAAGGATTTATCATTAAATCCCTGCTAGATGCAAACGTTAATTTCAGCCTAGGGGAGGCTAACAGCTCCATTCCGCCAAACAGGTCCGTAACTCCATCCCCAGGAATGAACCTCACTCATCCACAGTACTTTGACTTGCATGAGGCTTTCCCTCCCTTTTCCAAATGTCGTAGTTTCTCCACTAATTTGTTACTAATCTAGAGCGACTGCTTCTCTTTATGTTGATTTCGTCGATTTAATACAACTCTGATGGGGGGAAACTTTAGGCGATGAAAGGGAAGGTTCATGTAAGTTCCCTTTCTTTAATATAAAAGACTTAAATAGTTTTGTTTTAAACAATATAAAGCATAATGTCAGTTATCACATATATTATCATAAGAATTTAGACATGAACTAACTGCCACCATTATAATAATAATTTTGCTTTATATTGTATTTCTTTGTAGTGATATTTTTAATTGTGCTTCAATTAGAACATCGAGAATGATTTAATTTTAACCAAAACCAAATCATGCTTATAAATCATATGCATAACTGGGCTGATGAGTTGTAATACACTGGATTACGTGTCTGCAGATTTCCAGTTCACTTAATGATACAATAATTCAATTGTATGTTACGAGAAAAAAAATAACTTGGCTGATGAGTTGTAATAGACTGGATCACGTGTCTGCAGATTTCCAGTTCTCTTAATACTACAATAATTCAATTGTATGTTACGAGAAAAAAAACTGGGCTAATGAGTTTTAATACACTGGATCACGTGTCTGCCGATTTCCAGTGCACTTAATAATACAATCATTCAATTCTATGTTGCGAGAGAAAAGAAATATGACAAAAAACGTAACATTATGCTTCTTCTTCTTCAATTTTGCACATATAAGGGTAATAATTCATAAGTTGCTTCAGAACGAGGAGTAGTTATTTCACTTGATAACTGTAACTGTATTGGAAAACGACAACAGTAATAAATATTTTTTAACAAAAAAATTATTCACCTTTATAATTAGTTGGAGGAAAAAAAACGAAAACTTAATCCATTAATCGACTCTTTTCAATTACCCAAAAGTGTTATTTGTTTGCTTTTAATTACTTTTATCATGAGCCGATGAGGTCCGTAATGAAACGGCGCCTCTGAATCCGCAGCGCCTGAAATTAATGAAGCGATAACCTTTTCTGAATTTACAGCATTCCCCTTTTCCGGGGTGGCGTTTTTAAGGGATTAAGTCCGATTTATGGCCTCTGTCCTGCAACCAACGGCCGCACGATACCGCCACCGGGAAAAAAATGCCGCTCATTCCCACACTGACGTGCCCACCCCCACACGGCGGCAGCAACAAAATTTGACGGCGAGTAATTAATTTTTTTTTGTTCGTGCTCGCACGAGAACACCGCAGGACCGGAAGTTAGGGTGCGCGATTTAATTTCATAAGTGCGGTGCTTATAATTTTACGGTGTTTTTAAATACTAATTCACCGGGGTGTTATTTAATAGTGAATTTATTACGCATGCCTACTTAAATCTCAATCGAATCTAAAGTATTAATAATCATTAAATTATTTACAATATAAAAAGGTTTCGATGATATTTTGATTTCTTACGTTATGACAATTATGTGGTTATGCAACCCTATATATAAAAATGAAACATACTTTGCTATGGTGTAGGCACCCCAACATACTTATAAATATACATTAATGCAACTTATGCAATCTTGTACACTCATATCACAAATATTATGACAATTCAAAGAACAAAATCTTTCTTCTGAATTGACAGGCTGGGGCGTAGTAAAATTAACAACAATCTTTATTCGGACAATTACATATCTACATGTATATATTCATAACAAAGACAAATAATGTGGTGTTAGTCTTTGGAGTATATACCAAAGGAAAAGTCTCCATGAAATGGAGAAGGAAATTTTCAAATGTATCGAACAGGGAACTGGATTTAAATTAATCATCTTGAAACATGTATCAAAACAAAGAAAATCTAAATGTCCAATGGTTTATTTAACACGTTGAACGCCCAGCGTGAATCGGTGAAGTTTCTCCCGGGGCCCAAATCTGCGATATGGTGTTTGAGCAACGCGTTGCTTAAACTCCACCGAGACACGATGAGAGTTCAACGTGTTAAGTTTTTGCTAAAATTTTCCTACCGAAATTAATTAAAAAAGAATTCTAGTATTTGTTGTATGGTTTATTTTATAAAACATCTTATACGAAGATATGCGTATGAGAAGAGAAGAGAAGTTTTGGAAATCCAAAAATTATTGGGTAAATTTAGTTTGTTGACTAAAAATTGGTTTTGTTCATAAAAACCTTGTAAGTTTTTTTCTTTTAGTTGAAATTGGTTAGATGAAATATAGAATGCGCCTCATAACGGGCGAAGTAGGAAATGCGATAAGTGTTATTACAAATAATATTACTATAAACTACCAGCAAAACATTGTTTCAATTACACGAGAAAAGTGTCACCCAACTGTGGAAGATGGGTAGCCAGCGGAAACATAGCCGTCACTTATCAGTTTGTAGTGGCGTTCAACGTGTTAAAGTGTTTTTCTCGTTTGTTTGTAAAATTATAATAAATTAATTATTACTTTATCTCAAATATTCATCAAATTGTATTATAAATAATAGTACTATAAACTAGTACCAAAATCTTCTTCTAATTAGACGAACAAAAGTGTCAGTCGTTTATGGCTGACGGGGCCCCAGCGGAAACATAGCCGTCAGACGTTTATGGCTGACGCGGCGTTCAACGTGTTAATTCAATCACTTTATCCGTAATAAGGTTAAAAAAATGTTCGATGCATCGAAAATTTCCTGCTATATTCTCTCCAATTTTTTTCTGTATGAAATATTTTATATGTTCTAGTTTTTAAGAACTTTTCAACGATGATTGTGAAAATTTACTTTAAAAGTGTTCCAGAAACTTGTTCTACAACGGTTTGTGTACCAAATTTTTTGAATTCTCTTACATTTTTCTTTAATTTTTTAATTTTTTTTATGACGGTTGTTTTTCTCATCGGAATTTTACAGCAATATTTCTTCAATGAATTTTCTACAACAGTCTTCCAGAAAAATTCTCTTTTTCAGGTTTTTAGAGTTTTCCTGCAAATTAATTTCAATTTTATTTTATCTCGTTATAGCTTTCTTTTCTTGTGAAAATTATATTCTAGGATTCCAGAATGTCCCAGAAAACTCCTTTCTAAATTCTAGAGCTTTCCAAAATTTCGTAATATTTTAAAACATGCAATTTTTAAAAAAATATTTTTTTACATTAACTAAAATTCTTTCTTCTTTTATTTCTTTGCGATTATTTATATAACCCTACACCCTCTCTTCTACAAACTTGTAAATTTCCTATTTTATCCATTAGATATATTTAGACACTTTTCCTTAAAATTTCTTATGCAAAAAATTTTCTCTTTAAAATTATTTTAGAATATTTTTTTTTATTTTTGGAACATTCTACAATTTTACTTGCATTTTCATAATTTTAAACAATGTTTGTTTCTCTCATCGGAATTTTCTAGAAATTTTTCTTAAAGTTTTCTTAAAAATGCTCTAAAATTTTCTAAAAAAAATCCATTTATAATATTTACAATTTTTCATCATCGGAATCATCGAAATTTCCTATGTTATCCATTAGAAATATTTAACCACTTTTCCTTGAACATTTTATTTTCAATATTATTTTAGAATAAGTTTTTTCCAAATTTTTGGAATATTCTACCATTTTACTTGCATTTTCAGAATTTTAAATGATTTTTGTTTCTCTCATCGGAATTTTCTAGTAATTTTTCTTAAAGTTTTCTTAAAAAGGCTCTAAAATAAAAATATTCCCTTTTTGTGTCGTACAGTTTTTCATCATCGCAATCATATAAACTTGTAAATTTCATATTCTATTCATTAGAAAATATTTAAACACTTTTCCTTAAAACATTTTATGCAAAAATTTTCTTTTCAAAATTATTTTAGAATGATTTTTTTCAAAATTTTTGGAATATTCTACCATTTTACGTGCATTTTCATAATTTTAAACGATGTTTGTTTCTCTCATCGGAATTTTCTAGCAAGTTTTCTTAAAAAGACAATTAACTTTTTGAGTCGTACAGTTTTTCATCATCGGAATTATCGGAATCCTAAACCCTCTGTTCTATAAACTTATAAATTCCCTATTCTATTCATTTGAAAATATTTAGACACTCTTCCTTAAAATTTCTTATCCTAAAATTTTCTTTTCAAATTTATTTTAGATGATTTTTTTCCCCAATTTTTTGGTATATTCTACCATTTTACTTGCATTTTCAGAATTTTAAACGATTTTTGTTTTACTCATCTGAATTTTCTAGCATTTTTTCTTAAAGTTTTCTTAAAAAGGATCTAAAATTTTCTAAAAAATTCCCTTTTTGAGTCGTACAGTTTTTCATCATAGGAATCATCAGAATTTTCTAGCAATTTTTCTTAAAGTTTTGGTAAAAAAGACCTTCTATAAGAATTTACTAGCAAATTTTCTTTAAAAAAGCTCTAAAATTTTCTAAAAAAAATCTGTTTTGAGTCATCAATTTTTTATAACACTGATTCGTTTCAAGATTAATTTGTACCTTATCCAGGTCTAATTACCTAATAAACTAAAATATCATTCGAAATTTATATATTTATATCCAGTTTTTTGTTCGAGTAAAGTCCAAAATGTTTGCTTCATTCTCTCGAAATTTTCTAGACACTATACTGGAAAGTTCTTATATTTTCGAGATTTCCAAAAATGTCTCTTTAAAAATTCTAGAATGTCAAGTTTTCTATTCCAGATTTTTAGAATTTTTGAGGTTTTTTCTTCTTTCTTAATAATATTTTTTTCTCGAAGCATGGAAAACATCTATAAATACAAAAGAGAAATTTCTGGAAAATTCTAGAACATTCAAAAAGAATTTTAGGGAACCTGGAGGAGTAATTACTAGAAAATTCTAGAAACATTGTTAGAAAATTTAAGAACTCTTGAAAAAACTTCGTGCAATTTGGTAGAGACAATTTAGAATTGTTCTTAAAGTTTTCTTAAAAAGGATCTCAAATTTTCTAAAAAAAATCCCTTTTTGAGTCGTACAGTTTTTCATCATCGGAATTTTCTAGCAATTTTTCTTTTAAAATGCTCAAAAATTTTCTAGAAAATTCCCTTTTTGAGCCATCAATTTTTAGTAACACTGATTAGTTTCAAGAGTTCCTTTTTAAATATTTGTACCTTGTCAAGGTCATATTACCTAATTAACTAAAATACCATTAGAAATTCAGATATTTATACCCAGTTTTTTTGTTTGAGTAAACTCCAAAAATTTGCTCCATTCTCTCGAAATTTTCTAGAAACTTTCGTATATTTTCGAGATTTCCAAAAATTTCTCTTTGAAGTTTCTAGAATTTCTAAATTTCTATTCCAGATTTTTAGAATTTTCTACGATTTTTTATCCATTATTAAGAACTTTTTTTAACTTTTTTTACCGAATCATTGAAAACATCTAGAAATACAAAAGAGGAATTTCTGGAAAATTCTAGAACATTTAAAAATTTTTTTATGGATCTTGAGGAGTAATTGCTAGAAAATTCTAGAACATAGAAGAAACATTATTAGAAAATTTAAGCACCCTTGAAGAAAATTTGCAATGTGTAATTTGGCAGAGAAATCAGTAGACAATTATAGTAAATAATTATTCTGATTAAAAAAACAACGCTAGATAATTTAATTTCTGAAGAGAAATTTAAAAGAAGAATTGCTAAAAAAATTCTAGAAAGAAAATTTTAGGAATTTGAAGAGAAAACTTCTGGAAAGTTTTAAAACATTTGTAAAAATATCCCACGACTTTTAGGGATCTTGAAGAGTATTTACTAAAAAATTCTAGAAGCTAGAAGAAACATCGTTAAAAAATTTAAGATTCCTTGAAGAACATTCGTGCAATTTGGTAGAGAAATCTGTAGACAATTATAGAAAACTGAATAAAAAACAATGCTGGATTATTTAATATCACGTAAACTTAAATCATTAATACTGAATAATATAGCAATTTCTAAAGAGAAATTAGGACAATAGATGCTAAAAAACTGAAATTTGCAAGAAGAATTACTGAAATTTTGGAAAGAAAATTTTAGCAATTTGAAGAGCAACTTCTGGAAAGTTTAAAAACCTTTATAAAAATATCCCACGACTTTTAGGGATCTGGAAAATTATAGAACCTAGAAGAGACATTGTTAAAAAATTTAAGAACCCTTGAAGAAAATTCATGCAATTCGGTAGAGAAATCTGTAGACAATATAGAAAAACTGAATAAAAAAACAACGCTGGATAATTTAATATCACCTAAACTTAAACCATTTATATTGAATAATACAGCAATTTCTGAAGAAAAATTAAGGCAACTGATGCTAAAAAAACTGTCATCTGTCATCTGCTATCTGTCAACTGTCATCTGTCTGTCATCTGTTATCTGTCATCTGTCATCTATCATCTGTCATCTGTCATCTCTCATCTGTCATCTGTCATTTGTAATTTGTTATCTGTCATCTGTCACCTGTGTCATCTGTCATTTGATATTTGTCATCTCTGTCATCTGTGTCATCTGTGTCATCTGTGCCATCTGTGTCATCTGTGTCATCTGTATCATCTGTGTCATCTGTGCCATCTGTGTCATCTGTGTCATCTGTATCATCTGTGTCATCTGTCAAAAGACAAATGACAGATAATAAATGACAGATGACAGTTGGCAGATGACAGATAATAGATGACAGATATCTCTATTAAGAAACTTGAAGAAAATTCAAGCAATTCGGTAGAGAAATCTGGAGACAATATAGAAAAACTAAACAAAAAACAATGCTGGATAATGTAATATCACCTAAACTTAAACCATTTATATTGAATAATACAGCAATTTCTGAAGAAAAATTAAGGCAACTGATGTTAAAAAACTGTCATCTGTCATCTGCTATCTGTCAACTGTCATCTGTCTGTCATCTGTCATCTGTCATCTGTCATCTATCATCTGTCATCTGTCATCTCTCATCTGTCATCTGTCATCTGTCATCTGTCATCTGTCATCTGTCACCTGTGTCATCTGTGTCATCTGTGTCATCTGTGTCATCTGTATCATCTGTGTCATCTGTGCCATCTGTGTTATCTGTATCATCTGTGTCATCTGTCAAAAGACAAATGACAGATAATAAATGGCAGATGACAGATAATAGATTGCAGATATCTATCATCTGCCAACTGTCATCTATCATTTATTATCTGTCATTTGTCTTCCGTAACCTGTCATTTAAAGGTGAAACTTTGGATACAGTTTAGGACACTCAAAAATAACTTTTGGATCTTGAAAAGTAATTGCTATTAATAAATAAATCGGTAGACAATCTATAGAAATCAGTCGTTCGGGAAGCTTCTAGAAATATCGAAGATAATTTTCGAAAATTAGAAGAAAAATGATATAAAGCTAACAAACTGAAAGAAAAATTCTAATAATCGAAAAGAAAAATTACTGATGCAAGTGAAAAGAATTATAGAACTTCCAAACAAAAAACTCTAGAAATCTGACAAGATTTTAGTCTTTTGGAAATAAATTCTAAATCAAATTTAAAACTTTTGAAAAAGTCTAACAAAGATTTTCTGAAAATTCCAATGAATTATGTAAGAAAACTTTAAAAATAAAAGAAAATTTAAGAGAAAATTCCAAGAAATTTAATTCCCAACGATTTAAGTAATTTGGAAATAAATTCTAAAAACATTCAGAACTTTAAAAAAAATTCTAATGAAGATTTTCTGAAAATTCCGATAAAATGAAGTAAGAAAATTAAGAAACGTTTAAAAAGAAAAAGAAATTTAAGAGAAAATTCCAAGAAATTTAATTTCCAAGCATAGAAAATGATAAAAATTCAAAAAAGGTATAGAAAATTAGACCAAACAATTGTTCTTTAAGCTCTAGAATTTTCTAGAAAATTTTCTCGTATAGTTTTCTAATATTTCATAATTTTTAATAAGATGCAAAGTCCAAGTAACAGCTTCATCAATCCAATATTTTACAATAGCTTTCGTTTAATTTTCAACCTTATAAAGCTCAAGATCCTAAAGTTATTAACTAAAAACTCTTCACAAATTGAAAAATTCTTCTTTTCATATGATTGATTAATTTCTTACTTAACCCGTGATGAAAGATATTTCTATTATCTTGGTCAAGTGTTTTAATCAATCAATTTATTTAAACCTAATTTTATTAATATTCTATGTTCCAAATTTAGAGCTTGTTCTCAATATGTTATAAAAGCAAATGACAAAAGTTTAAAAGTCACATAATAAGAAGTTGCTGGAAGTAACAAGAATTATAATGGCAGAAAATCCTCAAAACATGGAAAAATTTTAAAAATTCTAGAAACACAAAAGACAAATTTTTTGAACACTCAAAAAGAATTTTTGGACTGCTGAAAAATTCTGAATATGGAAGAAAAACTGTTAGAAAATGAAAGGACCCTTGAAAAAAATTAGTGCAATTTGATAAAGAGAAATTCTAGAAACACAAAAGATAAATTTTTTGAACACTCAAAAAAAAGTTTTGACTGCTGAAAAATTCTGAATATGGTAGAAAAACTGTTAGAAAATGCAAGGACTCTTGAAGAAAATTCGTGAGAATTGATAAAAAAATCGGTAGGCAATTATTGTTGTAAAAAACTTTAACGAATATTGGTTAATAATATAAGAATTTCTGAAATTTGAAGGGGAATTTAGTAAAAATTTATAAAAGATTCGAAGAAAATTTTAGCAGTTTGTAAATAAAATATCTAGAAAGTTTAAAACCTCCGAAATAAAGTTCCCACAACTACGAAAAAGAAAACAAGAAATGGTGGAAAATTAACCCAAGAAACCTAGAAGAAAATTCCAAGAGTTTCCTAGTACAAAACATGGTATACATTGAAAAAAAAAACAAGTAAATAACAACCAAAATAAAATAGATGATAAGAAATTTCTAGAAATACTGATTATTAACCCAAGAAACCTAGAAGAAAATTCCAAGAGAATGAATTTCCTAGTACAAAACATGGTATACATTGAAAAAAAAACAAGTAAATAACAACCAAAATAAAATAGATGATAAGAAAATTTGCGCGAACTAAAAGGAAAATACAATAAAATTAGTAAACTGAAAGCAACATTCTGTTAATCTGAGAGAAAAATTACTGAGTGAGGGAGGTAAAGAGAATTCTAGAATAGTCAAAGAAAATTCTAGGAATCGGAAAGAGTAAGAAATTTAGGAATTTGTAAAATAATTTAAAATTTTTAGAACCTTTAAAAATTCCCGAAAAGAATTTGTTGGAAATTCCGATAAGATGGAGAATAAGAAAAATAGAAAAATTTCGTTCTTTTTGAATTTTTCAGTCACGTTTCTTCAAAATTTCTTACATTATCAAAAATATTTTCCCAGAAAGGATTATTTTTTTCAAAATTTTTGAAATTTCTTAATTTTTTTTCCATTCTTAATAATTTTTCACGATTTTTGTTTTCTCACCGCAATTATTATAGCAATTTCTCTCTAGAAAATGATATTTAATAACACGTAAAATTTTTGAATAACCTTTTTTTAGATTATAAATCTCAAAATCATAATCTAATTAAATATAAAATCTTTAGAAATTTAAACCATTTTTTAAGATGATTTATTTAAACCCAATTTTCTATTCGACATTCTTATATTAACAACTTTCTTTAAATATTCTAATACTCTACAACAATTTCTTTTCCTGGAGAACCTTGCATATAAATACAATAAATAAAATTTAATGTATTTACAGTAAAATTTAATCGATTTGTTTACATAAACATGGTAATAAGGTCTGTACTGTAACTATAAAAATTCCGCGCACATAAATAATTTGTTGTACTTGGATATTAACGACACATTCGGCCAAGATGCATTCGCGGTAATTTATTATGCGGATAAAGGTCGTAAAATGGATTTACTGGAAACACTAGAAATTCATAAGGGCAAAATATAGCCCGGGTTTTCATCCCTCCTTAATGACTACACTGGCATAATATATTTCACTCTTTTCACAGACATACAAGACACACGAACATTACCTTCTTTATAATTTAAATGTTTACACTTCATAAAAAGCTGTAATATATTCAACAATGTTATTCATTAATTAAATCATAATAAATACAATAATGTTAAACAGTAAATTTATTACGTGTCTAAAAACTTCTATTTGTGACATAATTAATTCCATCATATGTTTGCTTAATACTTATTATTCATGAGCAGGATTAATAAAAGTAAATAACAAACAGCGTGTAATCATGCAATAAAATTATAATAGCATTAACTTGTATTTTTAAATAATCATGCTTGAATAATTATTTAATTTCAAAGCATACAATACAAAATAAAATTGGTTTCCCGGCGCATCCACCATAACTTACCACTTATGTAATTAATAATGATTGCGACCGTAACTACGTGGTAATCCGTACTTACACTAAATTGAAAAAATTCAATTCAGTGTGCTTATGTAATTAGCATTCCCCCTTCACAATTACTGATCGATCTCGTGAATAAACCTATAATCGATGAGACGGGTTATTAATATAAAAATCAATCAGTTTTCCGCGGAGTAAATTTATCAAAAGAATTAAACATTCGCGCGCCGGTTCGGCCCCCGGTGATTTATTACAGGGTTAAATTGAGTAAATTTCGTCTGTACTCATTTATAAAAAAAGGCGCGCCCTCCCATCCCCCATCCTCTAACCCACCCATCATAATATGCACATTATTCGAACTACATAAATCACCGACAAAATGTAATTCAATATAGCGGGATCGCTCTCGAAAAGTACAACAACGGTGAAATATTACCCCCGAAATCGCCCCCGCACCCTCAGGTTAAACCCGAAAACGACGAAACTTTAACGGTCCCGATATTAAACGTTTGTATTAAATAACTTCCAACTTAATTAATTACCAGGTGGATTTAATTCGGATTGGAATTTAACACACGATTCATAAATTGCGAGTCAGGATTAATTCGGCGGGTTTTTTTTTCCTGGTGTTGTTGTGTACACGGCTTTTTATTATTTATAGCCGTAATTGTTTAAAATTGAGATTAGTTTTTGCAAAATTTTATTGCGGTTGAATTAATCACACACGCTTGAACGGTTTGTATGTAATCGACTTTAAAAAAATCGTAATAACAGGAATTTTTTTGCACGTAGAGGGATTAATAAATTAATATTCTAATTTTTTTTTTATTGACTAACTAAAATATAAACTCATTCAAGAATTTTTTAGAAATATGAAAGGAAAGTCTCACAAATAGAATAAATCTGCTATATTTTCTGGAAAATTCTAATAACCTGAATAAAAAATTACTGATAAAATTAAATAAAGAGAATTTTAGAACACTCAAAGAAAATTCTAGCAGTCGAGAAGAGAAAACAGATTTTACAAATTTGACAAAAATAAATCTGAAAAATTAGAAAGATAAATGAAATTATCACACATGGTTTTTATTATTAGTGACCGGTTTCAACCATTTCAAAAACCGTGTGTGAATTTTATTTATCGTCCTAATTTTCAAAATGTATCACAAACAAAATAATGGCTTCATACATCAACTATATGAAAAATTAGATTTCTCCAACTTAGAAAAACATTGATCAAAATTCCAATAAGAAAATGCGGGTAATAAAAAAAGTGAGAATTAAAAAATAATACAAAAAATTGAATTCTTACTGATAAAAAAAAAATAGTAAAAAATAAAAGAAAGGTGGAGAAAATTAGACGAAACAAATGTGACAACGATTCATTATCAATCATCCAGAAAATTAATAAAAACTTTTGCGGTAAATCGAAAAAGAAATTCTAAAAAAAAAGCAGATTCAAAATCAACAATAAAAACTCAAAAACACTAAAAATCTAAAGAGAAATTTCTGAAGAATTTCAGAAGACTCAAAAAATGTTTGTTCCAGATTTCTATTATTTTGAGAATTTTTATTTTTGATTTCTACCTAATTATAAGATTTTTCTTCAAGAATTCTTAAAGTCTATTTCTTTCTGATTCTAGAATTTTTCAACAACTACACAAGATTCCTAGAATATTTTATTGCAAGAATCTTGAAGAGTAGGTGCTGAAAATTTATAGATTTCTGAAAAATTAAAGAACCTCTGAAGAACATTCTTATAGTTAAGTAGAGAAATTGCTAAACAATTCTAGAAAACTAAAACATATATATTTTTTAAATCTATTAAAGTAAGGAGAAACTGGTGGTGAACTTTCAAAAACCAAAAAGTTCTAATCGTATTAGAAATCTAAAAGTGAAATTTCTTTAGAATTCTATAAGAGTAAAAAATATTCTAGTAATGTAGAAGAGTAGTTAGTAAAATAAAAAGTTGAACCTGAAAGAAAGATTCCTTAAAACTTTAAGAACTATTGAAGAAAATTATTACAATTAAGCAAGGAAACTGTTAGACAATTCTAAAAAACTAAAAAAATTATTGCTAAGAACTATAAAAATTATAATATAGAATCCCAGGCAATAGTCAAGCAGTATCCAAAATAAAAATCACAACATTGTAAAAATACTAGAAATCTGGAAGAGAAATTCCTAAGAAATCCAGAAAATTTAAAAAAGTGTCTAGAAATCTAGAAGAAAGTTTTCTTAACAATTCAAGAAAATGTTAATAATTATGTTGAGAAAAATGTAGATAATTTTAGAAAACGAAAAAGTAACTAATCAAAAAATAAAAATTACAAATAATCTGAAAGAGAGACTTCTGAAGAATTCCAGAAGATTTAAATAAATTATAGGAATCTGGAAGAGAAATTGCTAAAAATTTGTAGAATATCGAAGAAAAATTCCTTAAAAATTCAAGAACTCTTAAAGAAAATTCTTATATTATTGCTAGACAATTCTAGAAAATTAAAAAATATATTTCTGAAAAATATTAAAAAATTCTATTAATGTAAAGCAGAAAATGATGGGGAACTATACAAAATCAAAAATTAAAATTCTAAAACTTGTAAAAATCTGGAAGAGAAGAAGAATTCCAGAATATTAAAAAAATATTCTATATTCTAGAATATTGTAGAATATGGAAGAAAATGTCTTAAAAATTCAAGAACCATTGCAGAAAATTCTTTTAGTTAGATAGAGAAATTACTAGACAAAAAAAAAATATATTTCTGAGAAATATTTAGAAAATATATCAATGTAAAGCAGAAAATGCCAAACAACTATCCAAAACCAAAAATTCTAAAAAGTTCAAAATATCTAGAAGAGAAATTTCTGAAGAATTCCAAAAGGTTAAAAAAATTCTAGGTATCTAAAAGAGTAGTTGTTGAAAAATTAGAGAATCTGAAAGAAAACGACTTTAAAAATTTAGGAATTCTTGAAGAAAATTGTTATAATTAGTTAGAATTATGGAGAATTCTATAAGATTCAAAAATTAGGTAACGAAACAGTAAGAAAATAAATTCTGAAAAAAGAAATCCTGGAAATGTCAAGTGATTTTAGTTAAAAGAGAAATTGCTGGAAATTCCGATAAAAATAGAGAAATTCTAAAAAGGTAAAAGAATAACATCTCCAATACTTTTTTATCATCTTAGAAATTTCTAAATAATTTTCCTACTTACTATTATTTAACAGGTTTTCCATTATTTCTATTTTTGATGGTTCTAAAATTTTATTGCAAAATTTCAAAAAATTTTATTGAGGTTTTTAGAATTATCCAGAAACTTCTTTTTAAAATATTTTGATTTTAAGCTAAAACATTGCGTGTGAGATTCTTAAAAAAATTAGTAATAATTGTCTTGTTGTTTCTAGAAACAAAACCAGTTTCAGTGATTAAAAGTTTCTAGAAATTTGTAGGGTGGGTGGGTGTCCTCGAACCCACCCATGAATTAGGAGAATATACGCGTCGATTTTATAGGAAATATAATTAATTCGATAAAATATTTATAGTGATTTTGTTAAGTAAACTTTTCTCTATAGTATATTTTGTTTTTATTAGAAATAGTCGCCACCCACTTACCCTTTGTTGTTTTCAGAAGTGTCAGTGATTAAAAGTTTAAAGAATATTGTGGAGTATTTCTTAGCGTATTTCTGACCTATCACAATAAAAGCATATTTCTTAATAATATCTTAATATGAGAATAATTTAATCTGTAAATTTCAAAAAATTTTATTGAGGTTTTTAGAATTATCCAGAAACTTCTTTTTAAAATATTTTGATTTTCAGTATCTCTCTCCTCATCAAGCCTTAATTTAGTTAAAAGACATTTAATATGAAATATTGAAAAAGTAAAACAGGAATATTCTTTCAGAAAATCAAAGAAAAAAATCAAAAAATACTAGAAGAGAAGTTTCTAGATCACTGGAAAGAATTTCTGGAAATCTGAAAGAGGAAGAAGATTTAAGAAATTTAGGTAAGAATTTTGGAACTAACGTAATAAAATTCTCGCCGCTCGAAATTAATTTCGATTATGCAAAAACATCTTTGAAACTTTAAAAATTGCAATAGAACATTTAGGAATTAAAAAATTAAGTCTAAATAAAAAAATATTTAGAAACTAGAATGAACAGAAAATGAAAAAAAATCTTAGACATATAATGAAAATCAAACCAAACGAATTGGGTAGATATATATACATATCATAACAACAAAGGGTAAGTGGGTAGCCACTATTCTATCCTTCAATTTTAATCATATAAACGACTATTTGTCATGAAAATAAAACATACCATAGAGGAAAATTTACTTAACAAATATTTTATTAACATTTAAGCTAAAATACTGGATGTGAATTTATTAAGAACATCAGTATTAATAGGTTTGTTTCTTTTCAGAAATTTGTAGGGGGGTGGGTGGCCTTGAACCCACCCTCCAATGAGTAAAACAAATGCGCCGATTTTACTGAAAATATAATTAATTCGATAAAAAATATTTGTTGTGAAATTTTGAAGTAAATATTCCTTTTAAATAAAATTAAATAGCGGTTTATATTATTAAAATTGGAGGGTAGGATAGTGGCCTCCCATCCACCCTACATATTTTATTAAAATTTAAGCTCAAATACTGCGTGTGGATTTAGTAAGATCATGAGTAACAATTGGTTTTTTTTAAGAAAAAAACAGTGCCAATGATTAAAAGTTTCTAGAAATTTGTAGGGTGGGTGGGCGATCTCGAACCCACCCTCTAATTAGTAGAATATACGAGTCTATTTTACTAAAAATAAAATTAATTAGAAAAATATTTTTAGATAATTTATTAAGTAAATACTCATTTTCTGTACATTTTGTTTTTATGAGAAATAGCAGCTTATGTTAATAAAATTGAAGGGTAGGATAGTGGCCGCCCATCCACCCTACATATTTTTTTAAACTTCAACATCGTCAACCATAACGATTTTATATTTAGCAGGCTAAATCCTAATTTCTTAGCGTATTTCTGACCTATCACAATAAAAGCGTATTTCTTAATAATATCTTAATATGAGAATAATTTAATCTGTAAATTAAGACGATTTACACTAATACTCTAAGACACTGTTTCTGCTTTATTTGTGAATGTATTTCAAAAACCTTGTAAGTCAAAGTCAAAGTCAAAGTAAGTAAAACAAAAGTTTTCAATTAAATAGGATTTGATAACGCACTGCCAGAAAAGCTAAGAAAAAGGACAGTTTTATCACTTAAAATATATAAAAATCGTATAATCAAAAAGAAAAAACAATTAGATGAAATTTACTAGTTAAATAATTAAAACCTAACAAAAAAAGTCCATCAAAATAAGCATAGAATGCAATTCAGAATGTCATTGTAGCAACTCAGTGTAAGGAAATAAAAAAATATAGTGAGTATAATGGAAAAAAGAAAGAAAGAAGTTTAATTTATTAATTCAAATTGCAAAATATTTATTCATTTATTCATTCATTTTTTACTATTGTTCTGTTAATATTATATACAAATTTTAAGATATTAATAATTATAAAAATTTACGCCACAGGACTTCACTCAGACTTCTTTTGCTGCTTGAGATGATGGAACATTTTGATTCCTAATTGGAAAGGTAGAGATCGCAATTTAGTAATTTTCCATTCGTACCTTTAATTACTCCTACAACAAGAACTTTTGAGAGATGTTCACTATAGAGGAAGGAAAGGCAAAAAAGAATAATAACAACAAATCAAATGCAAATATTTTAGATAAAACAAAGAAAAAAAAAGGGAAGAAGTAGGCAAAATATAGAAAAATAATACTGAATATTCTGCAAATAAACACGTATAGAGAAACAAAATGAGAAACAAATACAAGACGTATAGAGAACTTGTAATGGATATATTACAACAAAGAGACAAAGAAAAGAGAACATGTTTCTTTAAAACATTCTAAACCACATAATGATGTTATTTAGTAACTCTTAAAAAAATTGTTTACACATAAATCCAAGAAACCAATACACTCAATAAACACAATCCAGATATATATTTTTTTTTTTCGAGCGAGTGATGACCTTTTCAATTGGTGCTCGAAAAAAATTAATTCCGTCCCGATGTGTGGAGTTGTCGTTCAATTTAGGCCCCGGAGCGTTTCTATCAATCAATCTGGCTCCTTTGCCCGATTTTTTTTCTTCTACTCTCCAACTTATATTTCCGCAAGTTTATGTTTCGTTTTTGCTCTGTCGACTATTGATCGAAATCATATAAAAATGAACCACATAAAAAATTATATAGGTGAGTTATGTAAATCAAGTGAGGAGACTTACAACTGATAATCATTTGGAAAATTCATCAGATTATTGTAAACAATAAGGGTGTATCTTTCTCTCATTTATAATTTTCTATAATAATTAATATATCTACTTAATATAAGTTATAATATATTAGATAGTTATTAAAATATTTTACGATTAATTAAATTCTCACTTAACCCGTGGTGAAATATTTTTATGTTAATTATAAGGTTAATTAAACACTTGGTTTTTATACAATAAAAATAATTAATAGATTGATTAATAAAACAAAGCTTCTTACATTAACAACTTAATAGATTGTTTGTATAACTGGATTTAAATCCATACAGACAATCTATTAGGTATTTTTATTGTATAATAAAATGTATAACAATATAGATGCCTCAGGAATAAACTTGGTTTTTAATTTTTTTTTAAATGGAATATTTTAATTTCAATCATATATGGAAAAAACATACGAGGAATGTCCGGAAATTAGTACCGTGCGGAGCGCTGGCCGACGGATGTGTACTAACAAGTTCAATTGTATTTCAGCAAAGTTACGTCTCGCTGTGATGTTTATGTGAGTGTTTAATGCGCCAGTTGTGATATTATTGTTGTGATTTTATTTCTAATAATTAATTATATAAAATATATAAACCTTCTCCCATTTTCTGTCTTGAAGTGATCGATTGATAAATTCGCACGCAATAAGTAGCAATAATGTTGCGCCGGATAGTGGACCGGTACGGCATAATCACACTTTGATAAATGACAGTAAGATGAGGGAGGCGAACGGTCCGGGGGTTTCGAGACTTCCAGCGAGAAAGAAATATGACGGGAAATTTGCATAAGCCATTTGTTTCCTTTGAAAGTTTACAAGTATGCGTTCGGAATACGGAACGAACGGACGAGCGCGTGCGCGCACACCCACACACACACACACACACACACCGACTCAAATAATCTCTACATAAAAGCCGACGGTACAACTCGCAAAAAAGTTTCATCGCCAACTTATTTATGGTAACGAAATGTAATCAATGGACTGGTGAATAATATCGGGAGATTGTGCCGGAAGCGTTCGCATTTCGCATTCAGTGGCCAGAATATGTTAATGCCGCGCAAATAAATAATACAGATTGTTTTTATCACGTCCGATGTATATTTAGGGAAAAGTTCATGCATAAAGGGACAAGGCGATATATTGTCTGGTAAAAATATCTAGTTGAAGGTTGATGGAAGTGATCAGTTTTTTATTAATGAATTTTCTATCAAATATTCCACCTACATAATGATATGGTAACACTCATAATCACAACATGTCTTTACCAAGAAGTTTCAAGGCACTAATAGTGAATATAATCCCTTTATTGGAAATTAATCCGTCCTACTTCCAGCCATCTCTTTTAACACTTTAGAATATTCATTCTTTTTGTGTTTTTGAGAACACTATGCTGTTCTGGTTTGTGAAAATGAAAAAGATAACTCGGTTTAAAAGCACACGTTTATTTTCGCCAAAAACTCAACCGTTACACTTCTGTTGCAGGAATCTATATTACCGTCTCGGTGCTACCAACCCAATAAAGAAAAACTAACTAAATTCAAATACTACAATACTTTCCCTTTTTTCTTTAATACATATAATAACTAATACAGGCCTAATTTACTATTTAAACAAATCAATCTTGGTTTAGGGAGTGCTTTTGTCATAATATCCGCTACTTGTTCTTCTGTTGGCACATATTGGACATTAAGCACACCTTCTAACACCTTTTCTCTAATAAAAAAGTACTTTATCATTATATGCTTGGTGCGATGATGATTCTCAGGATTATGACAGAGACGAATCGTTGCTTGATTGTCTATCTGGAGAACTGGCACTTGTTTCGGACAACCCATGTCCTGGAACAATCTTGACAACCAAATAACCTCTTTGACCGCCTCATTTGCTGCTACTAACTCGGCTTCAGTTGTTGATGTAGCCGTCAATTGTTGTCTTTGGCTGAGCCACGACACTGCTCCACTAGCAAACTTTACGACTACTCCGGAAGTCGATCGACCTGTCTTGTTACAGCCCCCAAAGTCTGCATCACTATAGCATTCTAAGCTACTGTCATTGCCCGCACTAAAGTTTATACCGAACTCAATTGTCCCTG
The DNA here is from genome assembly GCA_963969525.1 of Ontholestes murinus. NCBI lineage: Eukaryota > Metazoa > Arthropoda > Insecta > Coleoptera > Staphylinidae > Ontholestes > Ontholestes murinus. The sequence continues at coordinate 10,870,773 of OZ018391.1, read as the reverse complement.
CTACGTACCGAAACACTCTTTTAAGTCTTGTTACGTCTTGTGTACTCGGGGAATCTAAAGTTCTTGACAAGACACTCACACTGTACGCTAAGTCTGGTCTTGTGCCTACCATTAAATACATTAAAGCACCTACAGCTTCACGGTATGGGAAGTTGTGATTCTTGTCTTCGTTTTCTGGAACATCACACTTCAAAATTGGTGTTGATACAGGCTTACATTCACTAAAATTGAATCGTTCTAGTAATTTTCTGGCATAAGCTTCTTGTGAGATTTTTATTGAACCATCTTTGAATTGTTCAAACTGAAATCCCAGAAAATACGATGCTGGTTTAACGGTGATCTTGAATTCTTTCTTCAATTCGTTCATAAAAGCCTCTGCTTCTTTTGGATCTTTAGCCATTACCAATCCATCGTCTACAAACCATGCTATTAAAAGTTTTTTATCGCTATTACCTCTGATGTGAAGACAAGGATCCGCTTCGCTTGTTCTGAACCCAATATTTTTGAGCCAAGTGCTAAATCTCTTATTCCAACATCTCGGGGCTTGTTTTAGTCCATATAGACTTCTTAACAGTTTACAAACCCTGTTGGTACCATCGGTGTAACCTTCTGGTTGCTGCATGTAAATAGTTTCTTCCAACTTTCCATATAAGAATGCTGTCGTTACGTCAAACTGAATAAGGCTTAACTTTTCTTTTGCTGCATAACTCAGCATTGCTCTAATAGTACTTAATTTAGCAACTGGGCTAAATGTTTCTGTAAAATCTACTCCATACTTTTGACTGTAACCTTTTGCTACTAGTCGAGCTTTATACTTATCTATGGAGCCATCAGCATTTGTTTTTAATTTGTACACCCACTTACATGGTATTACTCTAGACCCTTTTGGTAAGTCTGTAAGTTCCCAAGTTTGATTTTCATTTAATGAATCAATTTCTTCTCTCATTGCTTTCTTCCAATGTATACTGTCTTCGTTTTTGAGTGCATCATCAAAACTTTCAGGGGTGCTTACTTGAAAAATTACCTCTTCGCCGAATAAAACATAGTCATCTAATTTAGCTGGTTTAGATAACTCTGTTCGGTTTCGCAAACTTCTTGTGAATTGTGGAAATGTATCTTCTTCTTCATTTTCACTCTCTGAATGATCTTCATTATTTTCTGATTCACTACAACTCTCATTGTCTTCGTTTACGTCAGGTATTTCTTCCTCAGACTGCTTTCCCTGATTTTGAACTTCTAAGGGTAACTTTACAAATTCACAGTCGGTCATTTTTTCTTGAAAGAGCACATCTCTACTTAGAATAATTTTTCGTTCTTCTTTTAACCAAATACGATAGCGTTCATCACCATCGTAGCCTATTAGGTACCCTTTAATTGCCTTTTTATCTAGTTTCCTTCGTCTCTGGTCAGGAATGTGTGCGTAACATGTTGAGCCAATAACTCTCAAATGTTTGATTCTTGGCTTCTTTCCTATCCATACTTGGTAAGGACTTTTTCCTTCTACACTAGATTTACCAGTTCTATTTAGGATATAAAGAGACGTAGCCACAAATTCCGCCCACATTTCTTCAGGAAAAACAATTTCACTGTTTGAATACCTAAATGTACGTGCCATTTCAACTATAGTTCTAAAATCTCTTTCGCAAATTGCATTTTGCTGTGGAGTGTATGGAGCTGTCAACCTCTGGGTGACCCCCTCCGAGCTCAAAATGTCTCTTATAATTTTGTTGTCCATCTCACCACCATTATCGCTAATGATCTCTTTTATGGTGTGGCCCAACTGTTTGGCGTGTTTTAGAACTAATTTTAATTTATCTTTTACTTCTGATTTCTCAGACATCAGGTAACCATATCTAAACTTAGTGTAGCTATCTTTAAACACAACTACATACTTCATTTTTGAAAATGATTCTGGAAAAGGTCCACAGACATCTGCTGAAATGAGCTCACCTGGTTTAGTCGACTTTTCTCTATGCCCAAACGGCAATCTGTGGGCTTTACCATAAATGCATGGCTCGCATGTTTGCTTTTCCATACTAGGAACCTTTATGTTTAGCTCTTGCTGCATTTTTGACTGAACATGCCTCTTGTCTTGATGTCCCCACCGCTCGTGGTATAATTGAAGTTGATCAATTACGTTTATACTAACTGGCGGTAACGATACAATATTTGCCTCAAACAGGGTGCCTCCAAGTTTTCTAGACCCAGACAACAATAACTTTCCCTGGTTTGTAAGCCAGCACTTCGTTGCTGTTGACTCAAAGATACTTTCTTGATTTCTCTCTTGTGCAGCTAAAACAGAAAACAAGTTTCTACACAATTTTGGTACATACCAAACTTCGTAGAGTAGAAACTCTTTCCCGCCAGGAACAGTCTTGATTTTGACAGTCCCTTTTCCTATCGCTGGTAGGATCTCTGTTCCTGCGGATTTAATTCCAGATGGAGTTTCAAACTTTTCGAAATCAAGAAAATACTTGTCAGTATTTGTTACGTGCTTTGTTGCACCATTGTCTATATACCAAGTTGTTGAGCTAAACGTCTCTGCTGACATACCCACTGCGTCGATAACCAGACCTACTGCATCGGCTTTTGATGCCTCTTGTGGTTTCTTTGGTTTGCCGTCAGCTTTCCATTTGTGACAGTTTCTGACCCAATGACCCGTCTTCTTGCAGTAATTACATACACTATTTTTGTACTTAAAATTACTCTGCTTTTTCGAATCAGCTACAAATGCTTCTTGCGAATTAGAACTTTGATTTTGTTCCAACTTGATTTGAAATTGTTGTAGCATTCTGGCAAAATGTTTAGTATTTTGCATACTATCAACAATTCTGGAAGCTCATTTTCATTTTTAGCTTTCAAACCATTATTCAATTCATTCCAGAGTGACTTTAGTTTAGCAATATGCATGGTGATATCTTCGCTGCTATTCCAGTTGAATGTGAAAAAATCTGTGCAGATTTTAAACAGCTGGTCTCTGGAGGATGCCTCGTACAATTTTCTCAATGCATTCCATGCGTTAAAAGCTGTGTCTTGGTCCATTATTTTCTGGTAGACGGCATCAGTCACTGACGATGCAATCATGGATTTTGCGTAACTATTCGCTTTTCTAAACATATTGGACTTACGTGTATATTCTTTGATCATCGCTTCTGAGGGTGCTGCTTCTTCTATAGGCTCTGGCTTGACTAACTTGCCATCTATAACCTCTAAAGCGCCCTCGTGATAATCTAGCAAGTCCCTTATCTTTCTCTTCCAGACAGGCCAATCTAGCTCACCTGCCAAAGGTTTAATTTGCTTGTAGAAGTCCATTTTCACGTGTTCAGCACTCTCTTCTGCCTCAACACCGGTTCACAAACTTCTTTAACCTCCAACACTGGTAGACTGTCTGTATTTTCACAATCACAGCCTTCTCGACGTATTCTCACTTGTGCGATACTGGTCCCATAACCTTTTGTGTTTTTGAGAACACTATGCTGTTCTGGTTTGTGAAAATGAAAAAGATAACTCGGTTTAAAAGCACACGTTTATTTTCGCCAAAAACTCAACCGTTACACTTCTGTTGCAGGAATCTATATTACCGTCTCGGTGCTACCAACCCAATAAAGAAAAACTAACTAAATTCAAATACTACAATAATTCTATCATCTAGTTTTAAAGCACATATACCTCATTGATCGAACTATCCATAAACACTACGGTTGTAAAATTAAATCGTTTAATCGACTAGTTATATAACATTAGTAAATATTTTATTTATTTCCACCATTGTCGTCACGAATCACGATTACATCGACTCTCACAGGTGGCTGCATATAATTCCCCTCGTGATCAATCCTATTTACTTCACCCCTTGTTTCACTGACCTAAATACAAAAGACGATTATTTGCACTATTTGCAATTTGTTCACACGGAAATAATATTAAAAATACCAATTATTATTTACTTTACAGAACTTAATATAAAATTATTATTATCACAATAAAATATATATTTTTTTGTAAGGTATTTTGATTATCGTAGAAATAAAAAAAAAATTGGTATGTAGAGAATATTGACGTTAAGATTATAGCATTAAAAATTTGCGAAAACGCTTCAGACTTATTTGCATATTATTCGCCTAGCTCCCCTCTTGAGTGGATGTATTATATTATTAAATTATGTAAATTCTGCGCTGGCCGGCTATCATACTTACGCCAGCTAACGTGGATGAGGGCAAAAAACGATTTGCTCCCAAGAAAGTTTAATATCGCAAAGTCTTATTTGTGTCAACAATTTTTTTCTTAACTATAAGCTCAATTTAAATTGTACATGAAAGCTTTCACAAGGAAAATAATTAAGAATTAAAATTTACTTTTGCAAACATTTTTACCAATTACAAAAATATCTGTATTATATCTTGATATATAAAACGTTGAAACAGTTTTAGTTTTTGAGTGACTAGCAAACTATGAAGAAAATAGATATGTTTAGAGATTTATTTATTTTGGGCCATGTGGTAGAGTAGCCTCATTGCCTAAACTTCGCCCTTTAATCTGTAAATAACGAATAATAAAGACGATTATTTATTTGAAACATTTGAATTAAAACACTTGTTATTTTCTATATTAATATATTCAGTTTCCTGACACGTGTTTCGGTTTATTACAACCATTATCAAAGGATGATACAGTGAATAGTGTGAACTTTATAGATTATTTATTTATTTATATAAATTGAATATAAATTAATTTATAGTCTATTAATTAGCGGTCTCAAATTGGTTGTAAAAATTCATTCAGAAATAACCTATTAATATTATTTTCTTCCTATGAACAGCGGTGCTTCTGTTATTTTGTTTATTTTAACCCTTTCTGCTTAGCTTGTAGTTCTTGATATTTACTATTCCAACAAAACACTTTTCTTTTCCTCGATTTCTTGATTTTTCTAGCAATTTTTCTTCCATTCCTTATAAATCTTTTTGTTACCTATTTTATAGAAATATCTAGCATTTCTTTTTCGAAATTGCAGAATTCTTTTCATCATGAAATTTCTGGAGATTACAATCTATTTTCTTCCATATTTTTCACCTCAGTTTGCCTCCAGTTATCTTCAAAAAGTCTAAAATTTATTTCACTTGTCTGCCATTTCCTAAAACAAAATTTTATTCAATTGTTCTTGAATTTTTTAATATTCCAATCATTTTTCTTCCAGATTCTTAATTTTTCGAACAATTTCTCTTCTAAAATTCTTCATTCTGATATTCAATCAACCAGAATATTATTCAATTCTTCTTGAATTTTCCAATCATTTTTCTTCGAGATTCTAAAAATTTTCCATAAATTACTTATCAAAAATTCTTCAATCTTTTTTGTCGTGTTTCAAAATTGTTTTTATTGATTTCCAAGAATTTTCCATCAATTCATTATTTTCCTCATTTGCAATCGAAATTAATTCCAACTTTTTTTTCTACTATTCTAGAATTTTTCTTTCGAAATTACTAGAAATTTTCTGGATAATTTATCTTTATCTTTTCTTAAGCTTTATCAAACATGATAAACTGTATTGCTATCAATTTTGTTTGATTTGATTTTTTCAGCTTTTCCTTGAATTGTTATTATATTTCTGTTTTTCGAAATTTTACAAAAAAGATTTCTTTCTTTTTAAAGAATTTCTATTGTTTGTTTCCTCGGAATTTTTAATTTTGTAAGTCATCTTTCAAGTAATTATATTTTATTAATTGTTTTATTATTCAACAGAAATTTTTCTTATAGATATTTTCAAAATGGTTTCCTTTGATTTGTGTGAAATTTTTACCTTATTCGAATTTCTAAGCAATACTTTCATCATGTGTTTTTAGCCATACTTGCTTTGAATTTTTTGTAATTTTTCATTTTTTAATTATAAAAATATTTCAGCAACAAGTTTTGCTAAAAAAAATCAAATGAAAGAACTACGGAACTACGGAAAAATACCAATAAGGTAAAGCAGGAAGTCATAATATCTCACAAAACAAAAGAAATAATTCTGAAAAAAATCTTTTGATTGTTCTTTCAGATTGCTGGGAATTCTTAGCAGCTTTCTTCTTCTATGTTTTCCGAGAATTTACTTTAATTTTATGCTCGTCAGTGTGTTTCCAATAAAATCGACGCGTATGTTCTAGTAATTGGAGGGTGGGTTCGAGGCGACCCACCCACCAGACAAATTTCTAAAAACTTTCAATCACTACCTTCCAATTTTAATAATATAAACGACTATTTCTCATGAAAACAAAATGTACCTTAGAGAAGTATTTGCTTAACAAATTCACTTCAAATATTTTATCTAATTAATTATATTTTCAGTAAAACCGACGCGTATGTTCCACTAATTGGAGGGTGGTTTCGAGGCCACCCACCCACCCTACATATACATAGAAACTTTTAATCACTGACACTGTTTTTGTTCTTTAAAAACAAACCTATTTTTACTCAAGTTCTTACTAAATTCACACACAGTATTTTAGCTTAAATTCTAATAAAATATGTAGGGTGGGTGGGTGGCCACTATCCTACCCTCCAAATTTAATAACATAAACGACTATTTCTCATAAAAGAAAATGTACCAAAAAGGAGTATATACTTAATAAATTTACTACAAATATCTTTAGAATTAATTATATTTTCAGCAAAACGACGCCCATGTTCTACTAATTGGAGGGTGGGTACGAAGCCACCGACCCACCCTACAAATTTCTAGAAACTGTTAATTACTGACACTGTTTTTGTCCCTAGAAACAACAAAATAATTATTACTGAAACTTCTAAGAATTTCGCACGCAGTGTTTCAGTCTAAGTTTTAAAAATTATGTAGGGTGGGTGGGTGGCCACTTATCTACCCTCCAATTTTATTAACATAAACGACAATTTCTCATGAAGACAAAATGTACCGAAAAAAAGTATTTACTTCAAAATTTCACAACAAATATTTTTTCTCAATATTTATATTTTCAGTAAAATCGACGCGTATGTTCTACTAATTGGAGGGTGGGTTCGAGGCCACCCACCCACCCTACAAATTTCTAGAAACTTTTAATTACTTATACTGTTTTTGTCACTAAAAAGAACAAAACAATTATTACTGAAATTTCTAAGAATTTCGCACGCAGTGTTTCAGTCTAAGTTTTAAAAATTATGTAGGGTGGGTGGGTGGCCACAATCCTACCCTCCAATTTTAAAAATATAAACGACTATTTCTCATGAAAATAATTGTAGTAAAAACCAGTATTTACTGAATTATTTCGCAAGAAAAATATTTTTTGAGAGGTTATTGCAAGTTTCTAATAAAAATAAAAATATTCATAGAAAAAAGACCAAAATATCCACGAAATTTAAAGTTGATCACCTCAACAAATACAATAGAGAAATAAATATCCATGATCTATTTTTTGTACAAGATTTAAAAAAAAAACAACAATAAAACAAATGAAAGTCTGAAGGTTAAATTAATGTCTTAATTGAATAATTGAATGTTCTTACAAAAACTTTTTAGAATTATTTCCTACCAAAATTGGTAGACTTCATTTGATAAATGCCATCTCGCATAAAGTATGTATTAGTCAAGAAGTTGATATCTGACCTTTGACAATTAAATTTGACATTTGACATATGAAATTTAACATTTAATATTTGACTTCTGAAATTCGGCATTTGATAATTGGTTTTTGATATTTGACATTTGACATTTGATTTTTTACATTTCAAATATGTCATTTGACAATTGACATCTGAAATCATCATCTGACCTTTGACATTTAAATTTGAGATTTGAAATCTGAAATTTATCATTTAATATTTGACACCTAAAATTCGGCATTTGATAAATGGTTTTTCATATTTGACATTTGACATTTGATTTTTTACATTTGAAATATGACATTTGACAATTGACATCTGAAATCATCATCCATCATCTGACCTTTGACATTTAAATTTGAGATTTGAAATCTGAAATTTATCATTTAATATTTGACACCTAAAATTCGGCATTTGATAATTGGTTTTTGATATTTGACATTTGATTTTTTACATTTGAAATATGACATTTGACAATTGACATCTGAAATCATCATCCATCATCTGACCTTTGACATTTAAATTTGAGATTTGAAATCTGAAATTTATCATTTAATATTTGACACCTAAAATTCGGCATTTTATAATTTGTTTTTGATATTTGATTTATTACATTTGAAATATGACATTTGACATTTATCGTTTGACCTTTAACATTTGGCATTCAACATTTGACATTTAAAAATAGGTAAATGACAGTTAACACATAGCATTTCGGAGTTAGTATATGTAAGTCAAACAAGAAGATGATATCTGACAGTCTATAATTTGTCGCCTAACATTTGACATTCAAATTTGACACTTGACAGTCGATGTTTGACATTTGATAATAGAAATTTGAAATTTGGCATTTTACATTTCTGATTTATTTATTTGACATTTGACATTTATCATTTAATACTTTACATTTGACACCTAACCTTTGACATTTGACATTCAACTTATTGACGATGTCAGAAAAGATGTCGATATTTGATAGTTTATAACTTGTCAACTGACGTTTAAAATTTACATTTGACATTTGATATTTGATATTTGACATTTAACATTCGACATTTTTCATTTGGGATTTATTTAATTATTTGACATTTATTATTTCATACTTTACATTGACATCTTTTATTTGACCTTTGACTCTTGACAATTGATAGTCGAAATTTGAAATTAGACATTTTACATTTAGGATTTATTTGTTAATATCATATTAAACATTTGACAATTGACATTTGACATTTATTGTTTAACCTTTGACATTCAACATTTGACATTTAAAAATTGGTAGATGGCAGTAAACAAATGGCATTTCACAGATAGTATATATCAGACAAGAAGTTGATATATTTTGTAATCTAACGTTTGACATTTAAATTTGACATTTGACATTTATCATTTAATACTTTACACTTGACACCTATCCTTTGATATTTGACATTCAACTTATTGACGATGTCAGGAAAGATGTCGTTATTTGATAGTTTATAACTTGTCAACTGACGTTTAAAATTTAAATTTGACATTTGATATTCGATATTTGACATTTAACATTTGACATTTTTCATTTGGGATTTATTTAATTATTTGACATTTATCATTTCATACTTTACATTGACATCTATCATTTGACCTTTGACTCTTGACAATTGATAGTCGAAATTTGAAATTAGACATTTTACATTTAGGATTTATTTGTTAATATCATATTAAACATTTGACAATTGATATTTGACATTTATTGTTTAACCTTTGACATTCAACATTTGACATTTAAAAATTGGTAGATGGCAGTTAAAAAATGGCATTTCACAGATAGTATATATCAGACAAGAAGTTGATATCTGACAGTTTATAATTTGTAATCTAACGTTTCACATTTAAATTTGACATTTGACATTTATCATTTAATACTTTACATCTGACACCTATCCTTTGATATTTGACATTCAACTTATTGACGATGTCAGGAACGATGTCGATATTTGATAGTTTATAACTTGTCAACTGACGTTTAAAATTTAAATTTGATATTTGATATTCGATATTTAACATTTAACATTCGACATTTTTCATTTGGGATTTATTTAATTATTTGACATTTATCATTTTATACTTTACATTGACATCTATCATTTGACCTTTGACTCTTGACAATTGATAGTCGAAATTTGAAATTAGACATTTTACATTTAGGATTTATTTGTTAATATCATATTAAACATTTGACAATTGATATTGACATTTATTGTTTAACCTTTGACATTTAACATTTGACATTTAAAAATTGGTAGATGGCAGTTGACAAATGGCATTTCACAGATAGTATATATCAGACAAGAAGTTGATATCTGACAGTTTATAATTTGTAATCTAACGTTTGACATTTAAATTTGACATTTGACATTCGATATTTGATTTATTGACTCTTGACATTTGATATTCGACAATTTACATTTAAGAATTATTTATTTATTTATTTGAGAGTTGGCATTTGCCATTTATTATTTAATACTTTATATTTGACATCTGATATTTAATAAAATATAATAGTAAATGAATAATCTCGATATCTGCCTTTGTGTATGAGGTATCTTTAAAAAACAACCAAACCAAACAAATGAACGTCTAGATGTTTATATCGCTATAACTCGGTTGGTTTTTACCAAAATTTCAAGAGATTAAGTTTTAATCGTTCTCGAAAATTTTGTATCAAAAAACATAATTATTTTTGTCACAGAGAAAAATAATGGAGGTTCAAAAAATTTACTCAATTTAAAATTATTCGCCATTTCAGATCTAATAATTAAAAACAATAATTCCTTTACCTCCTTTTTTTGTACATATCTCCTTGAGAATGACCAATGGTCGAAACTAGTATTAGAAATATAAAAATAATGAAACAAAACCAAATGTTTAATCAATTTTCTACTCCTTTATATATATCTTATAGTTTTCGAAATATCCTTGAAAAATTACAAAACAAATGAACGTTTATAATTGATTAATGGTTGAGGCGTTAACTTCGTGATACATTTTGGAAAATTAAACAATTTAATGAACGTTTATAGTTTTGTATCGTTATAATTCGTTTAGTTTTCAAAATATCAGATCAAAATTTTCAGGATATTAATTCTTGAAAGTTTACTACATATTTATAGCAAAAAATATAAATACTTTTTAGCATTGAAAAAAATATTCTGAATCAAAAATTGTATTAAATTTAAATTATTCATCCTCACGAATATAACAGTAAAAAAATAATTACATTATCTGTAAGAGTTTTGGAGATATATTTGAAAAACTACGAGGTTGAATCAAATATAAACCAGAATTTTTACAATAATCGTTCGCTAAGTGAAATGTTATGCGTGATATCGCTGAATGTGTTAGAAGTGATTGTTACAATAGATATTTGTCATGCTGGCATAAACAGCTAAAATGTCTCGCCTAAAAAGGGGATAAAAAGCAACTAAAAGCGCATATAAAAAAGTCCGGTTGTCCAAGAGAATATTTGCTCCCTCAGCATCATTGAAAAGAAAGTGTTTGAGTGGAAGAATACGATTTGTAATTGTAAACTTTTGTCCAAAATTTGAGTTTTTTTTAAATTTTATTTATTTGTAATATTTGTAATTTTTAAGAAAGGAGATTAATGATTAATAAATAAGTAAATAAATAAATACAATGTATTTATTATTGTATACTTTTCTTACTAAATTCTGCTTTATATTTGATTCGCCCTCGTACAAAACAAATGAGCGGCTACAGGTTTGTAACGATATAACTCGGTTAGTTTTAAAGATAAAAGATGCAATTTTTCAAGACGTTAATTTTTAAAAGTCTACTACATTTTAATAATAAAGAATACTCAGTTCGAAGCAAAATAGATCAAATGTTCAACTTGTAATTATCGAGTTATCTTTCTCCGTTTGCAAAACATCCTCTTAAAAACACAAAACAATTGAACGTCTGTAGATATTTGAAGCTGAAAGGCTGTTCATTTTTAAGATTTTAAATAGAAATTTTTGGGACCTATTTTTAACAGAAAATCTGATACAGTTTTGTAATAACTACATCAAAATATGTCTTTGGGATATATTACGACTTTAAGATATGATAATTAATTTATAAATTATTTACAATTATCTTAAGAACGCGTTCTAATACGCGATGATAAATACCTTAATTATAATCCGTTTGTGTGTGTGTGTATAATATGTGCGGCGTAATTAGCGTAAAGTGGGTAACGTCTGCGGCTTTTATAAATAATTAAGGGATTTAATATGAACTTAGAAATTAATAAATTTCCACCGAGTCGTCGCAGGCATCGGCGGCCGGGATGAACGGATTTTGCGGGGGCGGTGAAAAATGCGGTCCGCAATGCCGCGTGAAATTCGAGACGTGTACGAGTTTGCGGGACAATTTGTAAGGGATGTAAGGGATAATGCATTATTCACCGTTGCGTTTTTTTCTCCTCTTCCCCCGACTGAAACCTTTGAGCTCGGGCTCCGTCGGATAGATTGCCACAACTTACGTACGTGCAGAATTTTTATGATCCGCACACGATTTAATTATGTTTCGTATAAAAGCTTCAAGTGGACAATATAAAAGTTTTATAAGGGCCATCGATGATAAATTTCGAAACGTTGTTTAAAATTTATAGGCGGCACCGATGGGGAGGATGTGAAAAACGCCTTCGTATTTAAGTAACCGATTAACTTTTAAAAATATTTTATAAACATTTGTCATCCAATAAAAAATTAATAATACTCCAAAAAAAGTTTTTAATGTATCTCACAAAGAATATTAAATAATAAATTATTGTTTAACAATTAAATTAAATTAATTAGGTAATCATAAACATATGTATTTACAATGTAATGTAATTATTTATATTATAGGATATAATTGATATAGTTTAGGGTATAAACTAATTAATTAATTATGTTATACTGATTTTGATGTTTTTTGTTTATACATTAGATATGAAATTTAATTAGCATGTACGAATGTAATAATTGTGGGGTTTCCATTCGAGTGAGCTCTTAGGCCTTGACAGTTATAGGTAAGGAAGGTAATTAAAAAAAATACACGATTGTTTCGTTTGGAAACAATGGAAACTCCAGCGGTACAATTCTGGCTGCATATTGTGTCAAGATTTAATGTTGTACCGTTGTATAGTAATACAGCCATTTTCGTGACACATTAATAACCCCACCGCACATTAAAGCCTGTGTCTTTATAACTTAGTAAACTGAGATTTAATTAAATTTTCCAGGATTTTCAAGAGCGGCCGCTTTCAAAAATTTTACGGCCAATTAAGATCACCGTTCATTATTTATGGTTCATTTACCGGCGTTCATCAATTCCAAATTAATCCTCAATTAAAACAAAAAAATATATAGATTTTCAATTTTCGTTATAAAATACTTACAGTATGAGCCAATAAAATTATTACAACCCATCATTATTAAATTTTTGATATTGCACTTCGCGCGATGTGCATTAGGGAATCTGCACCGCTTGCTGGAAACTTAAAACTCGCAAAGTCTTGGCCCACTGGCGGCATTATCTGATGAGGGTGGATGCATCAAAATGGAAATTCATATTTTATATAAAATACATTGCCTCCGTCCCGGTGATTTATGAAGATAATATACTTAGAGGCCGCCCTCGACGTAATTATTTCGTGTCGTGTAAAAAGCACGTGCTGATCGTGCGGTTAGATCCGCTCGCTAATAGATTTCCGTCGGAAACACGAAAAACCCATACGGTTTTCATACAGCACCACCGCCGTAATTAATGGTTACGGCATGCAGGATGAATGCACTCGCATTCGGCAGGATTTTATAATGCTTAGTGCAAATTTCTTTTTAGCGATACATGCATTTTAAAACCGACATAAATCATTTGTATATAGAAGTGTATGGTAATTATGGTGGAGGAGCCGGGCATGCGGATCATCGGCTCCGGATGAATCGATGGTATCGATGATTTACAGGCGCAAATCGGGCGGTCGCATCCGTTTCCCTTGTGTGCGACCATGTCCGTATCAACTATTCAACAAACTGTAATAAATGAGACGGAAATGGCCAAGTTGTACACATAAAACAATTACTCAAGTCTGACCACAAAGGTACTGTCCTAATTATCGGTCCGTAAATTTAGTGCTGGTTGATACATACAAAAAGAAACAAACATCTTTATTTATTATTATTTGTTACAGAAAGATTTACAATATTAATTGTAATTGATTTTTTGCCAAATACGTACACATTTTCCGCAATATTACATTTTTTTGTGCACACACACACATGAGCATAAAGAAGAACATAAACTATAATAAAAGCCCAATGAAAAAAAAATCTTATGCATATAAATGCGGGATGGGTAAATAAAGTAGCTGTGTGCATTCAACCACCTGATGTATGTGTACGTACCTTTATTCCACCCCATATATGAACAGGCTTCCCTCTATTTCCCTTCCCGTTTTTTTTTCTTCTCGGCTCAACTAGAGGCACTTTGACTAAAATATCTGACAAGTCGCGCGCACAATATTCGTATCCAAATCTTATTTGCATATTGAGAGGCGAAATGAATAAAATATAAAAGGCATTTGGAGAAATAAGCTCTCCTTTTGCAGACAAATATTTGACGACATCAAGAATTTTTATATATATATACATGGGGGGGAGTAATGCGCGCCACTTTATTGGATACTCCTTTGTGCGCCAATACGTGACATTAGACATTCCGCGTATTTATTTAATGGAAAAAAAATTTAAATCCTTGTATAATTATTTCACAATGTAAATAAAACCTAATAAATAATTATAATAGCTTTAACATCGAAAATATCTTAATTTAATCTATTTAGAGAAATTAAATAGATCTAAAACATCCAAGAAAATACTATGAGATAAAATATATAGATAAAGAATTTTTTTAATGCGAAGGTGAAGAATCCACAAGAGCATAAGAATTAATTTATAGATAATTTTCAAGGTCATATGGATTATTAAAATAATTAACCCCTTTTTGTATAAGCAGTGGAAATCAAGACTGTCAAATAAAAGACTTTAAGAAGGTTATGAGGTGGTGTTGATTGCAATAGATGTATAGAGTTTAGAGTTAGTTTATTTCCAAGCAGAATAGTTAGATTTGATAGATTTTATCTATGTAAGAACGAGAAAAAAATGCTTAAATTTGAGTTGTAAATAATTTACTAATCTACAATTAGAAAAGATGAGAACAAGAGTAATTTTGACCATATAAAATTATGCTCTAAATAAGAAGTCTAAACAATAACTGATTTATATATTCTTTCTGTTTAGCGATGGAGAAGATTCAAGAGAGATAAAAAAATTATTGTAATTAAGTTTGTACCAGTGGAAGAGAATACAGGATACAGCTTGAAAAATCTGAGAAATATTGTCTTGTCTGCACAGCCTAAGAAGACCTAAGAGGATAAGAGAATCGAAGAAAGTTGAAACATTAAGAGCATTTTTGATAGATTCTAGACATGGCTTGTTTAACTACAGCCGAGCAGGGTTAGGGTAGCGACAGGTTTGTGGTCCCCTATCCTTCGAAACCTAATTGACTCGGGGTCAGAATAAGGCCAGGATAGGCCGAAGAGTTTGTCCAAAGGAAGACGACAGATCATAGGCGGAGCAAATGAGTTCCTCTATTGAAGATGAACTCCTACTGCAAATTCTAATGTGTCCCAGAGTTTCTTAGCCATACCAAAGTGGTTTATACTCTCTTGGGTCATCCTAGTAGTTCATATATGGTAAGATACTGAACCCTCACAACATGACAAGGTGCATTTCTTTGAAAGAGATGTTTTGCCTTAGGTTTATTTTACATGTAGGATTGGTGGGTGGCTACTATCTCAATTTCCAACGAACAAAAAAAATTTCATTAAGTGCAATGCTAACAAAAGATATTTTTTTCTGCGAGCTAATTGCAATTAGTTTCTTTAGATAAAATCACTCTTCTATCCAAAATGTTTGTAATAATTATGCTTTAAGCTAATTTTATTCATTTCTCTTATTTTCTTAGGTCCTCTGCTATTGCACAGAAGAGTGCTTATATCTTAAACATCTCAGACTGTAATCCCCTAAAATTATAGAATAAATAAAAGTTGAGAACTTTAGGAACACACTTTGGCTGCTTAAAACGTATTCGTTACAAAAAACAGATCATTTTTGGGGAATACAGTCTGAGAAGCCTGAGAAATAAGCGATCATCTGTACAGCATCAGAGGACTTAAGTGAATAAGAGAATTAAGGAAAGTCAAATACATTAAGGGCATTTTTGATACCATCTGGGTGAAGCAAATCTTTTTCCGAAACTAGAAGGTATTAAAGATACTTTTTCTTCCTAAGCCTCTGCTGCTGTATAGAAAAGCACTTATTTGTCAGATTTCTCAGACTATATCCCGATTAAATTATAGAATAAATTAAAGTTAAAAATTTTAGGAGCTCACTTTCGACAGCTTCAAACGTCTTCATTGAAAAGGCAAAAGATACGTACAATTTACGCGATCTAGAAGGTATCAAAAAGGCTTTTCTTCATTTCTCCCGAGTTCTCTACTGCTGTACAGAAAAACACTTTTCAGGTTTGGCAGCTTAAAAAGTCTTCATTTCAAACAATAGATAATAATAAAAACTCTTTCTTTATTTCTCTTAGGTCTTCTGCTGCTGTACAGAAAAACGCTTTTGAGGCCGTATTCCCTTAGAATTATAACATAAAAAAGAGTTATAAAGTTTAGAAGCACATTTTTGGCAGCTTAAAACGTCTTCATTTCAAAAAACAACAATAGATAATTTTAGAGAAATACAACCTGAGAAGTCTGAAAGATAAGCTTAGAATACCTAAAAGAATAAGAGAAACAAAGAAAGTTGAATACATTTTTGATACCTTCTAGATCGTGCAAAAGAAGGTCTTCATTTTTCTTAAATCCTCTGCTATTATACTGAAAAAACACATATTAAGGGCATTTTTGATCTTTCTGAGTGAAGAAAAGAGTACACTCCTTTTCCGACCTAGAAAGTATCAAAGATACTCTTTCTTAATTTCTCTAAGTACTCTGCTGCTGTATAGAACACTTATTTTTTAAGCATGTTTGATATCTTCAAGGTCTGGCAAAAGATACATACACTTTTCTTCCAGAAGGTATCAAAAATACTCTTCTGCTGCTGTACAGAAAACTGCTTTTAAGACCGTATTGCCTTAGAATTATAGCATAAATAAGAGTTATAAACTTTAGAAGCATATTTTTGGCAGCTTCATTTAAAAAAAACAGAAAATTTTAAAGGAATTTAGCCTGAGAAGACTGAAAGATAAGCATTCGTCTGTACATGCTTAGAAGATCTAGAAGGATACGAAAAACAAAGAAAGTCGAATACATTAAGAGGATTTTTAATACCCTGTTTTCCCGACCTAAAAGGTGCCAAAGATACTATTTCTTCATTTGTCTTATGTCCTCTGCTGCTATATGGGAGAACACTTATTTTTCAGACTTAAATTATAGAATAAATAAGAGTTAAACACTTTAGGAGCTCACTTTTAAACGCTTCAGACATTTTCATTGAAAATAACAGATTATTTTAGAGAACAACCTGAGAAGCCTGATAAATAATTGTTTATTTATACAGACTCAGAAAATCGAAGAAATTAAGAGAAACGAAGAAAGTCAAAAACATTAAAATCATTTTTGATATCTTCTGGGTCTCGCAAAAGATACATATACTTTTTTTACCGATTTAGAAGATATCAAAAATAATCTTTCTTCATTTCTCTTAAGTCTTCTGCTGCTTCACGGAAAAACGCTTTTCAAACTGCTTTCCCCTAGAGTTATAGAATAAACAAGAGTTATAAACTTTAGAAGCACATTTTGGCAGCTTAAATCATCTTCATTTCAAAAAAAAGTTAATTTTAAAGGAATGCAGCCTGAGAAGACAAAAAGATAAGCGTTAGTCTGTACTGGCTTAGAAGGCCTAGAAGGATATGAGAAACTAGAAAAGTCGAATACTTTAAGAGGATTTTTAATACCTTCTAGATCGGATGAAAGATAAGTACTCTTTTTCCTAACCTAGAAGGTATCAAAGATACTATTTCTTCATTTCTTTTAGGTCCTCTGCTGCTCTTTAGGAGAACACTTTTTTTTAGACTTCAATTATAGAATAAATAAGAGTTATAAAAATTTAGAAGCTCACTTTTGACCGCTTCAAACGTTTTCATTAAAAATAACAGATTATTGTAGAGGAATACAGCCTGAGAAGCCTGATAAATAATTGTTTGTGTATACAGACTTAGAAGATCGAAGAGATTAAGAGAAACGAAAAATGTCGAATACATTAAAAGCATTTTTGATGTCTTCTAGAAGGTATCAACAATACTCTTTCTTTATTTCTCTTAAGTCTTTTACTGCTGCACAAAAATGCTTTTCAGGCTATATTCCCCTAGAATTATAGAGTAAATAAGAGTTCTAAACTTTAGAAGCACAATTTTGTCTGCTTAAAAAGAAGGTATCAAATATACTATTTTTAAATTTCTCTTAGGTCCTCTGGTGCTGTATAGGAGAACACTTATTTTCAGAATAATAAAGTCGAATACATTAAAAACATTTTTCTCGCAAACGATTTATAGACTTTTTTCCCGATTTAGAAAGTATCAAAAAAACTCTTTCTTTATTTCTCTTAGGTCTTCTGCTGCTGTACAGAAAAACGCTTTTGAGGCCGTATTCCCTTAGAATTATAACATAAAAAAGAGTTATAAAGTTTAGAAGCACATTTTTGGCAGCTTAAAACGTCTTCATTTCAAAAAACAGATAATTTTAGAGGAATACAGATTGAGAAGTCTGAAAGATAAGCTTAGAATACCTAAAAAGATAAGAGAAACAAAGAAAGTCGAATGCATGAAGAAGATTTTTAATACCTTCTAGATCACGCAAAAGATGTGTACACTTTTTTCCCAGCCTATAAGGTATCAAAAGTACGTTTTCTTCATTTTTCCTAGAAATATGCGCATTTCTACACAGCAGCAGAGGACCTAAGAGAAAAATGCAGTTGAATACATTACGGACAATTTTGATATTTTTCTAAGACGGCCAAAATATCAGTACACTTTTTTCCTGACCTAGAAAGTATCAAAAGTATACATTTTTGAATATATTAAGAGCATACTTTTGCTAGGTTATAACGTCTTCATTACAAAAAAAACAGTTAATTTTAGAGGGGAACTTTATCAGACGATAAATAAAACTGTACTTTGTTAGGGCTTCCTAATTCAAGATGTATCACAAAGTTATGACTTTAAGCATCTAATATAATTTTAGAGGAATACAGAATGAGAATTTTTAGAAATAAGAGATCGTCTGTATAACCTCAGAGAATCTAAGAAGAAAATCGAATACATTAAGTTCCATTTTGATACCTTCTAGATCAGTTAAAATATTAAAATATATGTACACTTTTTTCAAGACCTAGAAGGTATCAAAACTATTTCTTCTTCATTTATGTTAGCTCCTTTGCTTCTGTACAAAAAAATGTTTATTTTTCTGGCCTTTCAGGCTAGATTCCCCTAGAATTATAGAATCAATAAAAGTTCTAATCTTTGAGAGTACATTTTTGGCAACTTAAAACGTCTTCATTTCAAAAAACAGATAATTTTAGTGAAATACAGCCTGAGAAGTCTGAAAGATAAGAATTCGTCTGCACAGGTTTAGAAGATTTAGAAAAAGTAGAATACTTTAAGAGCATTTTTGATGCCTTTTAGATCGTGCAAAAAATAATGAGAAGTCTGAAAGATAAGAATTGGTCTGCAGAAGTTTAGAAGATTTAGAAAAAGTAGAATACTTTAAGAGCATTTATGATACCTTCTAGATCATGCAAAAGATACACTTTTTTCCCAACCTAGAAGGTAACAAAAGCACTCTCTCTTCATGTTTTCTTAGGTCCTCTGCTGTTGTACTCAAAAAGCGCATTTTTTCAGACGTGTCAGACTCTACACCCCTAAAATTATAGAACAAATAAAAGTTAAAAATATCAAGAGTCACTATTGCTAGATTAAATTGTCTTGATTACAAAAAAAACAGATAATTTTAGAGGAATGCAAAATAAGAATTCTTAAAAATTAACGATCGTCTTTATGGCTCAGAAAACCTAAGAGGATAGGAGACATGAAGAATGTCTAATACATTAGGAGCATTTTTAATACCTTCTAGATGGGACAAAATATGAGTAAACTCTTTTGCCCGACCTGGAAGGTATCAAAAACATTTCTTCTTCATTTTTCGTATCTTCTTTGCTGCTGTACAGAAGAACGCTTATTTCTCAGACATAACAAACAGTATTTTCTAAAATTGTAGAATAAATAAGAGTTGAAAACTTTAGGACTGCACTTTTGCAAGCTTAAAAACCTCTTCATTACAAACCAAAACTGATAATTTTAAAAGAATACAGAATGAGAATTCTTAGAAATAAACGATCGTCTATATAGCCTCAGAGAACCTACAGAAGAGGATAGGAGAAATGAAGAAAGTCGAATAAAATAAGCGCTTTTTTGATACCTACTAGGTGGTGCAAAACATGAGTATACTCTTCTTCCCGATCTAGAAGGTATCTCAAATACTCCTACCTCATTTCTCCTAGCTTCTTCACTGCTGTACAGATGTACCCTTATTTCTTAGACTTTTCAGACTCTATTCCCCTAAAATTGTAAAATAAATAAAAGTTGAAAACTTTAGGACCGCACTTTTTGTAGCTTGAAACGTCTTCATTGCAAAAAACTGATAATTTTAGTGAAATACAGCTTGAGAAGTCGAAGTTGAAGAGAATAAGAGAAATTAAGAAATTACGATACCTTCTAAAAGGTATGAAAAGTACTCTTTCTTCATTCCTCTTAGGTCCTTTGCAGAAAAGCGCTAATTTTTCATACTTCTTAAACTTTATTTCCCTAAAATTATAGAATAAATAAAACTCTAAATTTTTTGGAGCACACCTTTACCAGCTTGAGAATAATGAGAATAAGGAAATAAAAAGAATCGAATACTAATAAGATTTAAAAATATTAAGAGCTCACTTTTGCTAGCTTAAAAAGTCTTCATTACAAAAAAAACTGAAAATTTTAGAGGAATGCAGAATGAGAATTCTTAGAAATTAATGATCGTCTGTGTAGCCTCAGAGAACCTAAGAGGATAGAAGAAATGAAGAATGTCGAATACCTTCTAGGTAGGGCAAAACTTGAGTACACCTTTTTTCCCGGCCGAAATGATATCAAAAATATGTCTTCTAAATTTTTCTTAGCTCCACTACTGCTGTACAGAAAAACCCTTATTTCTCAGACTTCTCAGACTGTACTCCTCTAAAATTATTGAATAAATAAAAGTTGTAAACTTTAGGACCGCATTTTTTGCTAGCTTAAAACGTCTTCATTACAAAAAAAAATGAAATACAGACTGAGATGTCTGAAAAATGTTCTCTCGTCTGCACAACAGAATAGGACATAATAATAACAATAATATACTTTATTCTCTCTTAAATTAACAAAACTACGAGTAGTAGGGGGAACTAGCCGATTCTAGAACCTCCTCTGACCTTAAGGTTCGTGAAGATGTTCTAGAATAGGCTAGTTCAAGGTGATTGGCCTTGATTTTCATATGACCTTGACCTTGAAATGACCTTGATATATATAAATGACCTTGACATCAAATGTCCTTGACCTTCAAATGCCCTTGACCTTTAAGTAACCTTGACCTTAAAATTGCATGACATTTAAATGGCCTTGACATTCAAATGGCGTTCAACTTGTAATGACCTTCAAGTAACCTTGACCTTTCAAATACATGTTATCCTTTTCAACTAGGAGAGAGGGAACGCTGGATTTAAATTGTTTCCGTTTATTTGCAATTCGCAAAATGAATCCAGTGTGGGTGCGAAGAGTAGGTATTGCTATAAAAATTATATATAAAAAAGAAATGAAGAAAGTCCAATTTTGATACCTTATAGAAAGTATCAAAAATACTCTTTCTTCATATCTCTTAGGTCCTCTGCAGAAAAGCCCTTCTTAACTTTAATTCCCTAAAATTATAGAATAAATTAATCTTTAAAAATTTTGGAGCACAGTTTTACTACCTTAAAACGTAATCGTTACAAAAAAAAACAGATAAGAACCAAACAGAATAAAGAAATGAAATTAATCGAATACATAACTAAGAGCATTTTAAATACCTTGATGCCTAGAAGGTATCAAAGAAACTTTTTCCTCCTCTCTTGCTCAGACTTCTCAGATTTAAAGGAACGAACAAGTTCGAATACATTTAAAGCATTTTTTCGTATTCATCATATTTTCAGGTGCTGCAGTACAGAAAAACGCTTATTTCTCTGATGATTATTTCGTATTAGCCCAAACATACTTTTCTACATATTTAAATAAGAAAAGTATGTAAAACAATAGCAAAATGGGAGTTCCTTATTTATGTCTTAAAAAGGAGGAATTAATTGCAACCAAATAAAAGGAAATATTTCTACCTGAACGTTTTTCTGAAACTTTTTTCTTTACTAATCAATTACGTTTTATTCATATTATTCAATGACGATATAAATTAATTATACGATAAAAACCGAACTGAAAGAAAATCGCATCCATAAACATCAGCGATCGCGGCAATAAAAAAAATGTTGAATAGAATATCATCTCCATAAAATAACGTCCTCCTATAGATTGCACGTGTACCTGCACGAGGCAATACATCAAATATCTATTTATGATGTGTAGAAATATGATTTGTAGACTACTGCACGGCTTTATATCCCCTTTTTTTCTCTCCAGATAAAGATCCGGAACGAATCACAGAACATGTTATTTTCAACAAAGAGGTTAAATTATTGCTTCTGGATGATTTTTTTTCTTTGATATTTCATATAGCGAATCGGTAATGATATTAGGGTTTTTAATTAAATTATCTGGTGAGACGAAATGAGATAACTTTCCGAACGAGCAAAAATACATGTCCTGGCAGATTTCCAATCGTAATAAACAGTATTTAACCAAACGAACGAATTTATTATGCGACGGAATTTTATTACAATACGTTTCGCTTAATATTATATATAGATCAAGAATGTATGAACCGTTCGACAATGGTTAGGTTTTTGTAATAAAAATCATCGGCAAAGCAAACGTTCGCCCATTTCACCGGGGCTCGCTTAACCGTTCGGAATTCATATATAAAAATTAGGGATGAATGGCGCCGGAAACGATCGCGCCGGATGGCCTCCAGGCACCGTCCAGATACCAATTAAATTACATTACAATAATAAAGTCCTGCGGATCCTTCTAATACGGACCAAGGGACATAAAATTCTACGAGTTTTTCAATGCGTTTATATATATAGACGAAGGTATGTCCCGATATGAAGACATTCACGCCGAACACGAGTATTGGGGTTGATTATATGAAACGCACGTGACCCGCATAACCACCCCCTGAGAAAAGCAGAAAAAAAGTGTGGGACGTAGGGCAGAGATATATCGCTGTTTTACTTAAGCCCTCGTATTTTTCCCCACCAGAAAAATGGTGAAGATACGATGAGAATACCAACAAAAAAAAACATCCAGCAAAATGTAATCACTGTACCGTACGTTTGCGGGTTAAAGGTGCGTGGTAATTTCAACGTGTAATAAAGCTAATTAGGGAATTTACCATTCCTCATGCACGTCCCATAAATGCTACTAATTAGATAACACTATTCCAGACGCAGATTACTAATTACGCCCCGTATCCCGGCGCATCCACCATTTTGGCGAATTGCATATTTTCTTCTTATTAATATTATGGTAATAAACATTAAAAAGACTGTTTACGCTTACGATTTTCTGAACCGCATTTAAGGTAACGGCATTATGTGGCGTGAATAAAATTAAGTAGAACACGTCTAAAATGGCGTTTTGTTGCGAATAAACTCACGTCCAACGTAAGTGGCAACAAAGGGAGCTCATGAATACGGTAACGTCGGCGAAAGAGTGACCTTTTTGGAAGTCTCGGTCGTACTAAACACAATGCACGATACCAGAGTGCAACATATGCAATTCCACGCACACGTACACTTGAATATACAGTATGAACACGCTTTCGACACATACATGCATGCACATATTAAAGCCACGTAGATTATCAGCGGTGCGGAGGTGGGTTTTTGCGACCTTATTAACATAAATTAGGCAAATTCCTGTTTGTGCGGACAGATAAAACCGATGGTTTAAATTAATTTGTTATCAAGAGAAACATGTGTTAACAGTAATTAATGTCAGAATAAATGACAATATTAAATTTTTATTATATTTATTATTTATTCATTAAGTAATGAAAATTATTTAAAAAACATGATTATTAATAAAATATATTAAGTTCCTTTATAATTCTTAGTTTTTGTATAATTTACGTCAATTTCTTAAGAATGTTTTGATTATATTTAATGATTGGAGGGATAGAGTTAGGATATGATGTTTTTATTATAAAAATTAGTTAAAGTTTCTTGTAAAATTTATGTCAATATCTTAAGAATGTTTTACTAATTGAAGGTGGGATAGAGGCCACCCACCCACCCTACATATGCACTTTTATCTAAACCACAAAAGTGTTTTATTTTAAAGGAAATTAAAAACGAAATCTTAAATTATTATTTTAAAAAAATACAACAGTGTTGATGAATGTTAAAATGTATATCTGTAGGGTGGGCGGGTGGTCTATAACCCACCCTAAAATCACTATAATACAAATGAGTGTTTAATTAAAGTTGCATAAATCATCAATTAAATAAATTGATTGAATATTCCGAGTTTATTTATAATAATTCTCCTTTGAGTTTCAATAAATTCTGTACAAAAAAAAATCTAATGATTCATATTTTTAGCTTAATAATTTTATTAAAAAGAGTGGAAACTCGAATTAAGCAAATTTTACAAATTTAATTACCGTATAAAGCCGTTATAGGTTCCCTAACGATATTTCATTCCGGGGGGCAATTTTATCAACCCGAAGTGGCGCGGCCCACCACTCTCACCCTCCCTACCAAGTTCCAATTTTCTTATATTTATATTTTACATCTCGGGCTTTTAACGCGGCCCCGTCGGAGATTTTCCGACTTATTACACCCGAATGGCGGTCGCGAATTTTCATTCGGCTGGAAGGTCCACTTTCGATTCCTCGTCCGGAAAGTATGGACTTTATTTAATTTTCGTTTTTTTTTTAGTTGATTAGATATTTATGGGATCAAAGGCTGAAACAAATGACTGTGCAGAGGGGAAAATGCTGGTTAATTTATTATGCGCAGAGGAGTGTGCCGCTCATTTGCATTAGAATCGAATGCTGAATAATAAATAGCGTTTTGAATTACTAAATAGTGATGGACTAGGAATGTATAAGGAAATATTAAACATTCGAAATTAAATAAATCATTGTATAATTATTAAAATAAATTATTTTCTTTACTTCAATAATGTATTGCGCAGTGGAAGCCTTTAAGATTCAAGAAATGTATAATTGGTTTGAATATTTTTTTTACTTTACCTATATAGAATATATTGAGCCTGTATGCTACCCTCCAATCAGTAAAACATCATCAAAAATTATTTGAAAAATTTGTATGAATAAATCTCTAAAAATTGCAATTATTTTATGTTTATTTATATTTTACAACTTCTAATTAAAACCCTCGCTTATGTTTTACTGATTTAAGGGTGGGATAGAGGCCACCCACCCACCCTACATATACATGATTACTTTAATTGCTAATCATTGGTGATTTTGCTGCTAAAAACAATCAAACATTTTATGTAATTAAAAATAAAACAAAATCAAAATTTAAGTTTAAATATAAATGACTTTCTATAGCTAATCTTATTTAATTTAGATTTAAAGTCTGCCCACCCATTGTGCATAAAAATTTCATTAATTTCCTCACCCAAAAATTTTACCTTTTCAATTTATTTTTTATTCAAAAAGTTCTGTAATTAATTTTACTCTAAACCGGGAAACAATCAGTAATTGTAATTTATATGTATATGTAGGGTAGGTGGATGGCCCATATCCCACCCTCCAATCAGTAAAACATCAACAAAAATTATTTGAAAAATTTGTATGAATAAATCTCTAAAAATTTCAATTATTTTGTGATTATTTATATTTTACAACTTTTTATTAAAACCCTCGCTTATGTTGTACTGGTTTTAGGGTGGGATAGAGGCCACCCACCCACCCTACATATACATGATAACATTAATTGCTAATCGATGATGATTTTCCTGCTAAAAACAATGAAACCCTTTATGTAATAAAAATAAAACAAAATCAAAATTTAACTTTAAATA
Source organism: Ontholestes murinus (assembly GCA_963969525.1). NCBI lineage: Eukaryota > Metazoa > Arthropoda > Insecta > Coleoptera > Staphylinidae > Ontholestes > Ontholestes murinus. Next base: position 10,844,814 of record OZ018391.1, on the reverse strand, counting down.
TAAATCACTTTCTATAGCTATTCCTATCTAATTTATATTTAGAGTCTGCCCACCCATCATGCATCAAATTTTTACTAATTTACACAATCAAAAATTTTACCTTTTTAATTTCTTTTGTTTTTAAAAAGTTTTGTAATTAATTTCAATGGAAACAGCGAGACGATGAGGAATTAAAGTTTTTATGTATATGTAGGGTGGGTGGGTGGCCTCTATCTCAACCTCCAATCAGTAAAACATCAACAAAAATTATTTGAAAAATTTGTATGAATAAATCTCTAAAAATTGCAATTATTTTATGTTTATTTTTATTTTACAACTTTTAATTAAAACCATCGCTTATGTTTTACTCATTGGAGGGCGGGATAGAGGCCACCCATCCACCCTACATATACATGATAACTTTAAATACTAATTGTTGACGATTTTGCTGCTCTATCCCACCCTCCAATCATTTTGGAAAAACCTTTACAATCCGGAGGAAATTTCTAAAAAATTTAGATAAGATAAAGTAGGAAATGGTGGAAATATTTTCACAAAATTAAGAAGTGATGGAATTTTTAGGAATTTGGAAGAGAAATTGCAAGAAAATCTTAGAAATCTGAAAGAGAAATTTTTATAATATTCAAGAACTCGCGAGGAAAGTTGACACATTTGGAAGAAATCCTTGAAATTCTATAATCCTGAGATAAACAAAATGCAAAAAATATGGAAGTTTCGAAAAAAAAATTCTAAATACGAGAGCGAAAATTTCTGGAAAATATAGACAAGTCAAAAATGAAGAAAAAATATTGAAAAATTCTAAGAATTTGGAAAAAATTGCAAGAAAATTTAAGAAATCTAGAAGAAAATTATCTGAAAAATTTTAGAACTCAAAAAAACTCGAAATCCGAAAGAGAAAATTTCTGGAAAATTCAGTTATAAAAAAGCAGGAACTGGTGTACAAATTTTTGAAAATTTAAACAAAACCAAATGCTGCAAAATTCTATGAATCTGAAAAAAGATTGCAAGACAATTTTAGAAATTTCAATTTTTGCAATTGTATCAACTTGGCTTTGGGTACTTACTTAAATTCCAAACTCCTTATGTTTAACGTCAATCATCTTAGCTTTTATAATATGTGGTTCTTAAATCTTCGAATGAATAAATCGGAATTTATATCAACACCAAAAAAGATTAAGCCATTTTAATTTCAAAACTATCCTTCTTTCCTTTTTTAGAGATTACAATCTTTAAATATATAGAACTGTGTCTGATGGATAAGGATAGCAAAAAGAATTGCGGGAAAATTGTAGAACCCTTGAAGAAAATTTTCGGAATTCAGACAAAAATTCTGAAAAATTTAAATAAAGTAAAGTTCTAGGTAAGCATTTCCTATTATTGAATAATTCTAAGATTTTGAAATAGACAGTGAAATAAAATTATAGAAATCAATAGAAGAAATTTCTGAAAAACTCTTGAACCCTCAAAAAAATTGTCAAATTCAAAAAAATTGAAAAATCGAAAATATTTGAAAAATTTTGGAAAGTAAAGATTAAAAAATTGAAAATTTTAGGAATTTAGAAGGTAAATTGCAAGAAAATTTTTAAAAACTGAATGAGACTTGCTGGACTATTCTAGAACTCGCGAACAAAGTTAATACATTTGGAAGAAATTGGTAAAAATTCTAGAAGCTTCAATGAAGATTTTCGAAATATAAGAGAGAACTTTTTTGGAAAGTATAGATAAATTAAAGTAACTAATGGTGGAACGATCTTCACAAAATTGAAGAAAAAATATTATAAAATTCTAGGAATTCGGAAAAAATCATTCTAAGAAAATTCATTATTTTTAATTTGTTGTAATTCTTAAATTTTAATGACGTTTTAAATTTGTAGCTCTAAATTTTGTATTTATGTGGTTTCTTTATTTTATGACTTATTTTTAGTTTGTTGTCCTAAAATTTGTATGTTTTTATAATATTTTAGTAATTTTTTAAATTTTAAGTCATAGTTTTAGTTTGTTGTCTTCGTGTGCGCGTTCTTAAGATACTCTAATATGTATTTGGAAAATTTAGTTATACTTAAAGCGTTTTATTCATTTATAATATGTATTATATTTTACATTGCACCTAAATAGACTTAAACGTAAATAAACAAATTAAAATCTTGAAGAAGATTTCTGTAAAAATCTAGAAACCTCAAGGAAAATTTTCAAACTCCTGGCAAAATTTAGAAAATAATAGTAAACTTTAAGAAAGTTATGGAAATCCGGAGAGGAACAAGTCAGATAATATTAAGATTAATAAAGAAACTGCTGAAAATAAAATCTAGAAGAGAAATGATTGGATAACAAATACATAAATTATAAATTCCACATTTGCAAATCATCATAAAAAATTCTAGAAAATTTTTCTTTTTTCTGAAAATCTTTACAATTTTTTTTTAATCACGAAAGATTCAGACAAGAAAATGTTATAAAAATAAGATTTAAGAAATTTTGAATAGAAATTGCAAGAAAATTCTAGAAAATCATCACAAATTGAAGAAGAAAACTGCTGGGAGATTGTTTGAAGAAGATTCTTGAAATACGTGAAAGATATACTTAATAAAAAAGAAAAATTCTCGAAAATTTTTGTTTTTCTGAAAATCTTTACATTTTTTTTAAATCACGAAAGATTCAGACAAGAAAATGTAAAAAAAAAATAAGATTTAAGAAATTTTGAAGAGAAATTGCAAGTTAATTCTAGAAATTTGTCACAAATTGAAGAAGAAAACTTTTGGAAGATTCTTTGAAGAAGATTCTTGAAATACGTGAAAGATGTACTTAATAAAAAAGAAAAATTCTCGAAAATTTTTGTTTTTCTGAAAATCTTTACAATTTTTTTTAAATCGCGAAAGATTCAGATAAGAAAATGTAAAAAAATATGATTTAAGAAATTTTGAAGAGAAATTGCAAGAAAATTTTAGAAAATGGTCACAAATAAAAGAAGAATACAAATGCTGGAAGATTCTTTGATGAAGGTTCTTGGAATACGTAAAAGATACACTTCTGAAATATTTACATATGATAAAGTAGGATAATAAGTTAAGATAAGGCCACGTGAAAACATTCTAGATAAAATAATTTTTATTTTTAAATTTTAAAAAATGTACTAGAAATCTTGAAGAGATATTTTAAGAGAATTCTAGAAATCTAGAAAAAAATGCTTTATTATTCTAGAACCCTTGAAGAAACTTCTCGAAATCTGAAGGAGAAAATTTCTAAAAAAAAAGATAAGATAAAGTAAGACATTTAATAAGTTAAGTACCTCTAAACGATATTATGTTTTAAAATATAGTTAGTTATGTGTAAAAACGTGGGGCTTCTATACTTCATGGTGCATCTTTTGTAGGTTTGGAAACGATCTTCCTTCCCGCAAAAAAATACTATGTATCTTTCATTGTTTTTTTTAATGGCCTGGATCCTTTAAAAATATTTCTTAGACTTAGATACAGAAATGATAATGTGGTTCTCTAGGGTAAATCATTTTTTCTCTCCAAAAATGGGGACTAAAAACTGAATAAAAGCAAGTATAGAAGATTGTGGATATCGAAGAGGATACTAGCTCCCTCATCATAATGATCAAGAAAGGGTTTGAGTGGAAGAACATATTTAATTGTAAACTCCGCCCGCGCTTCTTTTGGCCAAAATTTTATGTGTGTTTTTTTATTTTTGTTAATTTGTTAATATGTATTATTTTAAAAAGAAGACTGAAGATAAATAAATAAATAAATAAGCTCCAGAAAGGCTTAAGTTGCTTAGGTCTTAAAGATCTACACCTTCGTCTTCTAGAAATATCGTAATGGTACCAAAGCGGGATGCTTCTGTTTGTTTTGGTGTACATCTTAAGTAAGGACTTCGAATGAATTTTTCTTTGGCTAAAAATTCTAGATGATCTACACATATAATTAGTATTTTTGGAATTGTTTCAGCTTGACTTTGGGTACATAAATAACAAAATTTAACGTCAAATCTTTGAAACTAAATATCAGTTTATATCAAGGTCAAAAGAAACTTGAGCCATTTTGATCTCAAAACCATCTTTTTCTGCGTTTTTATGCTACAATCTTTGAATATATTATAGGACTGTGTCTGACTGTTGAGAATAGTAATAATATTTTTTTATTAAATTATATTTATTATTCACAGAACTCTGTTACAACTAAAATTAAAGTTTTGATACGCTTGTTTCATCTCTTGTCTTTTTATACACTCTAAAGAACTCAGGACCAGTTAACACTAAAACTTAAAAACTTTGAAAAATCAAACATCCTAAGTTTTCTTTTGCCTTTCTTTGCCCCCTACAGTAATATAATCCTGCTAACACTGGAGTTTTAAGATATTAGTTTTATCCTCTCCTCACCACAGAACTCCAATCCAGCTAACACCGAATTTAAAGATGTTTCCCTCCTCCTTTCTTTATATATTCTTTGCAGAACACTATTACAATTTACATTCAATTATTAAGGTCCTTGTTTTCCATATTGCCTTACATTTGCCCATACAATTTAACTGAACATTGAAATTTTGAGTTATTTCCTCCTCTTGCCTTTTTATACTCTCTATAAAACTCTGATACAGCTAAGAGAGGATTATTTCAGATCTTTTAAAATTATATCAACTTGGTTAGGACATAAATAATAATTTATCTTTTCAACTTCTCAAGATTTTTCAATATGCTGTTCTCAAATCCGTACCTACAAATTGGAGTTTATTTCAGGCTATAAATAAACAAAAACCTCTTGGGCCTTAGTGCAATTTCCACATTTTAGGGCTATATAATTTTCGATGCTATTGTGGAGCTGTAAAGTAAGATGTTACTCCAGCTAATACTAAATTCTTGATAAATTCGATACTTGTTTTGCTACATTCTTGATGGAACCAAATTTTCATATTGGGAGAAGTAATACACTTGTTATGTTATGTTCAAAGTTAAAACTGCACACAGTTTGAGAATGATCCGAAAGGACCGAAACACGTGTCAGTTACCTGATAATAAACAAATGGAACATAACAAGTGTATTACTTCTCCCAATATCCAAATTCTTGACATATTTTTGTCATCAAACTTTTCTATTCTCTTTGCAGGACTTATTACAATGAACATTAGAAGTGTACATTTAGGTAACATAAGGAAGCCTATTTGGTACAATTTACACAATGAAAATAAACACTGAAATTTTAAAATAATGAGTTTTCAAGCTTTATAATTTCTGAAGAAAGAGTGATCAATATAGTAAAAACTAAAGCTGAAATATGAAAAATATTATAATCTTTTCTTAGTATATTGGAGCTAACTAAAGTATTATAAAGACCACTGTCAATATCTGTGCCTACTTACCTCCATTCCTAATAAGACCAGAGTTTTAGCATTTTAGTATGTTTGTTCTTTTCTCTTGCCTTCCTATATTCTACAGAGAACTTTTATCCGAATAATACTGAAGTTTTATATTTATTTTCTCAATTTTCTGCACTCTCTGCAGAACTCTGGTACAAGTAATATGAATGAAACAAAAGTGTTTATCAATACTTTACCTATTGTTTCATAATGTTTCGCCAAGAGATAAGTGAGATTATATTTAAGAAAAAATCATTCACATGATAAACTCCAGTATTATCACTCGATAATACTGGAGTTTTGAGGTGATTCTTTGTATATTTCACAAATTGTCCAGCCTGGATTTTTAGATTTTTCTCAGCTTAACTTTCTATTCCGTTTTTAAAATTCAACTACAACTAACTCAAAAATTTTAAGGTAATTGTTTTCTTCTCTAATCTTTCTGTACACTCCAGAAATTTAAAGGCCGGCTAACACTAGAAATTTCATATATTGGTCTCTTCTTACTCTTCTATTCCCTCTAAAGGATTTAAGTACAGCTAACATAAGATAATTATATGTGGTAAAAAAATAGTAAGTAGAGAACTTTATTACAACTTACCCTGAAGTTTTTTTCTTCTCTCTATCTTTACAGAAATGTTTCTCTTCCTGCATTTCTATATTCTCTATGGAACTTGAGTGCAGATAACACTGGAATTTTAGAATATATGCTTTCTTGTCTTACTTTTTTGCACACTTCCCAGAATTATAGTCCTAGTTCCCAGAATCCTAGTCTAGGCAACTCTACCTCTTCCTATTCTCTTTACAAAACACTGCTAAAATAACAGAAGTTTTATTATGCTTGTTTTCTTCTCTTGCTTTCCATGCACTCCATAAAACAGAATTTAACACTCAAGACAAATTTTAAGGTATTTAACTTCTCTCCATAGGACTTTAGTTTAGCAAAAATTATATTTTGAGGTGTTTACTTTCTCAGTTTGCTTTTCTCTGCCCTCCGATATCTTTATTTCTACCCCTAACCAACAATGCAGTTCTATAATGTTTTTTTTGCTCCTCTAGCTTCTATGTCTTTTCTAAAAAAAGAATCTACAATTTTACTTAAACTGAAGCTTTATTTTTCTCCTCTTGTCTTTCTGTACTGTCTACAGAATTTTGGTACAAATTATATTAGAGTGTTTAGATATATTTTTTTCCTATTTACCAATACATTTTATCCCGTGAACTTAGGCAGTCTTTCGTAGTTGCTATAAAAGATTTTCTTCTGAAAGATAATAATAATGGAGTTATTAACAGTTAAGTTATTAGTGATGTGATTCTAAAAAATTACTTTTACTCTTACAGATAAAATAAATTTATACGTTAGAGCTATAGTGTGATATAATTATTACTACAGCCTTCAAACAACGTCTTCAAAGGAAACATCATTGTAGAACTTTGTTTATGATTTAAAAATTGGAAGATGGGATAGTGGCCACCCACCCACACTACATATACATTGTTAACTTAAGCTACAAGATAATTGTAAGGATTCGAATTTCAATTTCATACCTCTGATTATGATCTTGAAAATTAAAAATAAAAAGTACCTAAAATATTGTAGAAAATAACTTGTAATCATTTTCTCCACAGTTTATTAATAAGAAATAATAATTACAAGTTATTTTATATTGCATCATCTTCACGTAACTCATCAATAAACATTGTAATATAAGATGTTTGTTTTCTCCTTTTGACTCTTTAAACTTCATCTAACATTAGACTTTTTGAAACATTTTTTCCATCTTACTTTCTTATCTATATGAAAAACTTTTTCCAACTTACCTTTTTGTTCTCTTTATTGTAATAGAGAACATACATTGAAGTTCTAAAGAGTGATGGAAAAATCGTCTGCTTTTTGTGACCTTGTCGATCGATGCACATTTGGAGCCGTTTTTATAACTTTTCCATTACTCTCGCTAACATGTCGAACGAAATTCCTTCAATTTTTTTTGGATGGCGACCTACACTTCTTCCAAAGACCGAAGATGATGTTTAAAAACCTCGGCTTTGAAAAAAGTCACACGAGCTTAAATCAAGCAAATACGGTGGCCACAAAATTGATTTGACTCGTGAACTTCTCCTCGAAAATGTATCGTAAAAGACATTCTGTACGAGCAGTAGCTCCATCTTGCTAGAACGAGGTTCGCTAGGTTGTTTTCTTCTCGATAATTTTCAATTTTTGGACACAAGAAATTCTCCAACATGTCGCAGTATCGACTGGAATTCACAGCAACAGTATCTCCATTTTCTTGGAAAAAGTACAACCCAATGGTGCATGTGGAAGACACTTTTTTACTATAAAGAGGTCGTGTATGGAATTTTCGAGGGTTTTAAGCAGTTCAGTACCGAACATTTTGTTTATCACAGTGCCAAAAACATGTGCTTCGTCGCTACTCCATACAATACCTGTGGAAGGTACGGCTGCTCAACACTCCATACGTCTACCCCAGCATGTTTTATGTAATTCCTAACCAATGATAATCTTGTATGAACATAAATTAAGATCTATGTATCCTGTCCGAAATTCGAAGAACTGAACATCTTTTCGCGCAGAACGCGATAAAGACAGTTCTATGGAAACTCTCACTGCAGCAATATTTTCAAGTAATCTCACACTTTTGAGACATCTAGGTGGCGTTGTTTTAAGTACCGATGTTTTCTTACTCGTTGAAAGCACAGCAGAATCGTTTTTTGGTCTGGAGCACGTAAACCAAAAAAGACCACTGCGTGGCAGTTACAGATTCGCCGTTTAAAAAAAAAGTTTCCTCCAGAAAACCTTGATACTCCCCCGACCACGGCATGATGACTACTGAAAACTACATTATATACACCTAACAAGACATACAGCTCCTCCTTACTTGCTTCGAGGACTTCACAGTGCGAAAGGGAAAATTGGTAGTTACTTCTGCTACAAATAAAAGATTTTTCTCCTTTCAGCGCCTTTTATACTCCATCTAACACTAAATTTTTGAGATACTATTTCTTTTGGTTCTGTTTACTCTATTACAACTTACATCGAAGTTCTAAAGAGTGTACAATAGGGACTCAACACTCCGGACAACGAAAAAAACACTGAAATTTTTAAAATAAAGCATTTTGTTCTGAGTTTCAAGTTTTAGAAATTCCAAAGATGTGAAGTATAGGGATAGTAAAATTAAAACTGTGAATGAATAAGAATTTTGGATTAACCCCTGAAGTATGGTAAAAACAGCTGTCAATATCAGTGCCTTCTCATACTCCAGTTCTACCTACACCAAAGTTTTAGATTTATAGAATGTTATGTTATTCTTTCCTCTTCCCTTTGTAAAGTCTCAAGAACTTTAGTCCACATTACTCTCCTGCACTCTCTACAGAACTACACTAGGTTAAAGTATTATTTGTTGAGGTAGGTCAATTGTACGCTAGATTAACATTAAATTGAATAAAACACTATAACTTTGTTTGAATTACTTGAAAACTTTTTTATTGTGACTAGTTTCGACAAATTTAGCTTGTCATTATCAAACACTGTGTGTGTGTGTGTTATCGTGTTTTATTCAATTTACAAAAATGTATAACGAAGTAGAAGTCTACAACCTATGTAATGAATTGTTGACGTTAAATTATCTATAAAATACTGCTTGCGCAGTGGTGAATATGTGTTCTACTACATTCAAGACAATACTGCTTGCGCAGGCTTCAAACAGTAAATCTGCTACATTCATGAAAATACTTCTTAAAGCCTGCGCAAGCAGTATTGTTCTGAATGTAGTAGAACAGATATTCAGGCTCCATAAACGCGCCATTTTATGCGCCAATTAGAAACCCAGAAGATCGCTCGTTACCGGGGATCATCTATTAGAACGTTTGATAACCTAAGAAATTACTCACGTCGAGAAAAAGAAAACCTTAACTGTGTTTAGACATCAAATTTCGGCATTATCTTTGTAATGGAGTAACGAATTATTGACTTTAAATTATCTGCAAAATACTGCTTGCGTAGTGATAAATATCTGTTCTACTACATTCAAGAAAATACTGCTTGCACAAGCTTCAAGCAGTAAATCTACTACATTAAAAAAATACTACATTAGTGTACTACATTAAAAAAATACTGGTGAATATCTGTTCTACTACATTCAAGAAAATACTGCTTGCGCAAGCAGTAAATCTTCTACATTCAAGAAAATACTGCTTTGAAAGCCTGCGCAAGCAGTATTTTCTTGAATTTAATAGAATAGATATTCACCACTGCGCAAGCAGTATTTTGCAGATTGCTTCCTCTTGCTAGGCTCCATAAAAGCGCCACTTCTATTAGAACGTTTGGTAACTTCCTCACATCAAGAAAAAGAAAACTTTAACTGTGTTTAGACATCAAATTTTGGCATTATCTCTATAATGGAGTAGTGAATGAATAACGTTAAATCATCTGCAAAATACTGCTTGCGCAGTGGTGAGTATCTGTTCTGCTACATTCAAGACAATACTGCTTGCGCAGGCTTCAAGCAGCAAATCTCCAACATTCAAGAAAACACTGCTTGAAAACCCTGCGCAAGCAGTATTTTCTTGAATGTAGTAGAACAGATATTCACCACTGCGCAAGCAGTATTTTGCAGATTGTTTCCTCTTGCTCGGCCCCATAAACGCGCTACTTTATGCCAGAAGTACGCTTGTTACCGGGAATCGTCTATTAGAACGTTTGATAACCTAAAAATTCCTCACTTCACAAAAAAAACCTTAACAGTGTTTAGATATCAAATTTTGGCATTATCTTTTTAATGGAGTAACGAATTATTGACTTGCTTGCGCAGTGGTGAATATGTGGTGTATGCATGCGCAGGCTGCAAGCAGTATTTTCATGAATGTAGTAGATTTACTGCTTGAAGCCTGCGCAAGCAGTATTGTCTTAAATGTAGTAGAACAGGTATTCATCACTGCGCAAGCAGTATTTTGCAGATTGCTTCCTTTTGCTAGGCCCCATAATCTACCACATTCATGAAAATACTGCTTGAAAAGTCTGCGCAAGCAGTATTTTCTTGAATGTAGTAGAACAGATATTCACCACTGCGCAAGCAGTATTTTGCAGATTGCTCCCTCTTGCTAGGCCCCATAAACGCTTCACTTTATGCGCCCATTAAACGCCAGAAGATCGCTAGTTACAGGGAATCATCTATTAGAACGTTTGATAACCTAAGAAATTCCTCACGTCAAGAAAAAGAAGACTTAACTGTGTTTAGATATACAATTTTGGCATTATCTTTATAATGGAGTAACGAATTATTAACATTAAATTATCTGCAAAATACTGCTTATACGTTAAAATAATATATAATTTATTGAGGTAGGTACTAATTATAACAAGTTAGTTTTGCAGGGCGTTAAAACTAATTAATCAGTAAAACTATTTTAATAAACCTGTTTAATTAATCCATTTAATTTAATTGATTTTAAAGCGATAAATCGTTTTTAATTTTTATCAAAATACTATTTCTTTTGCTTACTTGTGACTACTTTAAAAACCATTTATTGCCTGTTAAAGATTGTAATCAGAGAATTAATATATCTATATAAACAATAAAGTTAATACACTTTTTTATAAGACCGTAGAGCTTACTTTAGATTTATCAGATATTATCCGTATAACTCTGTAAAGTCGTAACTTGCGCCGAATCTAGTGTGCAGCAATTCCGAGTTTCGATCCACTATACCTTGATATACAGCACAGGTCCAAGGATAATATTTAAACTGCCTGCGGGCCGAAAGCTGAGCTTGTGGAAATTGTGAAATATGTACTCTTGAAAAGAGAGCAGAAAATAAAAATAACATATCGCTGCGGGGGCCTCTCCTCTTTTTTCCTGATGTACACACGCAAACGATCGGACCATCAATGGGTCGCATTCAGCAACGCATAGAGGATGAAGAGAAAAAAAAATGATATACACGACTATGCTAATGTTATCGTGTGCGGGTGGCGGTTTTTACGCTCGCCCACCCTCTCGCGAGACGAAATCCCGCTTATCTGACCGCGCATTGTATTATTACACAGCAGCACGTTATTTAATACAGTCCGTGATTTATTCGAGTTGATATCAAGACTTATATACATACACATATTTCATATCTTCAGTTAGGACATAATAAAACGTCGCTTGCCCGGCTGACAAATAAATAACAATTTCTCATGGATGCAAGTGGAGGAAGTTCAACGCATAAATTCTATTTACAAATTGTGCTATACGAGCGGACGAGGATCCGCTACATTCATTAAATCTCGTATTTCCACGGAATCGTCGTTGAAAATACTGCTAGGTATATATTTTATTCAGCATTATCTCGCTGCTTGTAAATTTTACACATATGTAGACATCATCACCTAATTTTAAACAAATGATAATTCTTTATAAACATATGAAGACACGTGTTTCGATATATCGATCTCATCAGTACGGCTTTAATTATTTTATATTAAAATCAAGTAGATATTAAAGAAATAATCATTGTATTTAAACGAGTTGTAATTAAAACACGATAACGTTGTTTTTTGTTGTTTTCTACCATCAGATAATGTATTTAACTGTTAAATAACTAAAAACTAATTATTTGTGAAAGCTTTAAATCGAGCTTGAATTCAGTTGATACGGTTTCAAACTTTGTTTTAGAATACATCAAACACCACACATGACTACGTCATTATACACCCTTGAGAATTGGTACACTAGCTCATATATAATAATAATCAGTCCTTTGTAATATGATACAAGTGGCTAACACTCACCGTGCAATTGTGGTATATTTATGCATTTGGTAAATTTGCAGCCTTTAATCTCTAAAATTAGTTACTATAAACATAAAATTTATTCGAGCGTAATAACTTATTTCATCAAATTTATGAAAACCTAACTGAATTTCACACCGTCGGTTTCCGATCTAATTGAGGGAACGAATGCAAATGGTCGTGATGATTAGATGAGTGTAAAGTGGATTTTAATTACGAGCGAAAAGTGGGCGCGAGTTCGCGATGTGCGCTAATTGTTACTAACGACGTTATCAGGCAACTGAGAGGCGTCGGCGGGGTGGTTAAATTACACATAAGAGGTGAGAGATCTAATTATGCTCTAGCAGAGAAAAAAAAAATAACCACCCCGAACCCCCGCCCCTCAGACTCATCACTATTCATCGAAAGATTCCCTCTTTATTACGGCTTGTTTATAAGCGTCGCCCACTTTTGTGTAAGCCCCGAGCCCTTTATTGCACTATTTAAAATTCGCACGGAACTTTTTTACATTTGCATTTCAACGAGAAATATTCATTAACTTGGGATTTTAATAAGTTCCACGCTTGTAGCGATTCCGTTTCACTTTTATTATGAGCGCCCCCCGACGACGTTAACTTTTATGACGCGAAAAGCTTTCCACACCCACAATAAAAACAAGCCCCATTATTATAACGTAAAAATTATATACATTACACGTACAGAATGTACATGAATACGTAATTTCTTCAACTACGTAGCGGACGTGCTAGACAAAGCGCTCTGAATGTCCAGAATTAAAACGTGTAAAGAATAATGAAATCGTGACGAGAAGAAAATATTCCAAATAGTCTATTGTAAAAATTAGTGGAAATCTTGCAAAAACATTATTTAATTTTTATATTGCGTTTATGTGTTTAAGAAAATATGTACGAGGGATAGTAAGAAAGTTTGATTGTTCTCTTCATATTTTTTGTAACTAATAATCTCGTAATAAAAATAATAAATAAAAATCATCAATTCTCTCTTATCCCAATTCCGCAATCATCATCACATTATCCCTACTATTGACCCTTAAATAATGCAATATTTCCCCCCGCTTCACGATCGTTATATTAGTTTGCACTTGTGAACTCCATGAGGTGCGAAGGATTAATAAAGGCGATTGGATGTCGACGATTCGTAATTAAGTGGAGTGCTTTTTTTCGTTAGTGTGCGAACGTGAAAATTGCCAGCGGCGTTATCTTTATTATCATAGATCCAGTTCATCTCTAGCATGAACAGGCCCTGTGGGATACGCGAGGGCTGCACAATTTTCCTTTTTCTGCCATGGACGCCCTCGCCACGAATGGAAATAAAAGGCGACTTGGGGGTAATAACGCGCATTAAGTGTGGTTAAACTTCAGCGATGGGAAAAACACGCACGTTCTTATGAAAGCAATAAAACTAATTAATAATAATTCAGATTGTAAATCAACAACACAATTTAAATGCAAACGTTTAATACAGATAAAATAAACATTCGAAAAGTCACGAGTTCGATAAACAAACTAAACTAAAGCGCGATAAGGGCGAATCCGGAGTGTTAATTTCCAGGAGTTTTGTGCGGTTGAAACATTTATCGTATAGATTATTGTCCGCCGGTAAAATTAAAGCTCCGAACGTTTTCGACGTCGTTATCTCAACAGGCCTTAGCAGCATTTTTTAAATATTTACCTCGCCCCACTCTTGCGAAAGCTCCGAAGTTCAGCAACTTGCCAAGTAACATTAATCCGACGTCCGCCGCTCCTGCAACAACTCGGCAGAAATGAAAAACCCCGGGAATCAATTATTTAATTATTTCTCGGGTCTGCTCGCTTGTTAATACAAGTACACTCCGGCGAACACTTCACCAACTTTCCAACTAATAAATTATTTCGCCCTTCAAGTTCAATATTGGAAACAAAGAATTTTGCTTGAATCTACTTGTTACGTAATCTCGCGAACTATTTTATATTTGTATTAATACACAAACATTTCCTTGTAGAAAAATGTACTGGGTAACAAATAATTTTTAAAAGTATGCATGTAACTAATTAATTAAAAACTAAATTCATTAAAGTCTGCAATAAACTCCAGACACATTCCCTATATATTTATTTGTCTGATTTTGTATTATTTAACAAAACATCTACTTTCATTTAAAGTTTAAGTTAATATTTAAAATCTGGTTTGTGTACATAATAAAACTAAATTATTACTTTGATGTATTACTTTAATTATACTGTTGTGACTATATTTCAGCAATATTATAATATAAACAATATATTAATTAAATCTGTTTATCTAAACACATGACAAAGGAATGACACAAAAAACTTTTCTGAAATGAAACTTGAAATGTACTTTGATATTTGTTTTTTCAACCTTCGCCAAATATATGTATAATAATAAAAATATAAGTAACATCAAATATAAATAATTACAGGAAATAAATGGAAAGGTACAAAATAGGCAATAGATAAAAAACCTCAAATTAAACTAATATAATATAATATAGGTATTATAATAATATATATTCTCTAGTTAAAAATTAAAACTTATTTCTTATACATACTAACAATTATATTACATCATTTAATCAGGTATACCTTCTATAGCCGGATCGGCCATTTCGAATATGTTATAATACTTCGAACTCCTCTTCGCAATATCATATGCCGTCTCATTACTGTTGTTGACTAAGTTCGGCTTTATAAATGGGTGCATAAGCAAAAGCTGGACTAAATCATAAACCATCCCATGACTTGCAGCAATATGTAAAGGTGTTTGTTCTAAAATGTAATTAATTATAAAACGTAACACCAAACAGGATTTATTAGTAATAAAAGTATTAAACAAGATTATTTTCTTTTGCTGAAGATTTCTTGTGCATATCTGTTTCCAACAATAGTGTAGTGCAATAAATATCAATTATATTTAATGTAGTTACTTGAATACGTGAATTGAAAAACAGTTATATTCCTTTCTTCACTTCACACTTCAAAGTGAAATAAGGAATATAACTGTTTTTCAATTAAATGATCAATTATATTAATTATTTACTGTTTGAATTTAATTCTTTAAACTTCAAATTTAAAACATACTTCCTTCAGACATAGCATTAACATCTGCACCCCGCTGGATCAACTTTAGAGCGATCTCCTTGTGATTCCACTGGCAACACGAATGTAATGGCTGCCACAACATCTCGGATTTCGTGGAAAAGTCTGCGCCATTATTCAGTAAAAATTCAACTATTTCAATGTGGTTACTCGAACACGCTCGATGTAGAGGAGTGTAGCCATCCTTATCCTTAACATTCACCAAATCTGGATTGTTCTCTACTAATTCCTTCACTTTTTCCAAGTCGCCATTATCAGCTGCCCATAGTATTTCTTTCTCTGGAGTTTCTGTAATAAACATAAAAATAGAATTGAGGAATTTAGGAATCATTGAATGAGAGCCTGCTTTTTAATATTTTTTTAATAAGTTT
This sequence comes from Ontholestes murinus, assembly GCA_963969525.1. Classification (NCBI taxonomy): domain Eukaryota; kingdom Metazoa; phylum Arthropoda; class Insecta; order Coleoptera; family Staphylinidae; genus Ontholestes; species Ontholestes murinus. Next base: position 10,829,175 of record OZ018391.1, on the reverse strand, counting down.
AAAATAAGTGGAGTGAACCTAATACAAAAACCTCATGAAACCATGATTTAAATATTTATCCATCTATTCATGAGTGTTATATATTTTTGTTATTATCTACTACAAATATCATTTATAAATCAAAACTGAAGCAAAGCATTATTGTTGCCTTCTTATGTTGTAATCTACAGAGCTTTTAAACATTTTTTTTTATTCCTAGTAATATTAATCCACAGACAAATTAGTTGTAAGACTAGTTCTAAATAAGTAGGACATTTATTATCACATTCTAAACTCTAATATACACTTAAAGTTCTTACAAAATTAAAACAAAGCATTGTTATGACCTTCTTACATTGTAACCCAGTATATATGCATTAAGTAAGTATTACACTTAGCCTCTCCTTCCCACAAAGCTACAGACATAACTTTTATAAGCTAAGACACATTCATTATCAAACGAATAAGTTGTAAAACTACTTTAAATAGGATGTTCATGAACACAGTTTACTTATCCTCACAAATAAGCTTAATACACGTTTTAATAAGAGGTAGTATTACTCACCATGTGGCTTATTTTCTACATCAACATCACTTAAATCATCATCCCATCCACTGACCAGAAACCTAGCATCCTCCATCGTTTACAAAAAATTTTAGGTTATCCAAAACACTGACAGTAACCATTGAGTACATATATAAGATAATTATAATACTAACAGTTTTTAAAATTGAAATTCCTTTAATAATCATACAATCTATTAAATTATCGCATCGGGCACAAATTTTATTATTACTTACAAATTTAATTTATATAAAATGTGACTTTTAATCGAATAAATTATGATTTTTAAAGAAGTAAGAATCCTGGCAACGCTGTAAATTAATTGTACGAAACAAACACCAGGTGTCACAATGTTTACAAAAATATCTACCCATCTATATTAATTATGGTAAACAATGGGATTCGAGGTTGGGCTGTCGTGAGAGTAACACGTCCGAAATCCTTGTGCTAGTATAAAGTAAGTGTTCTTATATCCCACTTTTTTGTGTTCTTTTTTATCACTTTATTAATTTCTATCGCGTAGTTTGAGTTAATTTGCATTTTTAGGGGTTTTTATTTTTTATTATGGCGTCTGCATCGGGGGGCCAGGTGCCTCCAGATAAAGTTCGCAAAAAACAAGATTTAGAGATTGCAGAATTTAACGAGAAAGATAAGGGACCATTTATAGTATATGTTGAGAAAAAGTATGATGAGGGATCTGAGATTCCTTCTTTGCATCCCATGGCAGTAGGAAGGAGTATATTTAAAAGGTACAATGCAATTACGTCAAGAAGGGGGAGGAATAGAGTTGGGCTCAGTTTTTCCAGTAGGGACGAAGCAAACAGTTTTCTTAAAAATACAGAATTTATAACACAAAATGGATGGAAAGCATTCATTCCTAATTATTCAATTTTATCGAGAGGTATTTTAAGGGGGGTGGATCCGTCTTTAGAGGAGCAAGAGATCAAGGACAATATTAACTTATCGAACAACAGATGTGAGGTTATGTATGTTAAGCGCTTGAATAGGAGAGTTACTAAACCGGATGGGCAGGTTGAATTCGTAAGAACACACTCAGTAATTGTGGATTTTCGTGCAGATAGCCTACCTTCTGTGGTTTATTTGTTTTGTACTGCTATAACTCCTGATGTGTACTCGTATCCGGTAATCCAGTGCTATAGGTGCTTAAGGTACGGTCACAGTAAGAATGTTTGTAAGGGTTCAGAAAGATGTGCGAAATGTGGAGAGGACAATCATTCAATTGTGAATTGTAAGGCTAATATTAGTGTATGTTGTCATTGTTCGGGCAACCATCTGTGTACAGAATTTGGTACTCCAGCTAGTATGAGGTTATGTCCGGAGTTCAAAAGGCAAAGGGCTATAAAAGATTATATGACGCAAAACAAAGTTAGTTTTTTTGAAGCGGTAAAAAGATTTCCAAAATTATCTGAAAATACTTCTGTGGCTAATAGTAAGGTAGTAGATAATGGCAATAGGCCTATATTTAATTACCGTTCTTTTCCAGTTTTGAGAAACTCTGAAGGAAGTGCAAGAAATACCAAAAATAATGAGTCTTCGTATGTTTCAATCACAAAAAGGCGTAAGGTTAGCTCTCCTACAGAGTCAATCAAAGAAATTGAACTCAAGAAAAGACACAAAGAAATTGTATCGTCTAAAATGCCAAAATTACCGCCGAAACTGTGCTTTAGGGATCGTTCTCCCTCGATGGAGTGCGATGATCTAGAAGTTGATGTAGTTGAAAATTTTTTGTCATCGCCAGCGCATTTGACCGATGCTCAATCAATGTTATATGAGGCATTTATGAACAAATTGTATAATAATGATGTAGAAATTTTATCTTCTATTTTATTGCATAACAATGGGAATGAAGATGAAGGTTCTCAGTTGGAATATTAGAAGTTTTAGGGCAAATAAAGAATCATTAATTAATCTAAATGATGAAATTAAACCGGATATTATTTGTCTATCGGAAACCTGGAATCGTTACCAAAATATTCATTTGGCAGGTTTTAAAAGTATTTGTAATAACCGTGAAGATGGTAAAGGTGGGGTAGCAGTTTTGGTAAAAAATTTCATACAGTGTTGTGTTATTGACATATCAAATATTAAGCTTCCGCAGCATTGTCAATTCATTTTAATCCAATTTGATTCTTTTGTGTTGATAACGGGGTATATTCCCCCGAATATTAAGTTCCCTTTACTAACATGGAGGAAGATTTATGATAAATGTAAAGCTTCAGTCATTTTCCTTGGGGACTTTAATTGTCATTTAAAATCATTGAATGGTTTTTTTTCAAACCAGAATGGCTCTATATTAGAGGAGTTTGTAGATCAGAAAGGAATCATTATTCTTAATGACATGAAACCCACTAGATTGAACAATTCTGATAACTTAAAGAGTATTATTGACCTGTGTATGGTGTCTTCAGACCTTGGGGGGATATGTAATAGTCGCACACTTGAAGACACATATGGGAGCGATCACTTTCCTATAATTTGTGAAATTTTATTCAATGATAGTCTACCACTTAAATTTAACAAAATTCCAGCTAGATTTAATTATAAAAAAGCAGACTGGACGACTGTTCTGGATATTTTATCAGGAGAAGAGTGGAATGCAGATTGTGTTGAGGAATTCGAAAGATTTGTTTCTTCTTTTAAAAGTCTTTTGGATGAACATTCACCTGCAATATCGCAGGAGTTAGTATTCAATACAAGAGTATGGTGGGATGAGGATTGTCAGAAGGCTAAAGAGGAAAGAGTAAAGGCTCTGAAGGAATTTTACAGATATGGGACGAAACATTACTACATTTTGGCAAAATCTGCCATTGCAAGGGCTAAAAGAACCTTTAAAAAAAAGAAAAAGGAGTCGTTTAAACAATTTTGTGAACAGATTTCTAGAGATACACCAATTTCAAAGATCTGGTATACTATTCGATCTTATAAAAAGGCTTTTACAACAAGATCAATTCCCTATAATTTGTCCACAGTGGAAGATTTCTTTCTAGCTCTAACCCCCTGCTTTGTCAATCCCAAGTTTGAGCTAACTCCATATGATAGCATTGAACCATCATTTCTTATGGATGATTTTTCTTATAAGGAATTTGAAATAGTTTTGGCAGGAGTTCGGAACTCGGCTCCGGGGATTGATGGTATTAAATATTTCATGATTAATAATCTTTGTGTTAGGCTGAAGGAAGTAGTATTGAAGTTTTTTAATTTTTTCCTTAAGTCGGGAGCCATTCCCTCGAGTTGGAGGGATCAGATTGTTTGTCCTATACCTAAAAATAATTCGGAGGCCTTGAGGCCAATTGTACTAACTTCTTGCTTTCGTAAGACATTTGAACATCTCATTAAGAACAGGGTGCAATGGTGGGTTGAGAAGGAAGGAATACTTTCACCCTCGCAATTTGGGTTTAGAAAGGGTAGAGGGTGTTATGATGCTTTGGCTATCCTAATTAGTGAAATTCAGAACTCATTTGCAAAAGGGGAATGCACAGTGGCAGTTTTTTTAGATATAGCCGGGGCCTACGATTCGGTTATCCCATCAGTTTTAATTGAAAAGTTAGTGAAACTAAAGTTTCCTTATAAGTTAAATCAATGTATTTGGGAGCTTATAAAACATAAGAAGCTATTCTTGAAAGGAGATACTGGTTTAAAAAATGGTAGAATTTCTTTCGTGGGTTTGCCCCAGGGATCAGTTCTTAGCCCAATACTGTACGCTTTGTATACTCAAGACTTGGAATCGGACTTGTCAGCATATTGCAACATCATTCAGTATGCTGATGATATAGTTCTTTTTTATTCTGGCAAAGACTTGCAATCTATTTATAATAGGCTTAATCAGGCAATGTTTGAATTGTCAGATTGGTTACATAAGAATGGGCTTACGTTATCTACGCACAAATGTAAGAGTATAATTTTTTCCAAATCAGCATGTAGGATAAATTATCGGGTTTTTTTTAATGAGGAACCTATTCCAAGAGTGCAATGGGTTAGGTACTTAGGGGTCATTATGGATTGTAAGCTCTCTTGGAAAAATCATGTTACATATATAAATGAAAGTTGTTCGAAAGGCATTAATATTATGCGCTCCTTGACTCGCACATGGTGGGGGGCAGACCCAGCTATTTTACGGCTGTTTTATATAAGTTATATCAGATCAATTATTGATTATGCTTCCTTTTTTTTGTCCCCTCTAACTTCAGATTTAACAAAGTGTTTAGATAGGATACAGGTGAAAGCATGCAAGATAATCTTAGGGGCTATGAAATCATCACCATCCAAAGGAGTTGAAGTTGAGGCTGGGTTGTGTCCGCTGTTGTATAGAAGGAAGTTTTTATGTTACAAGTATGTGCTGAAAATCCTATCTAACAACAATATAAGTGTACATTATTTTATGGATAGACTGATTATCACTCTCGCACAGGCTAATATTAATGTTCTTCCTTTGATGGTGTCATGTTACTTAGAGGCAGCTTCTTGTAACATAATTTCTAGTCAGGGACCAAGTTGTTTCTTGCATTCATTTAAAGAACATTCTTTCACACCTGTAATTATTACAGATCTTTTTAAGAATAAAAGTGAGGTTAAAAATGTTGCACCTTTTGTCAATAACATTAGGTTTAAGGACATTATTCAAAGAAAGTGGCCAGATTTCGTTAAGTGTTTTACTGACGGATCCCTTGATCAACTGAATCAGGTATGTTCATATGCTGTGATGGTGGAAAATATTTGTAGCGTAGCATGTGGCCTTCCTGGTAAGTGCTCAATCTTTACAGCAGAACTTTTTGCAGTTGATAGATGCCTGGTGATCATTAGAAGTTATGGTATAAGGAAAGCTGTAATTTTTTGTGATTCAATGTCAGTAATACAAGCAGTGGAAGATGTAGGATTCAATACAAAGAGATCTCCTATTGTTGTTCAAATTAGGAAAAAATTGTTTGAATTATTTCAAGATCAATTTAATGTGGTGGTTTGTTGGGTTCCTAGTCATGTTGGTATTGAAGGAAATGAGAAAGTGGATTTCTTGGCCCGTCAAGCTAATAGAAATGTGCCTCTAGAGACGGAGCTGCCCTTTCGGGATTATATTCCGTCAATTAAGCAAGGAATAATTAATTTGTGGCAGAGTGAATGGGATGGATGCTCTCGGTTCAAATATTATAAAATCAACCCTCAAATTTCAAAAACAGCATGGTTTCAAGAATATGGCTTTGTAGGTAGAAGAGCGGTTTCGTCTCTAGCTAGATGTAGATTGGGTCACTGTTCCTCCCCCTCTCATTTGTTTACCATGGGTATAAATCAGACACCAAATTGCTCGTGTGGAGCTAGAGGGGATCTTAACCATATATTCTTTGAGTGCTCAAACTATCGTGCAGATTGTCAAAAATTATATTGGGATCTTACTAGGCTGGGTTTTCCTTCTCCTATTACTATTGAAAGTGTTTTATGTAATCCCTCCCAGGCTCCCTTCAAACTCCTGTATTATCTTATGGTTAAAAATAATATTCACTTATAATGCTAACATTCTTGAACTTCTTTAATTGTAGAGCGTGATTGTGTGTTGTCTACCCTCTGTAAATATATCGACAGCCCACCATCAGCAAAGCAGCGTCTAAAAACTGGGACTGGCTAAAGTGGCTTAGTTGCCGGGGCCAAGAAAGAAGTTAAATAAAGAAGAAGAAGAAGAAGTATGGTAAACAATCTATGGTTCAGAAAACCGATATTTTAATCCACATCGAAATTTTTAAATATTAAAGAAAACTAAAGTAATGGAACAAACTATAAAGGTAAAACTTATTTTTCTAATAAAATAATGCACTATAACATTACAAGAAAAACATATTTCAACAAGTAAATCCACTTTAAACAAAAATAATAAATTCACTGTGTTGTTTATTAAAAATATCTTATTATTTAAAAAATCACCACAATAAATGTTGCTATTTCAAAGCCATGTCCAAACTCGACATGCACACCCTTCCCGGGCCTAGTACACCGTCCGAGTAATATCGAAATCAAGCGAAAGGACGACTTCGACTTCAGCGCTTCCCTGGAAAAGGTGTACCCCCTGCTAAGGATCATTTGCTCATACCTGCCCTGCCGTGACCTCAGAAATGTGTCACAACTCTCAGAGACGTGGAAATTTTATGTGGAAGAAGAAATGAAGAAGAGGAGTTTCCCGACGTGGTTTCAACTTTCCAAAAATGAAAAGAAATGCAACACACTAGTTCGCAGTGCTAATTACAACTTGGCCTCACCCGGAATGGGAATTGTGTTGATAAACACTGACCAGATTGACTTGAAAAAATTTATTTGTGTACATAAGGGTGAGGAGGAATTAGAAAGAAAAAGTTGTAAGTATATGTAATAAAAATAATATACTGGGGGAAAAAAAACCATACATAATTGTCTAATTTACTCTGAATAAGAAATAATATAACATTAATATTTTTGAACTAATAATTAATTCTAGCTATAAATATACAACTATAAAATTAAATAATTTTACAGTATTTTCACACATATCTGATGATATAGCTGAACCCTCTACCAATTTTGTATGCATTTCATTGAAGGAAGTGTATGAATGTACCCCCTCAAAAGGTGAGCTTTATATAATACACAATGACAAATTTACTAAGGGGAATTTAAAATCTATCTTTAATATTATAGTGACACCACTATATTCATGGTTTCAAATTCCGGAAATCCCCAACATTCGATTGTTGCCATTTTACTTCAGTTCTAAAGTAGATTTAACGGCATTTTTTGCTGAGCAACTAGAAGATCCGGAAGAAATTGACACTCTGCTCGTTTTTTCTATAATAGCTCCCCGAAGGCAACTTAGGAATTTAGCAGAAGTTATAAAAACAAGGTAATATTTGTCAAAATGCGTTTTATCTAGTTAATAAAATTCCTTATTTACTTCTTGATTAATATTAACATTAACCACATCCCACCTGAGTTATCTTTTGCAAGCAAAATTACTATTAAAAATAATTGTACTAATTAGTGAAATAAAGTAAGTTTCTTTAAATAAAATCTTAATTCTATTTTATAGACAAGAACTGAATATATCGGTAGGAGGAGGTGTGGTTTGGGGTATAAAAAGCGAATCCTGTGAGCAGAAAGTAATTAAACGCTCTGACCTGTTCTGCATTGCATTTATTCGAGACAGCAGATTAAAGGAAATCGACTTCTTTTCTTCCTCTTGCATCTGCACGGAAGGGAACAATTTCGAAAAGAGTATATTAAAAGTTAGTTGCGGCTAGTAATTGTATTTCAAAACTTTAATACTGCTTGATAGTTTAAAGAGAAGTTACAATTCCGCGAGCACTCGATGCTCTTCAGGTTCTGCTGCTGCGCTAAGGTCGACGGCCAGGAAGAGGACAGCGTATTGAGGAAACACTTTCCGTCTGTCGTTTTGGTGCAGATGGATGTTAACGGAGAGTTTGGATGCAATCACATTCCTAATGATGCTAACGACACAGGTTTGTTTATTATAGCTGTCGATTTAATAGATTATAGGTTTTATGTAGGGATTAACCAATGGATTTATGGCAGTGAATTGGGAGAGGAATAGACTTTTAAGTGCATTTCAGGCAAGTCTCAGTTTAAAATATTCATAATTGTGGTTGTGGCCGATTGTTTCTATGTAGTAATTGGCTGTGATTATTAAATTGAATAATAATAATTTAAAACCTGCACAAAATAAAACAATAATTAAAAATGGGAATTACTATATATGAATATATCTTTAAAAATACTTTTAATTGCACTTAATAACTAACATATTTTTTAGGTGAAGCAAAGAAAATCTTCAATGAAATGCAGGAAATGCACGGTTACACAAGTACAATAGTTTTCGTCACATGGGGAAAACGTAAGAATTAATATTAAGTTGATTTATCTACTTATTATCAAGTATTATATATAATATTTTTACAGAAATTATAATAGATGTTTCTATTTTTGCTAATTAAAGAGATGCTTCGTTTTAAATATGTTTCTTTAAAAAGTTAATTTTTTAGACAAAAGTATCAGTTACTTTCAATAATTTACTATATTTTATAAATAAATGTAGTGTAATAAAAATTCTGAATATTTATTCCAAAGGTTCTACATTTCTAACTTTCGCAAAAAATTAAATACACTTAATGTTAAAATAAAATTTTGGTAACTTGAAATAAATACAAGACAACCTGTAAACTTAATTTAAACCTTAATCAGGTTATTACCATCTTCACATAACTCAATTAAGCCAATTATAAAATTATACCTGATATTAGTACTCGGGCAATTATTATTTTGCCTCCACCCAATCAACTTTATACACCATAGAATATATATAATATTGCATTTTGTTCAGCACCATCTCTTAAGCAGTAGTAATATGAATAATTATGACCTTAGTGGCAGTAGATCGGATCAAGATTACGGAAAAACTGTATATTTGATTGATAGATGGCGTAATATTAGATAAAAATTATATTAAAAATTTAATTACCACTTTAACAAAAATCATTTTAAATTAGCAAATATTAAATTTCGTAAAGTCGCATTAAAATACCCCAATGCTATTGTTTTAATAATTCTTGTTTCCATTCAATAATTTATACATCCTTTTTACCACAGTTACCACCTGATTTACACGAATAGAAAATTGGAGTTTTAAAATTGGCACTCTAATATAAAAAAAAAGATCCACGCACGCGCACCACCAAATACACAATTAATTGATCTCAGACAGGTTCGTAAATGTTTAATAAGGATTCCAAGTTTTCGGCGATTTATTTGCAAACATTAAGCTTTCGACGCGTTAGAAATGTTCGCGGACGTTTCAGTGTGGGAAGTGCCGTACCTGGAAGGTACCCCCTGGGACGCCTCCGCCTTTTAATTCACGATCGAAGTGATTAAGTTCGATAATAGGCAAAATGGCCGAGGTGGATACAAGATACAGTGACTTGTGCAGATTGTGTGCGGCGAAGACGAGCATCGTCATGGGGATAAACATCTTCGAAGAAGAGGCGACACTGAGGGAGGTTTATAAGAAAATCGAAACTTGTCTTCCTATACAGGTTTGTTTCAATTACTTTAAATATATCACTTCATTCATCACATCAATTGAATTCTAATTAAGCACATAATTTTAAATGAAAAATACTCCCCGTAATTTAAAGACCATCAATAATATTTAGTGTTCATCATCACATATTATGATAACCAAATAATAGTTCACAACAAATACTAACAAAAAAGAATTATGTGTATGTATAATTTTAATAAATTAAAAAATAATAATAATTTAAAAATACTTAAGTAATATTTAGTAGAATATTTTTAAGAATTTATAAATAATGTCCTTTATAAAATTTACATCTTATTATTTATCTCCAGATAAACCAAGCTGACGATTTGCCAAAAATGATTTGTGAAAACTGCCTTTACAAACTGGACGTACTGTACGAATTCCGCGAGCGAACAGTTCGAACCGAAAACCTACTGCAGGATCTCTTCAAGGAAATAAACGCCAACCGCTTGCAGAAGATTAGCATCGCAGAACTGGAACACCAGGTGTACGTGGTGAACCAAGTGGATTCCCTGAGTGACCACCAGCTGCCTAATGTTAGCGACCTGCTCGTGCAAAGGGAGATTGTCGACCAGGAAATGATTCTGACACAAAATTTACCACTGGATAACATCGAATTGAGCAGTCAGGAGTTCAGTCAGGAACTGTCCAATCACAGCATGCAGGGGCAGGATATCATCCTTGACGAGCACATTCAGAACGAGAGGTTCTCCGCGATTCAATTTCAAGAGCATCAAATACTGACTGAACAGTACGCGTTAAGTGATATTAATTTAGGCGAGAATTTAGATACTCATCATCTTAAGGTAACATTTTAATTCAATATTTTTTTAATGAAAATATGCATTCAGTGGGTGCAGATAAAATAAAACAATAAAAATATTAATCAGATACATGTAGATAATTTGGTGAAGAAAAATACTTGTATTTTTAGAATGAAATTCAGCCAGAACCTGAAATAGTAAACGAAAGGAGAAATTTAAAACAAGAAGATAACAGCAGAGAGAGTGCGCCGTTATTAATAGATGAAGAAAAAGAGAAATACATGTTTAAACCAGAAGAAAACCACACAACGTCCATAGACGACTGTTGGGTGTTCTGCGAAAAATGCGGGAAATCATTTAGGGACAAGGCAGAGTTTCAACTTCACAGTTACGAACACTACAGCAAATGCATAGAATGTGATCTCATGTTTGCCAATACGGATTTGTTGATGATGCACAGGAAAGAGTCGCACGGTAGCAGCTCCTCTAGTAGCAATGATGTAATGTGCGGCTGTGTTTTGTGTTGTTATTGGGGTAAATCATATCTTTTTAGGATTCAGTGGAGGAGTTGAAGGCTGTTAAGGATGAGGAGGTGGAAAAGTCTATCGAAATAAAGGAAGAGGTTAAGACAAAGCAAAAAAAGGACCCACCGAGCAATCCGGTTTGTAAGGAGTGTGGCAAGAGTTTTAAGACTAATTATAAATTAAGGGAGCACATGAGGAAGCACTCGGGTGAACACCCTTACAAGTGCACCAGTTGTGATAAGGCTTTTAAGTCGAAAATCGGTTTAGCTCAACATGAGGCTAATCATACAGGTAAAATACGTCACTATAATTATCCCATAAAATAATACAGTTCTATTACAAAATTTGAAAAATAAAGTTGTGATTTTTATTATCAAAATATATTTTATTATCGTTTTTTAGGATTATTTGATTTTTCCTGTATTACATGCGGAAAAGGATTTCAATGTAGAAGTTACTTAATGGTACACCAGAGGGTACACTCAGACCTGAAACCGTTCACGTGTGATACGTGTGGTCAAGGCTTCAAAACTAAACAGTCTTTATTGGATCACACCAACCGCCATTTAGGAGTCAAACCTTATCTTTGCAGTATTTGTGGGAGGGGTTTTATCACGAATGGTATGTTTCTTTATAACTGAATTAAGCTGATGATAATTATAAGCATTGTAGCTATGTGTAAAGCCCATCAGAAAATACACACTGGGCAAGACAACCGGAAATACTCTTGTAAAGTGTGCAATAAGAAATTCGTTTCAAAAAGTTATCTCCAGACACATACCAGAATACACACTGGAGAGAAGCCATTTATATGTGAAGTAAATAATGGTTAATTCATTTGTGGTAATAAATTCATTCTTATGTTTCTTTTAGGTGTGTGGAAAAGGATTTCTTACTAGAGTTGATTTAAAAATACATTCCACTATGCACACAGGGGAGAAGGCTTACGTTTGTGAGGTTTGTGGTAAAGCGTTTGCAAGGCGAGATGCTTTAAGATGTCATGGACGGTCTCATACAGGAGAAAGGCCATACAGGTAATTGATATTAATTAATTATTTAATTGATTGATTGTATATTTAAAATTATTTTTAGTTGTGATATTTGTGGGCAGACCTTTACACAATACTCCCCAATGGCCATACACAGGAGGTTGCACACTGGCGAGCGCCCTTACAAATGCGAGGAGTGCGGCAAAAGGTTTGTATCCAGATCGACGATGGTGGTTCACTATAAAAAGCACGTCACGTGGAGTAAACAGGAACCGCCGCCCCCTATGGAGGAGGTTTGCCAAAGCTGAAGGTTTTATTATCATTCAGAAGTAAGACTGCAGATTGTAAGATATTTTGAAACGGAAATATATATTACAAACATTTTGTATAAAAAGGAATAACACAATTTTGTTTTTTTATATATGCATTCCCTTAATGAAACAACAAATAAAAAAAAAATTCCTTTTCATAATCGAAAAACATTTTTTGTTCTAAAAAGGTAAGATTTAAAAATGAAATGAAGCATAAAATGATTTAGAATAGTAGTTACTCTTAAATTTATTTATTGTTAACAAGTTTTTAGTATTTTTTATTAATCTAACCCGTCATAACATAATATAAAAATTACATGGTTTTAATTCTATCATCTAATAATTAATCATAAATAGCTACCGATAATAAAAAAAATAAAATTGGCATAGGAATTTCTTGTAAAACGATCTTTATTATTTATCTGCAGTAGAAACAATAACTCAAAGAGAAAATTGCATAAATTAAATTTATTTTTAAATCATACAAATATGTACAGATGATGGGGGGGAGTCAAATAAATCCTTCAGCGGTATACTAAAATTTTCGCGGTACAATTCCTACTACACATTAGCAATCAGGGCGGCCCTGCTCTTATCCACGCACTTGGTAAACTCCTGGACCTCCTTGGCGCACCTCATCGGTTCATCCCTGTATTTTTGATAGCATGCTATTATTTGCTTCCTGCTCTCCACGCAGGGCACCTTTTGTATCACCGGCTCAGCCTTTTGCCCCTTTGCTTCCTTCATCTAAAATTATAATACTTAACTAAGCCCACTTCCATAAATATATTACATCTACTTACAGCTTTATTGTACTCTTCTTCCATGATGGACTGCATTTGTTGGTGCCTCTTTTGCAAGGTCTCGATCCTCTTATCCCAATAGTTATCATTCTCTTTTAGTGCCTCGACACTGGCCTGCCTGATTTGTATTGATGTTAGACTCGGTTCGTATAAGAATGGAGCGTGTGCCGGGGTCATACCTTGGGCGTCATATTCGGGTTTTTTTATTGCTGCAAAAAGAAAGGATAATGAATATATATTCTAAACATAAATTGATATCTCTTAAAAAATATATAATGTAATATAAACATAATTAGATTCATAAGTATGCAACCAAATGTACACAACTAATTGTACTAAACTGAACCAATCATATACTACAAAAATCTCATTTACACCCACACAAATCACACGGTGTAAGGACCACGTGGTCGATAACCCAACACTACTACTACTATTACAAAAATGCAGAATTAATCAATTCAGCTTTGAAGATACATAAAGGAATATGTTTTAAAGCAACACAACTTTAAAAATTGAAACACAAATTTCCTCTACTTCATCAATCAATACATTACATAAACATTAAATTATTAAGTTACTGGAATTGATACTATATTGAATATATAATTATTATATTAGTAATAAACATGTTGTTGGAATTTAAAAAGTAGTGCTAATATATATGCTATGAGTGTACATTTATTTCTAGGAATTCTTATGAATTGTGCAAGTAAGACATGCAAAGTCATATTCAGCATTTTTTTACATATATTATGGCCAATTCTATTCTTCTTGCCAAAATGTTTGGCCAATAATACTATTAGAGAAATACTTGATTGATTAGTAATATAAATAATTATTCTACTAGCTAGTGGGTTATAATTAATTGCATTGTAATACATATATGCAAAAGTGTTGACCAATTTAGTACATAATTTTTTTGTTTGTTTGAAGTAATGGACTTTTAACAATCTAATCTAGGCTGGGTAAAACCCATACAATTGAGCGATAAAACATAAATCTTAATTTAAGCATTAAGTCTATTTGGTAAATAAATGGTTTTCACAATATAATCAACAAGAACTCGTCACACAAAATGCAGATAATAAAACATATTGTCATACAATAATAAAAAAAAATATGAATTCAAATAAAATTTTACTTTTATACGTCATTTTAGAAAAAAGTTCTTGCACCTTTTAATGCGATAAGAAAGACACATTAAACACATCTGTGTGTATTATAATTTCTCACATTTCTAAATTAATTAATGGACAAAATCCATGAATTATTTTGGCTACTTATATAAATTGCTTTTCTGGAGTGAAGAAAAACAAAATACATAGCATATACTATTATAAATTCAATATAGTATTAATATAAATATGAATAATACCAATTGCAAATTATTATATGAGTGCAATACAATTATCTTAGCAATTGGCTGAAATCCAATTGAGTTTATTGGAAAAACCACACAACCTTCAATCATACACTTTAGCCAATAAACCCCTCATCAATTGATTTATTAACCACACCCTACACTAATAAGTATCGCATCTATCTAAACAATACCGATTTAACTCCTAAACGGGCGTATTTCCAGCAATAAAACGCATAACTCAAAAACCTCAATTTTGACATAAAACAAATAATTACATAATCGGAAAACAACGGTGTAGTCGCGACTAAAAATAAAGCCTTACTCAACGTGCACCGCTCGGTGAACCGTACGCCGATGAGTTACATAAAACGGTGTAAATTTTCAGTGAAAACTGTGTAAAAACTAGAATTACTACTTTAAGGTTATGTTGAGGATAACCTTCTTGTCCCTTCATCCGCTGTACGACGTCCTCCGACACCTTAATGACGCTCATCGGATTGTCGTTTTCTATGGTGATTTTCCTCGGTCTGCTTCCAGATGAGCCCATGTTCTCCAACTCGTTGCGGATTTTCGCACTTTACAAAATAATTTTCACCGTTGGAAAACTTCAAGCGGCCATCTTGAAATTTTCGAAATGACACCAACAGATGGCGCTAAACCATTTCCAAAAAAATTACATTTTCTTATATTTAAAAATTCTTATTTATAGAATATCCAAACATATTTAAGAAAAAATACATTGCTTATATATATTATTACTAAATATACATATTAAACAAACATTAAATATAATCAATTAAAAAATAATAAACACAGGTTTTATATTTATGATATTAAAGCTCAATTTTATATAAACTTAATTACAGATTGCTTAATAATTTTAAAAAATATAGAATAAGAACGTGAATAAAATTAAAATTCTTTTTCATGTTTTATAAATATTAATAATTTTTTCAAAAGAAAAAACGCAGACAATTTAATATTACAAGTCACTGAAAGAATTAAATGTTAATTTTAAAATTTGTACATACATTATTCAACCGAATAATATATTTAACATTTTTTGATGTAGATTTAGAAAACAATTTGAAATATACATACCATGAATTAACTTTCATACACAAAATTTGAATACGTGAGTGCTACATGAGATTTGACCTGTTAATAGCAATTATTAAATAATCTCATGGTTATACCTGTAATCGCGAAATAATTACCATTTGTTGCACCTTTTCGTCAGGTATATACAATTAAGAAATCATTATTTTAAATGATAAATAATTGGTGACGTCTACGTGACGTCTTCAACGTGCACTGACGTAGGGAAAAGCTATAAATTCCTTACGGCAGAAATTCTTACTCTCATCAATTATAGTTTATAAACCAGACACAGAATAGTAATGTCGCCACTTACGCTTAAATTAAAAATTACTTTTTTTAAGTTATTACTTCTAATAAAATTCAAAATTAATTTATAAAAGCAATAACTGTCTTAACTGTATGAAAATAATTAAAAGTTTAAATATTTTAATTTGCTAATCACAATTTACATATTTTTATCCCCAGAACTACAGACAACTTATATTTAGTGGAAAAAATATGTCACTAACATTTAATATACTTTCGAGAGAGTTGTTGATCTTGTATTACAATCATCAATGGAAAGGAGGACGGGGCTAGTGGTCGCGAGAGTGAGAGGGGGGGGTGGCCGAACAGCCTCAAAAGTGCAGAAAGATTTTCCGCGTTTGTGTATTGTTTTGAGGCCGGGAGAAGGTGGTCGACCCTCGTGGGGCCATCGAGGTAAAAAAAATGGCCGGAGACAACAAAAATTGGGATCCCAGCCAATTGAGAAAGTACGACTTGGTTTTCGACCAAATACCCAGACTGGACTACAAGGACCCCCGAGTGGACGAACTGATAGCGGAAAATGTAAGTTTTTCCCCGTATCGGTTTGTTATTCACGTCACTGTTTATATTTTAATCTATTCATTTTGTGTTAAATATAATGAACGAAATTTATGGTTAAGTGTACTAGTTTAATCTATATCTAAGAAGGGAGAATTTGTACTTTTGCAATAATTCGTTTTATTAATATTTTATTGGTCATTGGGCAACAGAAATATTTTAATTTCTATTGCACAAAAATACAGAATTAAATTTTAAGAATTTATATTTTATAATTGTTACTTTCTAGAATAATTAATCCTTTAAATTAAATTTAGTTTTGATTAATGAAATGAATCAAGCACTAAAAACGTTTTTTTACAAATTTTATTTAATTTATAAATCAAGTTTATCTTCATGTAATCAAACTTTAGTTTTGACTTAGAGACAAATAATATGAAATATTAACAATTGTTGTTATAATAATAAATAAACATAAAATGTGTACAAAAATGATTATGAAGGGACAAAACATTAAATGTTTTTAAAATCTTGCACAGCAAATAATTACAAAATTAAATGTTGTTTAATTATTTAGTTCATCAACTGTTTTTTTTTTAATTTTCAAACAAAAACAATTGCCCTAGATATAAAAAAACTTAACCTTAATATTTTTAATTATATTGGGTGTTATTAAATAACCACTTTACTTTTAGAAACCTGTAGTAATAACTGGTTCGAAATTGGTAAAATCAGCATTCAAATGGAGTCTGGACTATCTGGAACAGAACATGGGCACAGCCGACTACACCGTCTTCCTGTCGAGAAATCACAAGTTCAAGTATTACGACGAGAAGAAGATACCCAGGATAGGCAGCGAATTCACACCGCCCACGAAGAAACTGGACATGAATCTGCCAGAATTCATGAAGAGGTTAAGAGAGTGGAAACGCGGTGATGAGAGGTGAGTGGAGACGACCTCAATGTGCACTTTTTTTTGCTTTAATGTCACAGTTGATTAATGAGTGAAACATTTATAATAATCATTGTGGATCTATACATTTTTTTTTTGCAATACTTATTTTTGTTATTTATTTATTTAAAATTTTTTCGTACTGAATGAAAAATAAGTATTATTATTATTATTATCAATTTAGGGTACAATATAAATATTTATAGATTATATTTGCAACAAGGATTAAACAACACAGTGGGTCCAGAGATAGTCAGGGATTTTCTAGCGTTCGATTGGGATTTTTGTAATGGAAAACAATTGAAACACAATTGGGGTGCTTTGACCTCGAACCTGTTACTTATAGGAATGGAAGGAAACGTTTCACCCTGCCACTATGACGAGCAGCAAAACCTGTTTGCTCAAGTGTACGGCTTCAAGAGGTGCATACTTTTTCCGCCTGATCAATTCGACTGTTTATATCCTCATCCAGTGTACCATCCACATGACCGACAAAGTATGGTGAGTATTATAATACTTTCTATGAATTGTTTGGTTAAATACAGGGATTTCTAAATAGTTGTGCACAAAATATACAATCCTTAATTTAATAAATTAAATAACTTTTTTTTATTATAGTATATTTATCATAAGTTATTTATAGGTTGACTTTGATAGGCCGGATTATAATAGATTTCCTAAGTTTAAAGAGGCCAAAGGCTGTGAAGCTGTTATAGGACCTGGTGACGTGCTGTATATACCTATTTATTGGTGGCATCATATAGAATCGTTAATGAGAGGAGGTCATACTATTACTATTAACTTCTGGTATAAGGTAAGTATGCAATTACGTTTTTATTTTACATATAATTATTGTTATAGTAAAATGCATCCATCAATAATTTTATTGTGTTGTATCCAGGGTGGTCCAAATGGAACAATAACATATCCCCTGAAGGACCACCAGAAAGTAGCGATAATGAGAAATATAGAGAAAATGCTTGTGGACGTGCTTCAGGATCCAAAGGAAGTAGCTCCATTACTTAGAGCAATCGTACTTGGTAGGTATACGGAATAATAACGACTGCCAAATGACTACCTTAATGAAGAGGATCAAATAAACGGGAAGTTTGTAAAACTATTTATTCTCCTACGTGTAATATAGTGTTGAAGCCTAGTGTACATAAATTTATACAAATTAATTTTATATTACACAAACAGTTAAAAAAATTGATAGTATTTACCGAATACGTATTTTTCTTTTGTACCCATTTAAGAAGCTTTAATTTGTACAATTTTGTGAACCCGCCATGCCTTACTTTTCTAAAAAAATAATTGATTCCTTTTATACTCATCAAGTATTATTTAATTTATGTACAGTAAAATAATTCATATAATTTAATTCATGATACATAATTATTATAAGTAATGTATGGTGGGACTTTAAATCCTCAACGACCGTATCAATGCGTTAGCGTCACATATCGTTATATTAGCCATTAAGCAAAAAATCGTGGTTTCTGTTGGTCGCACAAAAAACGTCCGATTTTTTGGCATGTGGATTTAGCGCCGGATTTTATCCTTGGCGGTGAGGGTCGGTGTGCGCGCAGCAATTCCACAATCGATTAATATTTTTTATTTGTTCCATAATGTGATTTTATATGTGATACCGTCAGTCACCGATCCTCGCCGCCACATTGTTATTAACACCCAATTTGTACCCTATTATTTAATTTAGTTAAGAATAAAATTTTTACTGAGTGACGGTTTATTCTTTTACCCTTACTCTTACTCCGGGAGCAGATCGTCGCCGATTTGGTCGTCGGCAAAATCGTCGAAGTCCAGTGGTTTACCGGCACCTGTTCTCGGTCTTGTTGGCATCGGTCCGATTGGATCATTGTATGTTATATCTGAAAGCAAAATAAGATTAAAATCCTTACAAAATTTCAAGATCATTCACAGGTCGATAACTACTATTAACATGGCTGAAGGAACGCGTGTTCAATGGTCAATCATTACTATAACATCCAAATTTTAGGTAGAAAGACTAAGAAAAATGAAGATAGGAACATAATTAGTTTATTTGTACCCATGGCCGGTTGTGCAAATCCTGAATCACCACTTCCTGCGCTGTTGTGTAGTTGCGAAAGTTTGGAACTTCTATAGTGCTTTCCTGAACTAATTGGACTAATACTGGCGTTCTCCGGAACCGGCGTAAATCCAGACCCAGCTCTTGAAGACAATCCACTGTTACTCCTTCTGGATCCTAATAATTACATCCAATTAATCAGCTACATTAAAATATAACTAATCGGATAAATTACCTGGTCTGCTGCTTCCGACACGTTCACGTACTTCTTTGGACTTCTCCAGCTTCTTCAATTCCAACGCATAATCCTGTGCTTCTCTCAAACCCAAGTCGCTGCAGAGACGAACGAGGAACCTCAAACACTCCAAACTCTCGGGGAATCTTCTATGGATGTCCTGATAAAGCGTTAGAGCCTTATGTAGGTTTCCACTTCTTCTATGACAACCGGCTACCATCATGTGCCATTTCGGGTTGTTCGGCTGCATAATTGCCGCCTTATTGAAGTACACCAACGCCTTTTCGACCACTTGCATTTCGATGTAATACGAACCCAACCAATCCACAGTTGATAATTCGGCTGGATAATATCTAAAAGACTATTATTTCATTAATATCGATTTTAAACTACGTTTTAGCCGGTTTATTAATAATAATTAACACTTACATCAACATGGTAGTGATGTGCTTGCTGCTTATCACCATCATGATCATAAAGCTCCCCAAGTTTTCGCAACACTGTAGCATCAGTTGGAAGCAGTCCTAACAATTGTTGGAACGCTTCGGCAGCAGCTTCAGTGTCGCCAACCCTCTCTAAAAGGCACGCGATTTGATAGACAACTTCTGGTAGTAAGGCAAGAGATCCAGTGAATTTTTGGAAACATTCCAATGCTTCTTCATTGTTGCCTTGTTGTTTTAGAACTAATCCTGCAATTTTACATTGAATATTACATATTTAAGTTAATAATCTTAACACACACATGATATTAAAGGATATTGATTTTGATAGTTGGAAAACTTGTTAGAAATTAATAAACCTTGGAAATAGCTTACCTAAATTATATAAAGCTTCAATACTGGTAGGATCACAATCTAATGCACTAACAAAATAATTCTTGGCTTGATCTAACTGACCTTTCGCCATCGAACAAGCGCCCAAATTTACAAATCCGCCAGCATTGTAACCATCAGAGTGTTTAACAATTTCACCATACTTTTCAGCATTATCGTAATCACCTTGCTGAAAAATAATTCAATTAATTTTATAAAAATTAATAAATAATGAATTCTTACAATTTACATGCAGTGAAAATAAAATTTAAAATATTTGCTCTTATGTAACAGTATGTGAAATAAAGGAAGTGCAATTATATCCCATGTATAAATATTGATAATTCACACATAGTAACAATTGTGTCCTTGGAAACAAGTGCGTCAATGTAACCGTATTTACCAAGTAATAAATAAAACTCAAATTGGTCGCTGCACTTGTAGCTATGTTCGATTCCTTATCGAAAGCTTTTAAAGTCTCAATAGCGTCATTAAGATTTCCCTGCTTGAGGAACATCACCGCCTTGTTGATCTCCAGTTCACCGGCAAGTCGCGCGTATTCTGAGCTCTTTATCGCATCCACGCACCAATCGTAACCTTTAAACAATTATAACAATTAAACAAGATTGATTTAATATATTAAATTACTCACCGGCACTAAAGGTATCTTCAATAAGAGGAGCAATTAACTTCGCAGCCGTTAAAATACAGTATTCGGCATCGGATCTTCTCTTCAACTCATAAAGATGTAAATCGTCGTTTCTGATAGCGGTTGCTATAAGGATATCTTCTGAATTATCCTGTAAGAAATCTCCATTACTCCAGGATACTCCTTATCATCAACGTATGGCTTTTTAAAGTTTGTAAAGTTTAAATTCTACCTGGTCCGAACTGTATTTCTCCTCATCTTCAGTTTCTAGAGGAACTGCTAGTAAAATAGAAAACGAACTCCTCATCCGTTCCCTATCTTCCATCGCCCTACAGCAGAGTACCAAATGCAGACCAGCGCGATGGTTCGGTTGTTCACTCATTATATACTCTAAACTAGTGATCGCCTCCTCGTATTGATTCATCTTCACGAAAACCATCGCTATGTTGTGCATGATTTTTATTCTAGAAGAAAATATTCAATGTGTGGATGAGATTTAAACTTTACTTTCAAACAAAAAAATATATATAAAAGTTACATTGCAATGTTTTTCTTCATCAAAACTAATTTAAAAAAATTTAAAATCTAGCTAGGTTAGTTTAACACACACCTTAAATTTTTCTGACTTGATGGCACTTGATCCAAAGCCATACGATACATCTTAATAGCTTTCTGGTACTGCCCCTGCTTATAATAAATATTCCCCATGTTGACCTTCAACCTGTGAGCGTTGGAGAACATACGATTTTTCGTAATTAACTGATAAGTGTTAAGAGCTTCAGTGTACAAATCGTTGATGGCGTACTGATTGGCCAACGTGAACAGCACCGAATACGTTAAGTCCATATTATGGTGATCACCTAGTCCGGATTGCTCCTGCATTCTAATCAAACTGCGCTCTTTATTCGACGCTTCTTTCGCCTTCGTAAGCGCTTTGCGGTAATTTCCCTCACTGCTGGCTATGCAGGATTCTTCGACCAGTTGCATTATTTTAAGTTCTTGCACTCTAATCTTTTCTTCTGGTCTAGAACGAAAATGTTTATACTATAACCACAGATAATATAATTTATTTGTACACTTACGAATCATCCCTTTGAATTTCTAAAGGCGTCGTCGCAGAAATGTTACCCTGATTTAAGGGATCAAAAACCTGCTTCTGAGAAGTATACCCAGCCCCTCTCACTGCAGTCATTGGTCTGTTGACGGTTTCACTCCCTGTGGCTGGGCGGAATTGATTCGTACCTGGCCTGAAGGCAGAACCTGGTACCATTGCAGTTCCTTGTCTTTGAAACTAAATATAATAGTTAAACATAATTTCTAGCAATTAGAAATCAATTTTCCTTACCCCCGTTGATGTACCTAATCTCATCGCCGATCCGGGCTTCGCACTTCCCAATCTTCTGTTCGGATCTGCTGTCATCAGTATCCTGTTGAAGCTTTCATCCTCTTTTACGTTGCTCAGGTCGTAAAGCGGATGCGATCTTTTGAAAAGGGCCTGCATTTCCGCCGTCTCTTCATCCTGTTCTACAGCCCTCGGCATTTTGCTACTTCTAAGTCTTTAAATAGATTAATAATCAATTTTACAGTTAATTAAACAGTTAAGAAAATGACTGTTTTTAACCTAATTGGTGCGAATAAGAAAACTTGTGAATAAATTTAAAATATATTGAATTAAATTGTTAAAACCCTATAAGATTTATATATATATACAACCCTGTCGTGACTGAATGGCTCATGCCAGTCAAAAAAAAAAAAGTTGTTAAAATCTACACTAAACTAAAATACAAACTATGTTTCAACTACTAAAAAAATTGTAAGTAAATTAGTTTAGTGTTGTCATGAATTAAAAAAAATAAATAAATAAATAAACATGTAGAAGCTAGAAGTTACAGTATGCATAAGAATTTTGGGAATTTAAGTACATAAAATTATAGCAGAAAGTTGTCTTCTTTTAAGAGAAAGAAAGTTTTTAGTGTAGCACTTATTATTGCAAATTAAAAATTAATCAAAAGTAAGTATTGCATCTACAATGTATGATTAAATATATTTATGCTATTACACCCCTTTACTTAGTGTATCTATGTTTAATAACTATATTGAACATACCTGTTGTTTAATCCTAAGAAAATAGTTAAATTATTCCATTAACTTCTGCAAATAAACATCTATGAGAAGATGAATTACATAAATTAACTACAGTAAAGCATTGTAGTCAACGCAACATGGCGATAGCGTAAATACAAACAAACTTAAAAATCGATTTGTATAAAAATACCTGTGTTTAATCAATGAAATTACTGAAAACTATTATCTTTAGTTTTAATATTCAATTTGATAGATTTTTAATGTTTCAATTGACAATGCGTAAATTATTTTCTCTGCAAGGCCTATATGATTAAAGGTAATAAATAATTAATAAAATTATTAAAAGTAAGAGATATTAAATATATTCTTTGTTAATTATTCAAATAAATGTACTTACTCAATTTATAATAAAATCCAATGATTAAATTAACGTAAAAATATTTTTTGCCTGTATTTTTTTTTTTATAAAATACTTACATATATTTAAAGGCCTTTTTAAATTCAAATTATTAATAGTTTTTAATTAAATATTTATTATATTATTGTAATGATAATATTTTATTAAATAATATAATTCAAACCACAATTACAAGTTTGCGTAAAATAGTGTAGGCAACCTAATGTACATACTCCAAAATCAGTGCAAGCAACTTCGAAATACAAAAAAATCATGGCCGCTATTCTATATATATTTAATCTATGGCTGATGACGGGTTGCGACATCTATTAACACCTGATTAAAATGATTAAATATGTTGATACAAAAGAAATCTAAGTAATTAACATAAATTACAGGCTTCTCTAATTAATCCGCCTACTAATAAAGATTTCATTGCTTATTTCGTTCATAATGAATACACAAGTAAGACAATAAATATGTAATGATAATAATATTGCAGGGTGTGTAAAAGGTTGAATAGTAAATTTCAAAATTTAACATCTACACTTATTTATTTTTTATGTATAGTCTTATATATAAAAGTGATAAATACCCTAGGAATTTATAATTCACAGAAATTTTAGAGCAAGGCGTTATTATGAATTAAAGAAAACTCAATAATTTTCTGAATAAGCTTTACAAATTCATGAGAATAAAAGCAACTGAAAATACTACAAATCCAAAAATTAAAGAAACCTGCATATAACCAAAAAAAATTGTAAAACAAAAAATTAAGGTTTGTATTCTTCGATGAACTTTCGAACTTGAATTTAAGCAATTTTTATAATTACAGCATAAAATTAAAAGAAAACAAGAATTAATTCCTGCTTATTAATAAAATGAACAAAAATGGATTGAACTACAATAATAATTTTAATTGCAAAAACCTAAATAATTGAATTAAAATATGTATTTTTTTTTTAATTTCGCCTGTTTTTTTTAATATTAATAATTAATACCTACCTTACTGATATGATGATTAATTTCTCACTTAACATTTCAATGAAACATTTTCATAATAATTCTTGAATCTTGGAGGCGTTCACTTCGTGGTATATTTTCGATTTTTTAAATAAAGAAAACCCTTAACTTTTTTATACTACTAAATATAAGTGGCACAAAAAAGTTTTTTTTATATTAAAAAAAACTTAATAGATTAAATAAAACACAAGGTTTTTGTTTCACAGTTTTGTTTATTTTTCTCGTTGGTCGTTCTCAAAGAGATATGTACACTTTCTTCTTTTAAATATTGGTATTTATTCAAATATTACATCCTAATTCATGTAAGGGCCGTCGAGATGAGTGAGTTCCACATTCGATGATATTAAAAGCATATTTCTTTCACATTTTATTGCTTCATTAATAGAGCTATGAAAGATTTAAAAAAATATTATTTTTATTCTGTGCATAAGGGGTAAATAAATATGATAGGTAAATATAAAAATACTCAATAGCATCAAACTACTTTATTTATTTGAAAGAGGATTAATTAAATTAAAACATCTCACTAAAAGTCTATGGTTAAACATCAACAAAACTTATTGTAGGTATTCAATTGAAACAATCTAAAATCTATTACACTGTAATCACATTTAGATAAATATCACAAATTGGAGAGAATACCCACCCCACAACAACATAACTGTGACTTAACCAGGGATTTCATAACTAGACACCGGCCCCAGACTTCCTCCTTCCTTACAAATCGGCCGGCAAGCTGGGAGGCGGTTACCATTTATTTATCTTATTAAATACTATTTTGATTACACGTTAATTGTTATTACTGTAAAAATATTTCATTTATATCATCAGTTCATGAGTTTTCTTATTTTTTTTGAATGAATATTTCAATATGAAGTTATGAAATCCTTACAGTTCATCATTGCTTCTGCGATTTTTTTTTGGGCAGAAGTATAAATTTCGTCGTCCGTTTCCTTCTTGAAAAATCGGAACCATCCCGGGTGCGCTGATGGACAACAAAAGCATGATTGGAGGTGGTTCCGATGTTTCAATCATTTAGCAAATTATAGGCCGAATATATTGAACATAAACTAGATAACATATTGTTTCAAATAAATACAGAAATTGTACATCACAGCATCATATTTAAATCTACATTTATAATTAGAAGGGCGCCGGGGGAACTAAACGAGGGATCCAGGCCTTTTTTTTAAATCCGGTAATTACACACTCAAAAAATATTCGATTCCCTCAACTAAACCGGATCCATCGTTTAGCCTCACAGCCGTTAATTTTATTTGCTATGAAATATAACCGAACGAAAAAGTTAAATCCAAATTCATTTTGATGATGATTAGAAAGTTTATAATGCTCGAGTAACACACAATGGACATTTTCTGATTGTGTGTTACGTCTTTGTATAAACAAGGTATGGCAGTGTAACATAATTAAAAATGATGTAATTTAAGAATTAATAATTAATACTGAGATCAAAAAAAAAACAAAAAAATCAATTTGGACTAAAAAAAATGATTCCAGAACGATAAAAAAACTAGCATTTAATATCACCAATTTCGTGTGTATGATGTACTGTTCTGAAATCGAGAAATCGAAAAATGTTAATCGTGTGAATACACCTAAGCTTTGAACGTAAAAACATTTGAAAGCACAAGTAATAACTACGATAATATGATATATTTATTCTTAAAATTAACGTATCTCAATACTACTTAATGTATTTTCTCTCCAAAATGCAGTAAACGCCTTCTTTTACTGCATACAAAATAACACATTGTACCAAAAATAACGCCCCGGTTAAGTCGCAACGCGCAGGAGCGGTCGCGCACGCACCACCCTCGCGGGTTGTGACCTAAGGGATCGAAATATTATTTCCGATCAGTCAAAAGTAGGAAATAATATTGTTTCTTTTAAATGAGAATATATAATATATATAAGGAGCCTCCCTTTTTTTATTTTTATCTTTACATAAAATATATTAAAGAAAATTATTGTCCGAATACGATAACTACTTTTAAAAAGGTTGTTTGCCGAAAAATAATTAATGAAATAAAAATAGTTCTCGTCTCATGACAACAAATTTTGACCAGATCATATTTTTATTATCATGTGAAAGAGTCCTTTTTTTACAAGAGTAATCCCAATTTTAAATCCTAGAAACATACACGCTCATGGACACCATGCACACACAAATTCGGATAGAGAAAGAGCACAAAAATTCTTCGTTTCCGTGAAAGCTCTGATTTTTTTTTATTCCGTGTGGCGCCCCCAGCTGGGATCTTTATTTTTTTTCAAAACGCGCAGGGCACTCCGCACACACAAAGGCACCCTTCATAACACTTTGTTCTCTATATATATATTTATATAATGTGGCCAAAATTATTTTAAATTATTTTTATTATACAATATATTATTTATATTATGTACAAAACGTGGTCATATATAATAAATTCACATATGTAATATGTATTGGGTGCATTATAGTACTTCTTCTACCAATAAAATATTTCAAATCGTCAACAAATTAACGTTATTTTTAAATTAATTAACGCGATCAATGCGGTGGTATTATTGTACACATTGAAAGTGTTAAATTACCCAGACGTTTTAGGTCAAATTAAACATCCGAAACGACCTAATTAATCAGTAGAAAAGTTTCTAACCTATGCACATACTGCAGTAGTAGTAGTAGTAGTAGTAGTTATAGTAGTGACACTGAATAGTTTTGTTTTTTTAACTTATGGAGGAGGGGGCGGAGAAACATGATAAAAACACCGACAAGCACAATTACGATGACCGGGCGCATATATTAAAAACTTTTCCATTAGAATATCTCGTTTGTATTCCAATAAAACAAAACAATAAACTTACGCTACGACAACATAAATAATTTATATATAATATATATCGCGATAAAAATGTAATCAAATCAATAAAAAATATAATTTAAAATCATTTTTAAAAATTTAACGAAGAAACAGAAAAAAAAAACTCATTAGGTTTTTCTTTTTTTTTGTGCATAGATAATATATATATATGATATTGGTTCATACCCTTGCTTGTAATAAATGACGGTATGAATACCTCTTGTTTTTTTTTTCTTTTACGGGCCGACCCTGATTTTCGCGTCGCGCGCTCACCTCAGTTTGTCATGTAGCGGTTGACCGTCCTCAGTGCGTACAGCAGTTCCGCCTGCATGCGTGCTTCTAATACCATCAAATTTACGTGCACCTAATAAAAATCAAAAAATCATTCATATAATCAATTTACTGATTGATACAAATAATCAGTCTTAATTAACTGAACTTTAAATGCTTAATGAAAACTTGAGTTATTTTTATAGTGCGAATATTAGTTAACCCTTAACTGCATTATATTTTTTAAATTTTGATTTGTTTTGAATTTTTAGAAGTAAATCACGGGAACAATAATGTTTTGAAAATGCAGAAGAAGATTAGTGTGATAATCATGTTCACATTTTACACAATGTTTCCCCTATCTAAATCCGAAAGGGTAGGATAGAAATAAAAAGCGTTGCAAAACGGCAACACTGTGCAATTAAGGGTTAAGTTAAATTGTTTTACTTCACTAGACAATACCATAAAAATTTTAAGCATTGAACTTAAAAGTGGAGTTGTGTGTTAAGATTGAAATGGAATTTGCGTCTAGTTTTTAAAATCAATCAAACAACCAAACAAGTTAATATGAATTTTCAACATTGTATAATTATTACCTTTTCACTGTGTTTGAACTCCCTCAAGACTCTGTCGTAGTCCTTCTTGGTGACTCGCTCCGGGTAGCAGCAGGCGCTCTTTATAAAAGTCTTCAGTGTTCTCTCCAATAGCTGATTGATTTCGCCGTAGTCGTAGTCATCGTGACGGATGCCCAGGAGGCACTGGATGTAGTTCCAGATGGCGCGGCGGAACCTCGAGGTGTCCACGTCGGTGCGTCCCCCCATCGTGTAATACGTCAGATTGTACGCCGTCTTGAACTTATCATCCAAAAGGTTTCCTACGTCATTATATAACCTAGAAAAGTATAAAATTTCATTAATAATGTATTATTGAATTAAATGTTTGGATATTATCAATTTCATTGATATTTGCCATTGTTTGTTTTTATATACTTCTTACAGTGATTTTTAGATGTTTGAAAAAGTCGATTAAAGCTGTCATTTGCCTGATGAAGTTACTGTATGGCGAAATAATTGTTGCAGTGTTTCAACATTAAAGGCCTGTGTAATTTCTGAACGTAGTTTCGTTTGCCACATAGAATTAAACATTAATTTAAATTATATTAGTGTTAATTATTTGAACAATTTTTTGATTTGATTAATTTTGTAGTTAAATGTTTACATACCTATTAACAAGAGAGTAAGCGTGATCGTCCCAAGAATAATCCTGTACCCTGAAGGTGGGGATCTCCTGGTGTTCACCTCTCTTGGCGAAATCTTGGTAAATAAATAAAGAATCTTCTACAAATATGCCGATATCGGCTGGTGTACCCTGTGGCTCGGGACCTACAGCACCGAGTTCGGCCGATTGAGTCTCAACGTTCTCGAACCGCTTCGCCAACTCCACGGGCGTGCACTCCTCCGTCTGCTCCGACAGTGTCTTCATGCGCTGCATCAGCGTCGATATACCAACTTCCGGTTCTGTAGGTGAAGGGGGGCTAGGGGGATTTGGTGAGTTTTTCCAGTCTGAGGAGATAATTCAACCGTAAGTTTTAACGCATTAATTAATGATTTGATTCGGACTCACCTTGTCTCGTATCATTTAGAATTGGTATATCTTTGGGATCACTCTTCTTACTAATGTTCGTATTGCTAGAGTTGAGAGCGGCGGCGTGCTCCACCGGGTATCTGTACCCGCCGGCTTGGTCCAGTTCCTGATTGACACCGCACGAAAACACGAATGAGCAAAGGCTGTGGAAATGGGTCAGTATCACTATAGCGTGCACCACTTCGGCCAGAGACCAGCTGTCCTTTCCTTTCGTTAATTTCTGCGGTTAACCAAAATATTTCTCATTAATACACAAAGATAACAAAAAAAAAAACGGAAATAATAGACGTACCTCAATATGAGATTTATTTAACAGCCAAGGTCTGTGTGCTAATATTTTATTGATATCGTACAGGTTCCTCAACTTCGGAGGTATACAGTTCAAACCTTTCAGCCAGGTTACGTCGCCGCCCTGCAGGAGGAACTCCTGTTTCTGGAGGGTTATCAGATAGCTGCACTGATGACGACCCGCCGCCTTAAAATTAAAATAAATACATAAAAATTTAGACATTCACTTAATATCAATACTGATACAATTAATTACAAATAAAACCACTCAACACAATCACTATCACTATTTTTTTTCACCTACATCTATTCATATAATCAATAAAATTTGTATTTATAAAATGATTCATAGTTTCTACGAATAATAATAAATAGTTGCATTATTTAAGGATTTTTTGTAATTTGTAATTTGAAACTGTACTAATGACGTTGTTTGATAATTACGCAATGTCCATTAGGGACATCGCAAATAATCGAAATATTTGTTTATGATATCATCAATTCCGCTTTATTCTGAATAATACAATTCGTAATAAATACTTAATCGATGGATCACGCATTACACATTTGCAGAGGCCTTGATTGTATGATTAGATGGTCCGATGATTAATTTGTTATTTGATAGCATAAATTAATCAATTAAAAATGTTAACAACTGTATTTTTTTCTCTCTAAATGTACAAACTATTATATGCTATATCTTTTGTAATACTTACCATAATTGCAATATAATGCCTATAATCGAACGGGAGCGGACCATCTCCTCTCAAGATGAAGTTCTGCGTCTTCAGGAAGTTCTCCAAGTAGGTAGGATGATATCCCATAACCTGGCTCACATGATCAAGACGGTTGTTCTGAAGAAAAGCGTCCACGAACAGCGTATGCGTCTGTGCAAATAAGAAAAAGACAATCGATTAGAAATCATTGGCGACAAATGTTAATTAATTAATTAATCATTTGTGTCCTCCGTTAAGCAGTCGTTCACATCACACAGAAAAAAAGAGTTTATGTAAGTAAAAGCTGCAAGGAAACCGTTCCATCATCTGTTAATTTGTATTTGTTATTATAGTCTAAGCAATTTGTGAACAAAACCGTAATGTATTTATAACTACCGGCAATAACTGATGCAGATTTTCGAAGCTCGCGCTCTTGTAATAAACGATCATCATCTTGGCTGATCATCATCACACGACTGACTGAACGCCAGCGATGGTCCGGCATCAATTATAACCGGCAGCGTGGTGTACACAAACAGATAGCATTATCAAAATGCTAATTCACCGAATCCCCAACTCATTTACGCCTCTACCGGCACGTACTTCCTAAAATGGGAAACTCGGAATTCCAGACTTCCAATAATGATGTTTGAAGGTCGGATCAGGAACTTAATTGATCGCACAGTTGCCTTGTTTGCAGTTCGAATTATCGCGATGACACAAAAAGGGATGGAAAAATGAGACACTAATTGGGTAGCAAACACTAAGGTTGCTAATTATGGTTATTCAAATAAAAATAGAAATACAATCTTAAGGAACGATTAGTTCATTAAGCCGTTGTGCAAAATTTATGCTAATGCGTTTCTATTGTTTAACCTCATTAAATGTTAATTTGTGTAAGTATTATGAAAAATATTGTTAATCCCTAATACAAATTTTTTCTTATTCATTTCTAATTTGTGGATTTTCCTAAACTATAAACTTTTCTTGGAATTTACAGGACAATTTAATATTTCTACAAATTTATTATATTCTGTTAATTATGATAAAATTTCTTATAAATTTTTTTGAATAAAATAATTTATCGAAACTATACAATAAAGATTTTTTTTTTAATTTTTGCAATTCTCTTGTTTATGTTTTACTGATTGAAGGGTAGGATAGTGGCCACCCACCCACCCTACATATACATGTTTACTCATGTTACTTCCACTGTTTCGATTTCCAAAGAAGTATTTGTAATTATAGTGTTGATGTTTTTAAGGAATCTCAAAACCACAATTTAGCCTCTTTTTATAATTAATCATTAGGCATCTTTTTTTATAAGTCTCAATAATACATATTTTCTTTAATTAATGTGTAATCACTAACTTAAACACTAAATTAACATACTTACTATGTTTTTATCACTAAAAATTACAAAAACACGACTTAAGTTTCGATATTTTAACGTCAACTATTCTTATGATTAATGTGTAATAATTAATGTTTCTTGAGTAGGCAACCAAAGATACAAATATTGTATTGTAATTCAAAAATATATTCTATGCTTTAAGTGATAAATTAAAGCAGCAACTACTTGTTAGGTGGCGCTAGTATCGCATTTCTTTCGTAAAAAGTTTTCGATTACGAAACGTCATTCCCTTATCACCAAAATACGCACGAACGTACGAGTGACCTTTACGTCGAGACGAAACCCCCTACGCACAGAACACCGAGACATTATCGGGTGTTACAGGTGTATTAATCGCCGCCCACCGCCACCGTAATCAGGTATTTACCTCCGTCGGCGCGGAACCGAGAACATTCCCGAAATAATTTATTAATTTATGCGGCACAAACGGGCGCCCCCTCGGGCCGTTCGGAATAAATCACTCCCCTATGCACCCACCCTGTGACGCACGCATACGCATATCGCTGAAATATTAACGCGACGTTTTTTACGGCACCGTGGAAATTTTTTTGTTGAAAATTTAACGTTTCCAGCCCGGATTTCTTTCCTAACGTTCTCGCCTCGTTAATATTCCAACGCATTCGTCTCGCGCGTGAAGTAAATAAGATGAACGACATGCAATCTCAATATTTTTACGTTAAGTTTCTTTTTTTGTAGTATTTTAGTGACACATTAGGTTGGTACTTTACACATATAATTCTTCATGTGTGTAAAGTACCAACCTAATATGTAACTGTAATATAATAACATTAGGTAATTTTAAATTAAATTAAAGTATAATATTTTTAATTAATATTAATTTCTTTATTCAAAATACATAAATAATTGTTATTGAGCATTTTGGAATAATTTTAATCAAAAATTAATATAGGCAACCAAGTATACTAAAAATAAATAACCTTCCACGGACGTTCTCTTCTGTTCGCTTCTTATCAAGAAAGACAATTAAAATAACCAGTGTGTATTTATGTGCACTTATCGGGGGGCCTTATCTAAAACCCGCACACTCAAAAACACGTTTTCATTCCGCTCGTTAGTCGCTCTTATGCGATATGATAATTCCACCGTTCGATTTACATATAATCTGAGAAAGTTCGCGAGCGTCGTTTGTAATAAATTAAGGCGAATTAGTTTAGAAAGCGTTTGTATTTTTCTTCCCCGCAGATCGATACGTCGATTTGTAGAAATTTACGCGAAAACGGATATACTCTGGCGGCGTACAGTTTTTTTCTTTTATTTCTTTCTTTCAAATCCATTACATGCGTTATCGACGTGTTTGTTATGTAAATATTTATATCGGAAACCACATCCTGTACGCATGTGTGTGTGTGTGTGCATGCGGTCGACTTAATTGGGAGCTAATTATAAGTTTTGGGTCGTTTTTTTCTTAACGACTATTAGTTCCTAGTTTATTGCTTTGTTTTCGATTTTGAACTTTCAAAATCCATAAATTTAGAGGATATTATGAATTTGAATCCAGAAGAGTTTCGAAAAACAATTTTAAATTAGCGTAGTAAATATAATACATGAAAATTTGGACTAATTTATCTTTTCTTCTAACACTTCCAGAAGCTTTAAAATCCCTGCCATGATGTCTAAGTGATAAGTAGGCCTGAAACATAAGTTTCCAAAAATGAAGACATTTAGAGGAAAAATTATATTCCTGAAGAAATTTTGAGAATGATTAAATATATATATATATATATATATATATATATATATATATATATATATATATATATATATATATATATATATATATATTAAAAGTAAACCAGAAGAGTTTCCAAAAAATTCTAAAAGTTGAACGACTTACCTTAAACCAGCACGGCGTTAATTAGGGTAATCTTTGAAGTGATAAATATAATACAAGAAGATTTGGACATGTATCAAGACAAATTTCCCTTTTCTTTCAACACCTTCACTAATGCACATCTACGTGTTCGCCGATTGTATGTAAACAACAAACGTCAAACTAACACTTGGTGTTGCCAGGAGTCGGGCCAACACAAATAAAATTCCTTGCGTATTAATCACCCACTATGCGCGGATTGTGTAAAAAAAACAACTTGTTCACTTTCGTTTTGTCGAGGAAATCTAAAAGAATTTTTCAGGTGAATATGTTTTTAAAACTATATTTACTACGGAATAAATATTTTTGACCTATATGATACATATTCTCCATAGAAATTTGAATATTGAGTATAGAAAGATAGAAATCATTCAAATTTTTGATGATCCGATCCAGAAGTTCTACTCTTTGGTTCTTTGGTATTTTGGCCTATAAACAATAAAGAGTAGAAACATGATTTTGATCAAATTTAGATGCTCCAAAAGTCCTTCAGCATTAGGAACTTCCTGATTCAAGATGTATCACAAAGTGATGGCTTCAAGCATTAAACATATTTGTCCTTCAGCATTACCTAATTTGATACTTTGATAGGTCAACTTAGGTAGCGTACATTTTTACACCAGAACCAGCAGAAATGTTAAAGATTAAAGAAGTTGGAAACTTTTCTAGCATCACGATAATCAATTTGAAATGTAGGGAGCGGTGTTAATAACTAAAAATGCACAACACAGCAATACGTGCCGGCATTATTGAAACAAACAAGGCCAAGGATATGATTTGAAATAAGATCACATCTCGGAACGAGGTAATTTAGTTAAGTGGGATGACACTCGCGAAGCGCGCGTTGCTAGGCGAGATATTTCTCGACTTTATTAGCGCACGATTGTTCGGAATCAACGGATCTCCGGGAGGTAATCGAGTTTGGATAACGCTCCTCGGGGCGCAGAAACTGGAGGAGAGGAAGAGGAACGAAAGAAAAAAATGAAACTGGGGGCCGCCTTCCGCGCACAAAACGAAGAAAATAGGATAATTTCGTTCTATTCTCAGATTGGAGTTGCTTTGCGGAGAGCGCGGACTTTGGAGTGGATTCGTCTTGATTTTGATTGATCGCCCGGCGCTCGCTATACTCACCGACCCCGTGATTTATTCGATGCACTTTTTGAAATGACAGTCGTTGGCATCAACATTAATTTCGTGTAGTTCAGAAAATAACTCTTCTTACTTTACCAATTAAAATTATTAATTAGACATTAAAATTTTGGTAACCTGAAAAATGTTCCAAATTTTGTTAACTGAAGCTAAACACTCTAATAATAATGCTTTTAAAGCTAAATCGAAAATTGTAATGACTTATTTGCTTATTAAAGCTGATATCAAAAAGTCTTTGGATCTTAGTTGGTTTTTGATTCAGAAATTTTGAAACCTAACAATTAGAATTTTTAGATTCTCAAGTAATACATCAAAAATTGCGTCAATTTATAAAATAACGTATCATTTATTTATTCCAACATTCTTGGGCATCTCCATATTTAAAAAAACCAACCCATGTGTTTCACGATGGCAACCTCTGCCCTGCCCTTTCTCCTCGGGCGCGGAAAAACCATAGTAATTAAGTTACGCGTTTCTATTTATTATTGCTTATTATAATGCACAAATGTATATCGCGTAACATGATTCACTCTAATGAGAAAGTTGATTAATTGCCTGCACGTACAATTACTCGTAACGAGATGATCGGCTTTTTTTTTTCTTGAGAAATTCACAATGGCGTCCGTTTTCCTCAATAATAATCCAATTAAGCGCAATTAAAAAAATTACGTTCGATCGGCGAGGAAAGGAGGAGGAGGTGAAGGAGGAAAAAAACTGGCGACACCTTACAATAACAAATAAATCTATTAGCTGTCGTTTATTAATTTTT
The DNA here is from genome assembly GCA_963969525.1 of Ontholestes murinus. Classification (NCBI taxonomy): domain Eukaryota; kingdom Metazoa; phylum Arthropoda; class Insecta; order Coleoptera; family Staphylinidae; genus Ontholestes; species Ontholestes murinus. Next base: position 10,793,652 of record OZ018391.1, on the reverse strand, counting down.
CTTTTTATAATTGAAAATGCTAATTTAAATAGCTACACGCTCGATGTGAATTAATAGTCATTAAACTTTTTTTATCAACAATTATTGCATTGATAATAAGAGGTATGAAAAACTGTTTTGAAAACTGTTTGAATTCTTCAAATATAAACAGTTTTTTTTATCAATCTTATTATCAATGCAATTTTAATTCGATTAAATGTTTGAGACTTTGAATAGACTTTGTTTTTAAATATTTTTGGAGCGTTTTGAATACTTCAAATAATAGTAATTGTGGAGGCTTTATTGTTAACAAAGTTACTCGTATTTATAATTCAAATAATAATGATTACAATTCGATAAATTACAATTTTGAACAAAACATTCGAAAGTGGTAAAAGTTTTTTGATAACTAATTCAAACTTTGGATGAAGTCTTAGCTTCAAAACAGATTTTTCTTCTTTTAGGAATAAGTTCCTCTATCTAAAAATTTTGACCAGGATTTTAGCTCTTGTATTTTTGCTCATATTCTTTGATCCAAGTAAAACAAACTAAAACCATTATCAAAATGTATTAAAGTCCTTTACTTGGTAGAAAATTAACTTGATCTTTGCTTTCTTTTCGTTTGAATACATTTACAAAACCAATTATAATCTTTGGCTTAAATTTATTTATTTTGTTAACTTCAGATTCGATTTTTCCATCGCCAACAACAAAAATATAAAACTTGTTGTTGTTGATTTGATTCCCTATGCTAGGACGTCACACAAAACGCACGCTACGATAAAAACGTCGTGTTTTCGCCGTCGAAAATAGAACGTGACTTTTTATGTGTGTGTGTGTGTGTGAGTGTTTGATAATCCAAATTGGTAATGGGCCGACTGACCTCCAAAATTGAAACTCGCCAGCGCCGATCGATAATAAATCACAGAAATACCGGTTCGGTTGTGTCATTACGCCGCAAGAGAACCACCGTGCGATTCCGCGCTTTCCAAAAACATTGGAATTGTTTGTTTCTTTTCGCTTCGGAATAGGAAAGAGGCGCCCCATTAGTCCGAAGGTGAGCGAAAATGAAATATCGAATTTTCGGATGGCGAAAATATTTTGAGGTCGCAGCTCCAAATTTCTCGTAAATTGTTTTCTTGTGAAACGATTGTATAATTCAAGCTGTTTTGGTAACAGCTATACTAAAATGTGTAATTTATGTTTCCAAACTGAAATGTTGATTTTGTACAATTACACTAATAACTTCTTTCAATTCCTAATCCTTTAGGTTAGGTTAGGTTAGTTTGGTTTTTGTGAGTTACGTGAAGATGAATTTGATTGAATTAATAAGCACTAAAAACCTTTCTTCGCAAATTTTATTTAAATTCACAGATATATATTTCGGACACAAAGTAATACTAAAATGAGTATTAAAAATAATGATAATGGTCACTTTGTGACATATATCTGTGAATTTAAATAAAATTTGTGAAGAAAGGTGTTTAGTGCTTATTAATTCAATTAGGTTAGGTTAGGTTACAAAGGGTTATTGTAAGGTGAGTTAACTCTTTTCATATTAAGATTTTTTGGGAAAGATATTACACTTACTCCTGAATCATAATACCTAAATAATGTATATTTGTAAGCTTGTTTAATCTTTCCAAGTCACGCATAGTTTATGAAATTAGTTCAGATTAGAAGGAGATGTAAAGTTAACGCGATATTTTAAGCAAGAATACTTCTAAACGGATAAATACGACAAACCGTGAGTGTTCCCAAGTTTCTTGGCAAACTCGTGAATTTTGATAATGATACGGAACGAAATTCCATCGCACGAGATGGAATTGTCTCCCATTGTAAACTACATCACAATGGGCGTTACGGCAAATGTGTACACGCGAGTTATTTGCATGAATAATCACACCAGTCTCATTTCCTACCCGCAAAATCATCTCAAAAGCTGTTACACTCGTACCCCCTTACGTCGCTCAAACAAAGCGCATAGGACAAAAGATAAGCGCACGTTTAATATTTACACGCATTTCCTCAAATACATAGATTACTTCAAAGTTTTGGTGATTGGCGTTGGGGTTACTGGGAGGAAACACGTGTCATGCACTCGGGGAAAGAGTGTGGCCGATTAAATTACGACCGTTATTAAATATTCAGTGCTGGTTTAATTTCGCGAATAGAAGGGGTGGAGTAATTGAAAGGGGGTTGTAATTGCAGCTAATTTTTCGCGCGTCGTAATTACCATGCAGGGCTGTGAATTAAGCATAACTGTTGGATTAACCAACACAAAGGCATTGCATTGCATTTTTAAATGAACGGCTTCAGGCATGAAAACATTGAAATAATTCCCGGACGTCCTAAATTTTTTTGAATAGTTGATTATTTTAACAAAGCTTCCGTAATAAAAGTATTGATTAGTAGGTACATCGCGGAATGTGTAAAATATCGCCCTCAGACAGGTCTGGTGTACATGCTGAATCCAGAAAACTCCTTTTTTCCTAAGTGCCACTTACATGAATGAGCCAGAGCGGCAGCCAGGGGAGGAAACCTCTTAAACTAACTGAAGTGGGGTCATGCAGGAGAAAAAAAAAACGTAAAACCAAAAGCACTGACAAAAGAGGAGGGGGCGCGCCTGTTTTTTTTTAAATGAACTTTGCGCTATTACTAGTTGTAACATTTCCTTTTATAAAGCAGACACTATTTAAAAAAGTGCTATTTGTATTTTGTATTTAATTAAATCACCTCCTAAATATGTAACTGTGTTCATCCCTTCAGATCTTACAAGATTTTTTATACATTCCATCCCGGCGGCATCTTTCCAGGGAATAATGCATCAACTACAAAGTCAATCTCGTGAATCAATACCGGACTCGATTCATCCCCCTTTATACGTTGGGGGAATTGAGGCAACAAAAAAGTGAAGGGATTTACAAAGTTTAAAAATTAAATTTATCGTCTCACAAAAAAAAGTAATCTAAATCTAATCTTGAATTTATCACTTGATGAAACATTATGTTAATAATATATCTATCTAAATCATGTTATAACATAGTCGAAGCCAAAACATTGAAAGATTGTTTCCGATCCAAATTTTAGAATTAGAACATCAAACGTCACACGAACAACCCATTGCCAAAAATATACATGCATTATATTAGTTAGTACTTTTAAAACTTTAAGTTTTGAAAAGCAGGAACGAAAAGGTCGAAGGGACCTTGGAATTATTTTTGCGGCAAATAAAAAAAAAATAGCGCATTGGCACCATCAATTCTCCACGCCCGTACGTTCGAATCGAAGTACGCGCGCATTTCGAAAATTCTTCTAAATTTAGCGCATCGTAAAAATGCCGTTTCGAAACCAATCCAACCTTGACGTTCGAAAAAATTTTGCAATTGTCAATTGATACGAAGCCAAAATAATTATTCATTTCTACACAATCTACAGAATCTAAAAAATTGAATGTATCAAAAGCCCAAAATTTATATGAGGACCTAAACATGTATTTATTATTATTTCGATAAATATAGATCTTTATATTAAATAGTTTAATTTTTGGGCACTTTAAAGTTCAACAATATTATTGATTAGATGAATATTTTAGTTGTAACAATTCAAACTTTCGTAACTGTAAACAATTTCATGCATGGGTCTTTGATAAGACCTAAATTTGAATAGACAACGGACGCAAAAATATGTAGAAAATTATTAATGGCGACGATAAGCGGAACATTCCGCGTACACAAGAACGGTTTGTACGGCTTGAATAAATTACAAAGTAATTAAGATAAACGATGTTCATATTTACGAGGCAAACATTTGCCTTATGTGGGTAAACAAAGTGAAGTTGGATATTTTTTTTTTGCCCATAATTCCGTATCGGCGTTCCGTTTCCCGCAAAGGTCCTTCGGCTCTGGGAAGGAAGCCGATACGAGACTCTAGCAGCTATCAGCTATCAAAACGCCAAATGTATCGCCTCGAGCGTCGATTTGCATAATCCACCACATTGTAATAAGCCCGCCAATTGAGCTGCACTCCCAGCCAGTGGTCTATTTTATAACGTGCACTTACCATAACAAACCCCAGCGCTGGCTAATTGCTCAATTTAAAAATTTAAATTAATACACATGAGCGACGACCTTGTTTAAATAATGCCATTGCGAATCATCATAATTACACTTTTAATAAATATAATAATGCTGAAATTCAGTCCAATTGTTATGTTTGTCGCAATTACCGGCGGGTACGAGCCGGCGCCAAAAGTTATACGCCAATTAAGATTAAGTAAGAGGATTAATTGTATTTTTTTTTTCCACATACGAGTTTGTTGCTCTCAACTTCAAAATCTTTGTATGGATAATTTTGGAATTTAGGTTTATGAACATTTTGACCATATTTTGACAATACCTTAGATTGTTTTAGTTTCCAAAGATTTGGGCAATTGATAAGTTTGTTGAACAAATTCTTAGATACCGCCCAAGTTGATTTCTTTGGTTTCAAAGAATTTCAGCAAAATTTGTATAGATAATTTTGGAATATAACAATGTTGTTGAGTTGATTGCCTTAGAAAAGTAAAAAAAGAGTATAGACAGTTTTGGGAAATCAAATATTTTCTCTTGAAAATTAGAGCACCATCACTCACAAATAATATTATGTCAATATTTATACTTTCCCTATATAGTATATAGAGGAAGCCCTGTATTTCTAATTATTGCGGATACGAAGACAATTCGTAATTATCAAAATTCTCTTACAAAACTTAAGGCCAATGGTATTTTTTATCATATTTTTTGTGATTTTACTTTGTAAAAATTCATATTTGAATCTTGGACAATTTTGGGAATTAAGATTAATAAAAGCCAATCTATTTAGTTTTGCTTCAGTGTTGTTTGATTTTTAAATTAAAGTATTTGGAGAATTTTGGGCAAGTTTAAAACATAACTTTTAATTGAGCAAAGTAGGAATTGAAGAATCCGTACGATTAGAACAAATGCCTTACAATTACTTAAATTTAGATTGTAAATAATTCTTAAATTGCTCAAAAAAAAACGCGTATTAATCAAACCGGCCAATTTCCACCACGAAATCCACCAGTTGACGTTTATTCACTCGAGGTCATCTTTGTTATTGTTGTGTGTCGTGAGTAATATTCGTGAACACGTGTCAGCGCAGCAATTGACCTTCCAATTTATAACGCATAACACGTGTTCCACCTAACAAAGCGGACCAGATGCGGAGTGGGCTCGGCGGGAAGTCGCTCTTAAATTGTGACTTATTAGGCTGTGACGTCGAGGGCTTTTTGAATGGCCGTCGTAAATAGATGCCCGCGGGGCACAGGAGGCGATCCCCCGAGGAACGTGATTATGTGGGGCAAATGGCGGCAACGGGGATGTATCGTAAGTTTTGTAATGAATGATGTAATTTAGACACATACGCATGAGGAAGGAAGGAAGTTTTTGGATGAATCGCCAGTTAATTATGTCAGAAGGCATTACTCATATTCCGGTCACTAATCATAATAATTAACATTCTAGAACTGGATTAATCATAATCTCATTCTTGCTAATTTACATCAACAAAGCACAATATCAAAATGTTTTTTTTTTGATTTCCACACTTCAATTATGTATCAACATAGGTTCTTTAAAAATAAATTGGCCAAAAATGAATCTTTGCCTAATAAATTAAGTCTGGTTGCGTAGGTTCTCTACTTTAGAAGATATCATCCTATCTTACATTTTTCTTTACATTAGAAGATGGGATAGGGCCGCGGCACCCCCCTACACTCAGGTCTGACACTACTATTTGCTTGATCAGAAATAAAACTTGCTATTGGTGTTGAAAAACGACATTAAAACAACTATCAAGTCATGCTAACAAACCTATTTTTCTAACATTACTGTTTAGAATTTTTAGAACCCTTAGAATCTTCAATTGATCTAAAATCTGAAAGTTGTTGACAATCCAAACGAATCTAAAATATTTTCACAATCATCTCTTTCATCACTAGGATATTAAAAATTCTTAGAGTCTTTGAATGATCTAAAATTTCAAGGACATTTACAGTATAAACGCAACTAAAATATTCAAATCTTTAGATCTCTAGAAACTAAAAGATCTAAAATCTAAAGGAAATTTACAAACTTTTAAATCTTCAGACTTTTTAGCACTCGATTAATTGTATATGTAAAGTGAGTCAAAATAGATGTCGACAATTTAAACGAATTTAGAATATTGTTAAAATCATCACTATCATCACTAGGATATTTAGAATTTTTAGAAATATTAGAATCTTTGAATTATCTAATATTTGAAGGACTTTTATAGTATAAACAAATCTAAAGTATTTTCACAATCATTACTATCATAAGATTTTTAGATCTTTTAGTTTCTAGAGGTTCTAAAAGTTCTAAATAACGCTAGAATTTCTAGAAACTAATAAAAATCTTTAGATATTTCAGTTTCTAAAGATTCTAAAAGTTTATTTAGAACCTAGAACTTTTAGAATCTATAGAATCTAAAACCCAAAGGATGTTTACAAATGTTAAAATCTTCAGACATTTTAAGACTATTAATTGTTTATGTAGAGTGAGTCAAAAAGAGACGTTGACAATCTAAACGAATTTAAAATATTTTCACAATCATTACTAGCATCACTAAAAGTTCTAAATATTCCAGATCTTTTAGAATCTCTAGAAACTAAAAGATCCAAAATCTAAAGCATGTTTACAAACTTTAAAATCTTCAGACTTTTAGGACTGTTTTAATTGTATCTACATAAGTGAGTCAAAAAAGATGTTGACTATCTAAACGAATTTAAAATATTTTTACAATCATTTCTAACATCACTAGTTTTTAGAAATCTTAGAACCTTTAAATGTTAGATCATTTGAAGAACTTTTACATTTTACATTTTAAACGAAACTAAAATATTATCACAATCATTACTATCATCAAATCTTTAGGTTAAAGATTCCAATTCTTTTAGAATAGAGATTCCAATTCTTTTAGAATCTTTAGAAACTAAAAAATGTAAAATGTTTTAGGAATCTATTAATTGTATATGCAGAGTCAGTCAAAAAAAGATGTTGACAATCCAAACGAATCTAAAATATGTTTAAAGTCAAGACTATCATCACTATGATATTTAGAATTTTTAGAAATCTTAGAACCTTTGAATGATCTAAAATTTGAAGTATAAACGAGTCTAAAATATTATCACAATCATTACTATCATCAAATCTTTAGAACTTTTAGTTTCTAGAGATTCTAAAAATTCTGAATGTCCTAGAACTTTTAGAGTCTCTAAAAACAAAAAGATCTAAAGTCTAAAGGATGTATTTTAGTTTCTAGAGATTCTAAAAGTTCTAAATACCCTAGAACTTTTAGAATCTCTAGAAACTAGAAAATCTAAAGGATGTTTACAAAGTTTAAAATGTTCAGACTCTTTTGGGACTCTATTAATTGTATATGTAGAGTGAGACAAAAACGATGTTGATAATCTAAATGAATCTAAAATATTTTTAAAATCATTACTATTATCACTAGGATATTTATAATTTTTGGAAATCTTAGAACCTTTGAATGATCTAAAATTTGAAGGACTTTTTTTACAGTGTCAATGAATCTGAAATATTATCAAAAACATTACTATCATCAGATCTTTTAGTTTCTAGAGAATCTAAAAGTTCTAAGTAACCTAGAACTTTTAGAGTCCTAAAACGTCTTAAAAAAGATATAAAAGTTTGTAAACAACCTTTGGATTTTAGATCTTTTAGTTTCTAAATATTCTAAAAGTTCTAGGTTATTTAGAACATTTTTAGAATCTCTAGAAATTGAAAGATCTAAAAACTAACAAACACTCATTTTTTTTTTTAGAATCTCTAGAAACTAAAAGATCTAAAATCCAAAGGTTACAAATACAAACGTTAACATTTTTAGACGTTTTAGGACTCGATTAATTGTATATGCAGAGTGGGTCAAAAAGATATTGACAATCTAAACGAAACTAAAATATTTTCACAATCATTACTATTATCACTAAAATATTTAGAATTTTTAGAAGTCTTAGAATTATTGAATTGATCTAAAATTTGAAGGGTTTTAATTTATAAACGAATCTAAAATATTTTTACAATCATTACTATCATCAAGTCTTTAGAACTTTTATTTTTTAGAGATTCTAAAAGTTCAAATCTAGAAACTAAAAGATCTAAAATTTAAAGGATGTTTACAGACTTTAAAATCTTCAGGTTTTTTAGGACTCGATTGATTGTATTTGTAGAGTGGGTCAAAAAAGATGTTGACAATCTAAACGAATCTAAAATATGTTCACAATTATTACTATCATCACTAGGATATTTAGAATTTTTAGCATTCTTAGAACCTATGAATGATCTAACATTTGAAAGACTTTTACAGTATAAACGAATCTAAAATATTTACACAATCATCAGATCTTTAGATCTTTTAGTTTCTAGAGATTCTATAAGTTCTAAATATCCTAAAATTTTTAGAATCTCTAGAAACTAAAAAATTTAAAATCTAAAGGATTTTAAAATCTTCCGACTTTTTAGGACTCGATTATATGTAGAGTGAGTCAAAAATCTATGTTGACAATCTAAACGAATCTAAAATATTTTCACAATTATTACTATCATCACTAGAAAATTTAGAATTTTTAGCATTATTAGAACCTATGAATAATCTAACATTTGAAGGACTTTTACATTATAAATGAAACTAAATTACTTTCACAAACATTATAATCATCAAATCTTTAGGTCCTTTAGATTCTAAAAATTCCAAAAGTTATAAATATCCTAGAACTTTAAGAATCTCTAGAAACTAAAAGATCTAAAATCTAAATCTAAATGAATGTTGTTTGTGTATATATAGAGTGGGCCAAAAAAAATGTTGACAATCTAAACGAATCTAAGATATTTTTAAAATTATTACTATCATAACTAGGTTATTTAGAATTTTTTAAATTCTTAGAACCTTTGAATGATCTAAAATTTGATGGACTTTTACAGTATAAACGAATCTAAAATATTATCACAATCATTACTATGATCAAATCTTTAGTTTCTAGAGATTCCAAAAGTTCTAAATATCCTAGAAACTAAAAGATCTAAATACCTTAGATCTTTTAGAAGCTAAAAACTAAAAATCTAAAATCTAAAGGATGTTTATAAAGCTTAAAATCTTCAAATTTTTTAGGACTGGATTAATTGTGGGTGAAAAAATGATGTTGAAAATCTAAACGAATCTAAAATATTTTCGAAATCATTACTACCTTAACTAGGATATTTAGAATTTTTAGAAGTCTTAGAACCTTTGAATGATCTAAAATTTGAAGGACTTTTTCAGCATAATCTTTTAGTTTCTAGAGATTCAAAATTTTTTGAATTCCCTACAACTTTTAGAATCTCTAGAAACTAAAAAATCTAAAGTAAAAATAATAATAAAAAATATAATAAAATAATGTTTACAAACTTTAAAATCTTCAGACTTTTTAGGACTCGATTAATTGTATATGCACAGTGGGTCAAAAAAAGATGTTGACAATCTAAACGAATCTCAAATATTTTCACAATCATTACTATCATCAGATTTTTAGATCTTTTAGTTTCTAAAGTTCTAAATAACCTAGTAGTTTTAGAGTCCTAAAACATCTGAAGATTTTAAAGTTTGTGAACATCCTTTGGATTTTAGATCTTCTCTAGAAACTAAAAGAACTAACAACTAAAGAATGTTTACAAACGTAAAACTCTTCATACGTTTTAGGTCTCGATTAATTGTATATGTAGAGTGAGTCAAAAAAAGATGTTGACACGAATCTAAAATATTTTTATAATCATTACTATTAGTACTAGGATATTTAGAATGTTTAGAATTCTTAGAAGATTTGAAGGACTTTTAAAGTAAAAACGAATCTAAAATGTTTACACAATCATCAGGTCTTTAGATCTTTTAGCTCCTAGGGATTCTAAAAGTTCTGAATATCCAAGAACTTTAGAAATAACACAATTTACGCTTGGTTTGTTTCACTGTTTTGTAAATTGTGTTATTTTTATATTACAAAATGTTTCACCAAGAGCTACATGAGAAACTAATTCAAGAAATATCCAAGAACTTTTAGAATCTCTAGAAACTAAAAGTTTACAAACTTTTAAATCTTCAGGCATTGTAGTACTCCATTAATTGTATATGTAGATGTTGGCAATCTAAACGAATCTAAATACGTTTAAAATCATTAATATCATCACTAGGATATTTAGAATTTTTGGAAATCTTAGAACCTTTGAATGATCTAAAATTTAAAACAAATCTAAAATATTTTCACAATCATTACTATCATCAGATCTTTAGATCTTTTAGTTTCTAGAGATTCTAAAAGTTCTAAATAACCTAGAACTTTTAGGGTCCTAAAATGTCTGTAGATTTTAAAGTTTGTGAAGATCCTTTGGATTTTAGATCTTCTCTAGAAACTAAAAGATCTAAAATCAAAAGGATGTTCACAAACTTTAAAATCATCAGAATTTTTAGGACTCGATTAATTGTATATGTAGAGTGGGTCAAAAAAGATGTTGACAATCTAAACGAATCTAAAATATTTATTAATCATTCCTATCATCACTAGGATATTTAAAATTTTTTGAAATTTATTTGAAAGACTTTTACAGTAAACTCTAAAATATTTACAGAATCATTAGAACCTTTGAATGATCTAAAATTTCAAGGACTTTTATAATATAAACTAAACTAAAATATTTTCAAAATTATTACTATCATCAAATCTTTGGATCTTTTAGTTTCTAGAGATTCTAAAAGTTCTAAATAACCTAGAACTTTTAGAATCTTTAGAAACTAAAAGATCTAAAATCTAAAGAATGTTTACAAGCATAAAAATATTCAGACGTTTTAGGTCCCGATTGATTGTATATGTAGAGTGAGTTAAGGATGCTGACAATCTAAACGAATCTAAACTATTTTATAATAATTACTATCATCATTAGAATATTTAGAATTTTTAGAATTTTTGAAGATTTGAAGGACTTTCACAGTAAAATCTAAAATATTTACAGAATCATTACAATCATCAGATCTTTAGATCTTTCAGCTCCTAGAGATTCTAAAAGTTCTGAATATCCAAGAACTTTTAGAATCTCTAGAAACTAAAAGCTCTAAGCTCTAAAAGATGTTTACAAACTTTAAAATCTAAAATATTTTCAAAATCATTACTATCGTCACTACGATAGCAAAAATTTGAAGGACTTTTACAGTATAAACGAATCTAAAATATTTACACAATTAATACAATAATCAGATCTTTAGATCTGTTAGCTCCTAGAGATTCTAAAAGTTCTGAATATCCTAGAATTTTTAGAATCTCTAGAAACTAAAAGATCTAAAATCTGAAGGGATGTTTACAAACTTTGGAATCTTCAAACTTTTTAGAACTCGATTATAAATAGTATATGTTTGAAGAATGGGTGAGTGGCCAAAAATAAATTAAGCTCTTATTTTGTAACAAATAAAATATACCTTTATTAATCACCCCACTCTGAGAATTGTTTACAAAAATCATGACAAAAAACTCTTGGTTTCTCTAGCAGCTTACACTAATCCAAACATTTTTCAATGTCAATCCATTAATTTTTTGATTTTGTATAAAAAGCATCAAACCACTCTAGTTTGGAGTAAGTAAAATCATATATGTAGGGTGGGTGGGTGGCCACTATCCCACCCTCCATTTATTATTACACAAACGAGGGTCGGTCATAATATCCTCTACGTGCTACGACAATTGGGGAAAAGGTGAGAATGATTTTAACAAAACAATGATAATAGAAATTGTTCATTATTATCGACAACCAAAAATTGAATTAAATTTAACAGATAAGACCTTTTGACCATTTATTATGTTCTAGTTTGTGGATAAGATAAAATCTTCCTACTTCACTCACTTCATCAAACAAGTGATATTTTTAGAAGTAGAAATGTTACACTTTTAAAAATATCACTTGTTTGATTTTATATTTAAAAAAAATCATATAGCACTCTTTTAGCTTAGGTTAAAATATATATGTAAGGTGGGTGGGTGGCCACTATCCCACCCTTTAATTATAATTACATAAACGAGGGTCAATCATAATACCCTCTACGTGCTACAACAATTGTCGAAATGTAGAGGATAACCTTAACAAAACAATGATTATGGAAATTGTACGTTATTATCAACTACTAGAAATAAACTTCACTGTATTTAATAAGGCAACCTCTGCTTTAATTGTGAATACGAAGACAATTCTTAATTTAAAAAAAATTCTCTTAAAAAACTTAAGGTTTGTGATTTTACTTTGTGAAAATTCATATTTGAATCTTGGACAATTTTGGGAATTAAGATTAATTAAAGCCAATCTATTTAGTTTCGCTTCAGTGATGTTTGATTTTTAAATTAAAGTGTTTGGAAAATTTTGGGCAAGTTTAAAAGATAACTTTTAATTGAGCAAATTAGGAATTGCTTTAATTGGTACAGAAGATATTAATACAGGGTGCGCCGGAGAAACTTACTTATTTGAAAGGTCAATGGAAACAAAAGTACTTCAGTTATTTGTTATATCAAAGATACGATGAGACTGGTTGGTTCAAAGGTTTTAGCGATATCTATGAGTAAAGGTTATACTCTTCATCTATTTTATCCTTCAAAGTAGAGAGAATTCGGTTGATGTTTCAATCTAGAAACTAAAAAAAAAGTCTACAGGATGTTTACAAACTTTAAAATCATCAGAATTCATCACTCGAAGATATTAATACAGGGTGCGCCGGAGAAACTTACTTATTTGAAAGGTCAACAAAAACAAAAGTACTTCAGTTATTTGTTATATCCCAGATACGATGAGACTGCTTCATTCAAAGGTTTTAGCGACATCTATGAGTAAAGGTTATAATCTTCATCTACTTTATCCTTCAGATTAGAGCGATTTCGGTTGATGTTTCAATGTGGTTTGACGTTTTATGTAAAGTCACTTTGAGTGCATCGATGGAACAACCAAAATAAAACAAAGAATAATTGGGGAAAGTGGTGCAGAAAAGTACAAAAAGCGAAAAAAATGTGTACGGGGTTGAAGTCCTGTGAACAGTGTTTTGTTTGTTTGGTTCATGAGTTGATGATTTCATGATGGTGGTAAGGATCTTGCAGATGATCACCAAAATCCACTCGTAATGATTGAAAATTGAGAAAGTCAAAGAAATTCTTGGAAGCGATCGATGAGATGAAAAAGTCGATGAAATTCTTTGAAGTGATCGCCTTGTGCCTTACTGAAGAAGAAACTGGAATACCGAAAAGCATAGACCACTGAAGATTTTGAAGGTCTATGTGTGCTGAAAGATGACTAAAACATTGGAGAGTTCAATAGCAAAGACGTGTTAAAAATGTTCCGAAGGAATCCAGAAAAATATGGCGGCCATCATTGTAACTGGTAAGAAACGTGGTGATTCTAATACGAGCCAAAAACAAAATTTTAGAGTGCGGTATTGAAGTCACCAGGAGAGCCACAAAGAGAAATATAAATTGTTCTGAAAATCACAATTAAGATAATGCCGACCGTTTTCTTCTATAAATTTAAGAGATTTTTTAGAGTGTATTTATCACAGATGGTCAGACGGTGTACGTACAATATTATCCAGGAGTTCTACAACGATTGTAGGATAGCATTCGACTGGAATATCAAAATTATAATAACAATGAGTTTTTCTTGAATTCTTCAAAAATTTAAAGAAAGTTTGAACTTTGTAACATATCGTTCATCTGGAAGTTGTTTTAATACAGAACCATTATAACCATCCCACCCTTCAATTATTATAATATATACGAGGGTTGATCAAATATGTTTTACGTGCTACGTCAATGATGATAAAGAGAGAATGACCTCAACATAAAATTGGTTATCGAAATTGTTCGTTTTTATCAAAAACTAAAAATAGAAGTAGATTTAACAAATAAAAACTTGATTCGATTTATTGCTCTTATGTAGAAATCTCGTGTTAGTTGTTAATTTTCTAATGCCAATCTCACTCTTTTGATTTAAAAAAAAGAAACATCAAAATCACTATTGTGGCTTAAATTTAAATATATATGTAGGGTGGGTGGGTGGCCACTATCCCACCCTCCAATTATTGCAACATAAACGAGGGTCGAATCTAATGTTCTCTGCATGTTACGAGCATGAAGAAAAGAATATATTGATCTCAGCAAAACATTGATTGTGAAAATTTTTCTTTATTATCAACAGACAAAAGTAGAATTAAATTTAACAGATATAATTTTTCGGTCGAATTTATTACTCTTATGTAAAAAAAGTCGTTTCAGTTGCTTTTTACTACTGTCAATCTCACTTTTTTGATTGTATTTAAAAAACATTAAACATCACTATTGTGGTTTTAGTTTAAATATATATGTAGGGTGGGTGGGTGGCTACTATCCCACCCTTTAATTATTATAACATAAACGAGGGTCAATTATATGTCCTTTACATCCTGTGGTAATGACGTGAAGGATATATTGACCTCAACATAACATTGATTGTGAGAATTGTTTGTTATTATCAACAATCAGAAATAGAATTAATTAATTATTATCTTGTAACCACAAACATTACCTGATTGTTACTTCAGTAGTAAAAAAATCATATCCAATTGTGAGTTCACTGATTATTTTCCGAATTACACAATTAAAAGTGGAGAAAGCTCGGAACCGTCGCCGCACGCTCCCGTAATTAATACGGCCGAATGAATTATTAATGCGCACACATGATTCACTTCCCTTTGTCTGACTTCTACACGTGTTTTCTTCGATGGCTGTTATTTCGTTCTTTTCTGTGTCACACCGATTAATTTATGGGCGAAACCGGTTTCCCGTACGTGTCCGCGCTAATTACCGTCAACCGGCGGCGACAAGGTGATCCCGAATAATTCGAAAACGTAACGCCGAATGCAAGAACAAAGCCTTCGCGGAGCGCAGAGGCATTACCATTCGTTATCATTGATTAAACATAACCTTTGATTGTGTCGAACGGTTCCAACAGCATGATGAAATCCAAACAGCGTTATTATCGTCGTCGGCAAACAACGAAATATGTAGTACACGGTATCAGAATTAATGTCCGCTGCATATTTATGGCGCTGTGAGGAATTAATATTCATGAACGAATGGATTCAGTAATTAAAGCCCTTTTTAAATGCATTTCCCTCACGAGATATAAAATGTGGGGGGGTGCAATAATTTCGGATTTGCGCGAAAATAAACCGGCGTTCTCCTATCTCGGGAACATAACTGGGGCCGGTGCCAAAATCTCCAGAAATACCGGTCGGTGGTCGATGCACCACAATCTCCTTTCGGCCGCGTGTCGCAGTGCATTTCCATTGCAAATTCTTTTAATTGTGGAAGAGTCTCATTTATGAAATATTCATCGGACGATTCTTTTCTACGCCGGCACCGAGAGAGGTGCTTGAACTCCGGCCGAAGGAAACTGTCACAGGGATTATTACCACACACCGAAAACTGGGATAGTGGGCTCGGATACAAAGGGGCACATTTAAATACTGAATTCGTGAAAGTTACGTTTGCATTTTGCCGTCCGCGTGTCTTTCGGGTTTATCTACGGAATACATCTATTAATAAATTACATTTGAATACGACGAGCGTATAAATTTTACCATTTCATCTTTATGCCACAATGAAATGAAGGAATATATATATTAACACAAAATTTGTTACAAAAATGGATACGAAAAACGTCTTCAAATAATAATGAATATAAGGTTTTCTTGCTACTATTTTTAGAAGTCTCACCAAGGGCGTTTTCAGTCAAATGGCCTAGGGGGTTATTCCATAAATAAATAAAATATAATTCTATTATTTTTAAATATAAACAAAATAATATCACACCCGAAATAAATATAAATATAAAATCATAATAAAATATTTTGTAAAATTTGAAACAGATTTTTGTAACTAAATTTATTTAAAAAAAAACGATTTTCTTTGCTATTTAATAATATTGTCAATATTAATATCCATATATCAATCGGTTAGACTTTCTTGAGACATAGTGGCTCGCAGCCACGATTTGAATCTTTTCAGTGAAGAAAAACAACACGAAGCAACAGGAAGAGTACATTATATTTGTAAAATTATTTTTATGTTCAGTAAATATTCGGATCATATTTTCTGTATACATCTAAAGCATTTTCTGGTAATTGTTCTTTGATTTTATTTTTCTTTTGCCATTCTAATTTCCAAAATGCCAATTCAGACTTAATTGCTATTGCACATGTTACGTTTTCAGGTAAAATTTTATTTAAATATGTTGCAACAGATTTTGAAGTGGCATCTAAATCTTCGCCAGTTTGTTATCAATAAAACACTAGGTATTCTTGTGTTAAATTTGAACAGGAGAGGTAAATATATATTAATTCGATAATAATCCTCTGTTCAGTTCAGATGAACTTAAAACAGCGAACCACGTACATGCAAAAGTCTATAAAAAAGTAAATAAGTAGTATTAAAATATATAAAACTAAAGTGGGAAATAAAGAAATAAATGAGACAAAAAGAGAAAGAGATATCGACAGCCTTAAATATGGATTCCAAGGTTTCCAAATGAGCAATGGAGAATAGAAAAAGATAGAAAAACGAAGCTGTAATAACAACAGGATACAAAAATAAAACATAGAAAGATGAAAACAGAGACAAAACTCACGGAGAAGGAAAATCTAAATATAGCTAAGAACGATGTGATAATGGAGGAATGTTTAAAGACTCCATGAGAGAAATGGCAAAAAACTCAGAAGAACTAAAAGAAAAGAGTGAGCAAAAAAGATACAGGGGAAAGTATGGAGATGAGAACAGAAACGAAAATGAAAAAACAATTATAGAATTATGTATAGCAAACAACCTCATTGTGACAAACACAAATACATACATAAACACACTAGAGAAGTTAGACCAAGAAAAGAGAAATAAAAGACAACTCCTTAATAGACGCAGAAAAATGGAAAAGGTGAAAGATGTTAAAGTAATAAGACAAGCTGAAATAGGGAGCGACCACTACTTGTTAAAAATATAAATTAACACAGAAGCTGAAAACTTGAAGTATACGAAGTCGAAAACAATAATAAAAAAAACACATAAAGCCAAAAATTGAAAAGAAAGAAACTAGGAATGAATACCAATTAAAAATAGTGAAAAAGACAAACAAAATAGAAGGCAAATAGAAAAAGTTCAAAAAAAAAGTGAAGCAGCCCAAGAAAGCTGTGAAATAATCACTATATCAAACAAACAGAGGAATAAAAACAGGTGATAGTCAGAAGAGGTAAAACAATTTGTAAAAACAAATGAAGAGAATTGGAAAACTTACATAAAAACAAGGAAAGAATAAGATTATAGAAGATATATAATGGCAAATAAAATAGTGTAACAAAAATTCAAGATAGTAAAAAAGCAGTTCGGTAAGAAACTGAAAGAAACGTTCACAGAAAACCAAAAGATATTTAACAGCACTATTAAACAAATAAGCAATTAAAATACATTAGCCCAGCCAAGTATAAAAGACAAAAACGTAAATATAATAACAGAAGAAAAGAAGATATTAGAAAGATGGAAAGAATTCTTTAATTAAATAACCGAAACAGACCATCACGGAGATGTAGAAGGTGAAACAAATGAAGGAATCAACGAAATAAGAATCGAAGAACTGGAGGCAGCAATCAAAAAAAATAAAACTAGGAAAATCTCCAGGTATAGATGACATCACAGCCGAAATGATGAAATATATGGGGGAAAGGGGAAGGAAAAATTCTTAGAAATAGTAAATGAAATTATCAAAAATCTCAAGATACCCGAGAAATGGAACAAGGGAATTATAATATCCATACACAAAAAAGGAGACACAAAAATATGTGATAACTACAGAGGTATTACACTCACAATCAAACCGGGGAAAATTTTTACTAGGTTAATAGAAGCAAGAATAAAAGGAAAATTAGATCAACAGCTGGGAGAAGAACAACACGAATTCAGAAAAATAGAAGCAAACAAGACTTAATATATATAATGAGACAATTAACAGAAAATATGATTAAATAGAGAAAAGAATTACACATATGCTTCATCAACCTAAAAAAGCGTATTACAGGGTAAGAAGAGAGGACATATGGCATATACTCGAAACAAGAAGGATAAAAAAGCATAATAAATATAATAAAGAAATAACAAGAATAAAGTAAGAATAGGAAATAAATAATCAGAGGAGTTCAAGACCAAAACAGGACTGAGACAAGGTTGTATACTATTTGCATCACTTAATGACGAAGCAATAAGAAATAGCAAACAAAGAGCCGAGAGCACAAAGATAGTGTATAGAAATATTAAAAACTATTAAAAATGCAAATATGTATTAATGTTTGCCAACGACATAACACTAATAGCAGATTCAGATGAAAACCTGGAAATATTCAAAAAAAGAGCTGGAAAAGATAAATATAATATCATAAAAAGAGAGCAATCACAAAATAGAGTTAAATACCTGGGATCAACAATAGAGGAAACAGGAAAGATAGAATCAGAAAAAGATGAAAAACTAGGTAAAGCAGGAATGATTTACAATTCTTAGAGAAAAACAAAATTACAAAAACAATAAAAACAGAAGTATATAAAAGACATTAACTGCTATATAGTAGTGAATCGTGAGTAACCACAGAGAATAATAACAAGAAAACCAATGCAATGGAAATGAGATACCTAAGAAAGATAGAGGGAATTAGGAAGACCAAGGAAGGGTTGGAACGAGCAAGTACATCAAGCAGCGGAATGAAAAGGAATAGAATGGAAAGAAATAAGAAAATAGCACAAGCTATACAACAGTGGTAAAGAAGTGTAAAAGAAATTAACTGAGAAATATTGTAGAGAATAAGTCTGACACCCATAATGGATAAAAAGGGAAAAGATAAATAAAAATAATCTGCTATAATAGGTTGATCCAGGTTTGGTCTATTCCTCTGGCATTTGGCAATTCGCGGTTTTGTCATTTCAATTTGTAATTCGTTTAAAATATTGACTGCATCATTATAAATTGTTTAAAAGATGTGGCAGTATTTTTCCCCTTGTTAAAAAATCAATAGTGTTATTTATAAAGTTAATACAGCAAGATTCATTTTATTTATTCTATTTACTCAAAGTCACTGTATTTCTAAAATTATCGGACAAAGAGTATAGGGTAACTGTAAAAATTGGGGTACAAATCGAATCAATCAGCAATTTAGCTTTATTAGAAGATTATCTTGCCATTGTCAGATTAATTTCAATAACTCCACAATGTTTATGGACGAGGCTTTAAAAAATTAAATGACTTCTTTAATACCAGTACCAATGGCATTGCGGGCAACCTGTACATACATTTTGATATGGACAAATTTAAAGCATGGTTGAAATATAGTGTTTTAAAAACGTTGGACAAGGTTGACTGCAATATAGATACAGCACCCTTCAATTCTTCCATCATAACGGAACATCCATCTGTTTCAATTCAAGTATAGGCCCATGAGTAACATCATTATAATTATCACATTTCAAGAGACATTTGTGAAATATGTTTAACGGTTTTCCAAATGATTTTTATAAAGTTGTCACCAGATGCAATTCGAAATGTAGAATTTCACAAAAATTGCCCTCGTTTGTAATAGATTTTGTATTTAAGAGAGAACTACCATCACGATGACCTCGCAAGGGAATATTTTGTTTCCCCTAAATATGATACTTTTAATCTATGTCTATTTTCTTCAATTTTTCGAAGTCTTTCCATATTTCATTTATTTCTTATCTCGTGATTTCATAAAACAATTTCGCATAAACAATTGAATTTTTATGGTACTATTTTTATAACACAACATTTTTACCTGATAATTTAGAATATTGAGATACTGTCTGAGATACTTATTTTTGCAATGGCACTTGTTGGTGCAACCCACCAAATTTTGTAAAAAAGAAGCAATATTTGCAAAAGAATCTGTTTAAATAACATTAACCAATTAAATTGTCTAAAATGTTTTCCAGACAAGTAATATTTAACATCCTTCCTCCTTTTTATGTACAGAATAGGGTAACACAAAAGTATCATTTGGTTTTCTTTTACAATTTAAAATTCGAAATTTCTCAATTTCTCAAGCATAATCCGGGAATTCCCCTACTTAATGAACAGACTGACTTAGTATTACTATTGTAGAAATATATGTATTTATCATTTTGTAAATTTATTTCTAGTTTGTTAATGACCAAAACCATAGCTACTAAAATATCAATATCAATTATCTACTTTTCTGATCATATTTCCTTAACCAACTTTAAAGGTATTCCCCTAGTAAAGAAACAAACATTAATTTCTGTAAACCAATCTACAAGAGGTAACGTTATGAATCATTTAAAACCGTTTCATGGAAGACAATGAAAAATCTACCACCCTATATTACAACCCGATAAAATCAAAACGAAATGATTAATACCATACTAGCAACAAAACGTCCGTGCAGTTAATAATCCTGTCACTTCAATGGGATGCACTGTTAATCATAAACCGACACCGATACATCGACGATATCGCATTCCCCAATACACCCACCACACGTGTAATCATCGGCAAATAAAAAACCTCTTAAAATACCTCCTCCTTTCGAGTCCTACTCATCGGATGGGTAAAAGCGGTTTGGTATCGACTTACCTGCAACAAGAGGAAACAATAAGATTAGTATTCCGGCTCGAGGTCGGCATGCACTAATGATTAGCACCGCGGTGACACATTAAGGAAAACAGGTGCTAATTCGTTTAAAGGCTGGACACATTAATGCTAAATTCGCGAAACTTAATGGAAACGTCCGCCACGGTATGATAATTGCACCTTCACTTTTTGGCACGTTTCACGCATTTATCGGACGGCCGACCAAAGGTCGAAATTTGATTTATCTCATTATCAATTGTTTCACCTGCATCGATGATCGATGAAAATACAATGATTGTGTTTTTTTAAAAATTTGAAACAAAATCAATAATAAGCATCCTCATCTGTAGTTGTTGTTGTTTATTCGTTGGGATTATCGCCAAAATTATTAAAACGATATGATTTATCTTCCTCTTATTTTTATTATTAAAACCTTGCAAATTATAGATAATGATATTTGATATTGAGAAATCTTAGCTACCATTTCATGCTTATAGTCCAAGACTAGTCACTACAGAGATCTTTGAGGAGTGGTTTTAGTCAGTAGGTGTCCGAAACTATTCTACCATCTAAGTATCCATGATGGAAGAGTTTTATCATCAACTGCTTTAAACTACACCCATTTTACAGGTTGTACATGAATTAACATGTTTCCTTCCATCAAATATTTAAAGGTCACAGCGTGATCAAAATTTTATCATCGGTAAAAATTATCTGAATAACATCTATTTTCGAACAACCGCTATCGCCATCCGTCAATGCCGATCCCCTCAGTTTTGCAAGAGCAAATTTTTCAAAACGAGCGCTACGAAAATAGACCGGTATCTGTGACCCACGCGGATTGTTGCATCGGACGAGATTGTGGTGGCGAGCTGCGTGCGTAAGCAGTGACTTTAAAGTGTTAGTAAACCAAAGATAAGCACGGATCCCGAGACATGTGACTAAGGCCCAGACCATAGTTCAGAGGCTATCGCCGGCAAGTGCCGCTGCTTCCTGATGCGAACGCTGGCATACACGTCCAGTAGTCAATGGACCGATCGTTCGCTTCAAACAACAGTTCATTGATCATGCAATTGAAATGTAAAGGTTATTACAAGGCAAAGAAATCATTAGTAACAAATCAGAAAATTATTTTTTTGAATTCAGAAGAATGTTTTGAGTAAACCACTTCATCAAAATGAAGATGTTTTTTTATATATATTTGAAAGAATGTTTCACTACGAGAAACTAATTCAAGAAATATTTGAAAGACTGTTAATTTTGGGCATAATTTTGGCGAAGAAAAACACTTTGAAAATGATCGGGTATGATCGAAACACGTGTCAGGAAACTGAAAATAAAAGTAACAATATGGAACATAACATGTGTTTTTCTTCGCCACAATTACATATCTGGTTCCATCAATAGGGTAGCTCAACAAGTATCAACTAAATTTTGGGCAAGTTTAATAACTGCATTCAGCCTATATAGTAATTAAACATGTCCAAAACCAAAAGTCTTTAAAAGATATACTAAATTTATTTAGAAGAGAGAGATAATGATTAGGCCCAAAATTCTTTGAAGAAATGGTTTACCAACATTCAACAAATGTGTTTTAAAAATTGTTGAATGTGGGTAAACCATTTCTTCAAAGCAAAATCTAATCTAAAAAAATCTGGAATCCATTTCCTTCATAACTCATTTTTTATTACGGTTATCTTTTTAACCTTTTGCAAAAAAATCAATCGTTAATAGGATGCGAAACAAAAACTGTTAATGTGGCATAATTGATTAAGGTCAAAATTCCACCAGAATTCGATCATCATCGAAATAACTAGAAGCGTGTTATTTACAGCAAATTAAAAGTCATTTTAATTAATTGTGGCTAATGAGAGAAAATGAGGCGTGATTAATCGATCAGTTCTAACGGCAAAAAAATGATTGTACGTCAATACAGTGTTGCCTGCTGGGGTTTTCTGATAAGGAAGCAAAGATCCATACAGTATTTTCTTCGCATCCGGTCGGCGCATGATTTATTTTCAAAGTTCATGTAATTATCTGGTGCTACAAACTGACCTCGAATCCGCGATCCTTGTTCTACATGTTTCTGTTTTGCCGACTTGGCTTTCATAAATATATAAATAAACAATTTTAATTATAGCATGTGTATTTAAATTAAGTATTTTACATTAATTTTATAGCTTAAATGCCAAAATTAACAATAACCAATCAAGATAAGACAATGATATTTAATTATTTTTATCTAATTTTCCTCTTCCTTGACTTCGTAAGCCTTCTGCTATATTGGTTTTTAAGAAAAACATATTTCTATAGATCATCCAACTTGTTTAAGCTATGCAGAAGCACTATAATATCAACAATGATTGATTACATATTGTGTTATGGTATTTCTCCCTCAATATTAATTTTTGTAAAATCAAAATTTTTATAAAACACAATGTTTAGAAGAGTATAGATACAGCACATCATTGTTTACTATCAAAAAACATCTTGGGCAAAATGTTGATCATGATTTTGGGATGTTTTGTAAGGAGCTTTTGTAAAATCAAAATTTTAGATTTTTATGAAACACAATTTTTAGAAGATGATAGATACAGCACATCATCGCCAGCTATCAAAAAACATCTTGGGCAAAATGTTGATCATGATATTAGGATGTTTTGTAAGAAGCTTTAAATTTGAAGATTCCTAAAGCCTTAATGTACTTGACCTACCCCAATATATTACAAGCAGAAGAGTACTCATCTATCAACCTTATATGTTCATTTTCAATATTCAACGCCTAAGTGCGTCAACAATCAATCACTTATCTGTTCACTTTAATTCCCACTTCTACAACAGGTTTCGAAACATTTTTAACACTAATTTTGTTAGTGTAATGAAAACAAAGCTATAAAGGATAAATTATAAAATACCTGGAGGTCGAAATTGTTGACTTTTTGGTCCATAGAATTTGAATATATTATTATTTTTTACATCAGGAATCAATAGTATGATGAAAATTGTTCAGGAATATTCCATCGAATAAATTTTAGACTCGCACGGGGTTAAATTGAAGCCGCACAGTTCCACCCTCGGAAAATAAAAAGAAAACCGCCCCTATCCCCACAGAAACGCACCCTCGGCACGGTATAAAGTGTGGATTACATTTTACGCCGACCCCTAAACCGTGCGCGCATAAACACCTGACGGGATCAATAGGGCAATAAAAATTATACATCATCCAAAGGCGGCATCTCGGGAATAGCTGGTAATAATAACGTTGATTTATCTATCTTCTGAACACGCCCACCAAGCGCATGCACACACGTGATCGTAAAGCTTCGTATTAATGATCCGTCGATTTGGACAGTTTGATAATCGTAGGTCAGCTCATATCCTATTATAAGAAGTATTTTATTAATAGCATTATGCGGTTCCTATCCCGTACCCTTACTCCAAAGATCTGTCAGTAAGATGAACTTGAAGACTAGAGGTGAAACAGTTTTGATTTTGATTACCTTACAAGATCTTAACATCTTCAAGAAATTTTGTAGTATTATATAGGTATTAGAAGACCTTTTGAAATTTTTGGGACTAAAACCAGGTTTATAAAATGAAATTGTAAAGTTTGTAATATTTATTATTAAGTTACCCAACTCAATTATCTTTTTGATCAATCAAAATTTTTAGATTTTAATGAAACAGAATTTTTAGAAGGTGATAAATACGGCCCATCATCGCCCGCAATCGAGAAAACATCTTGGGCAAGATAAAATTTTGACGTTTGAATTAAAAGCTCGATTTTTCTTCTCCCGAGGCGACATTTTTAGATTTTTCGATTAGAGCGGTCCGCCGGCGATGAGTAATGCTGATTAGGCCACGCCCGGCGCTGTCAAATAAACCAAATAAATCCGTCAAAAGTGACGCTGATCGTATCAGAAATAAACGCCTGGCGCGCACCAGATGCACAACTCGCCTTCTAATAAAAATATTATTTTTGATTTCGTAACGGCGCTCGTAAAATAAACAACCGCGCGCCACTTCCGTTATTAATTACAGTCAAATTATCTGTGCCGGAAAAATAGGTGTTCAGAAACAGCGGCGATGCTTGCGAAACGTCCCATTCATAAAGGCGATAAAAGTGTCAAAGATAAAGATGTCGTCTCGCGGATTTAGAGTCGACGAATTAATCTTTAAAAATGTTTACACGTTTTGGTAATTTGGGTACGTGTAAGTAAGCTTTGTGCCAAAAGAAAAATCAAATTCAAAAACTAAGTACCAATAATGATATTGTTAGTACCAAGCTTTCTAAAATACCTAGGAAGTAATAATTTTGAAACTATTAACTCGCTAGGGAAAGAACCAACTGTATTATAGCTGGAACGGGTCGTAAACAAGACATGGGCAGATAGATAACAAAACCAGAAGCTGGAGGAAGAAAACAATGACGAATATCTGTTTAGAAAGCTCGTTAAGGCTACCTCCCGGCGCGTTCCCGTTTTAGGCACGAGCCTACTCTCGACAACCACCAAACGACCAGCAACTCCATAATTAGGCGCCTGCGAAACGAACGAGCAACAACCACTGCTGCCCTAACTTGGGCGATGCCATGGGTTTCTAAAATCGCCCGGTTGATTGCAATTGATGGCGGTTTAACGGCCAGTGAGCGCGTTTCCTTATCTCGAGCGCTGATCAAATATTTTCGACTTGCGTGTGTTTGAAGTGTGATTTAGATTTATTAGATTATACGAAAATGTGTGGAATGTATTTTTATAAATGGGTTTATTGGTAATGATTTTCTAAAGTATTCCCTTCTTATGATCATCTTGCAAAAGGTGTATTATACAAAAGAACCTAAAAATAAACAAACTTTTAGCATTATTTTTCTGGCGAAATCAAATTTGATTGCAGTTTGCTAAATTATTTTTGAATAAGTAATAAGGTGAATTCTAAAGATTTTAATAATTCAAAAGTCTTAGCGTGTATCTAAAATGAATATTGTCATCACTTTTAATGAGCCCAAAATTTTTTGATAAAATCCAGTTGTTTCCAAAAGTCCTAGCGTGTATCCAAAATGAATATTATCATCACTTTTAATGAGCCCAACATTTTTTTATCAAATCAAGTTGTTTCCAAAAGTCCTAGAGTGTATCCATAATGAATATTATCATTACTTTTAATGAGCCCAAAATTTTTTGATAAAATCCAGCTGTTTCCAAAAGTCCTAGCATGTATCAAAAATGAATATTATCATTCCTTCCAAAGAGCCCAAAATGTTTTGGTCAAGCCCAGTAGTTTCAAAACTCGTATAAACTATCCACATTCTATTATAAAATTGAAATTGAAAGTTAAAATCTCAAATTAAATTTTAGATTTATGAGATTGACATCAACTTCCAATTGTAGCTTATTACATTACAAAACTTATGTAATTACACACGACATGTCTGAATAGGATCATCACCGTTCCCTTTGAATCGGATAATTAAGCCCAAATACTTTATATGTACGTTCGGACCGAATACGATTTTCCGTGTCGTAATTACATCCAAACTAACTGATCCCCAAGTCATCGCTGTGCATAAATGAATAGTTAATGATGAACACTTGGGTCCCGACAATAATTATATAGTAACCAGAGACGAAAATTTGTTATTCGTCTCACTAATTAAATCCGAAATCCTTGACCTAAAAACCTATGTGGCAACGATAAACAAAATTTAATAATAATAAAAAAAAGCATTTCGAACATATTAAAGCTCGGGATTCTGGATGCACACTTATACACACACACACACAATTGCGCGTCCTATTTCGTGCGAAAAACAACAATGCATAAATTTACATATTGATCGCGTCCTTCGAGTAAAGTTGTTTTGATCATCGGAGTGCGAAAGATAAAAGTGAATGAAATATGTAACGCGAAAAAATAAACAACAAAATTTCGGTTTCTCGCCCCGAGGTGCTGATAGCAGTGAGGACGAGTTGCACGAGTCCGATTTTCCGTTTTGATCTTGCGTCACCTCCAATCCGAGGACATTTGCATAACGAGTTGTGTGCCAGAATCGCGGTTATCTCGGCAAATAAACAAATTTCCGCATTGTTAACTCTCACGAGCAAATACGGGGGACCCGTAATCGAAGATTGATATCTGACTTTTAACGTTACGGTTTACTTGTTTATTGAGGCTCGAGGGTACCCAGCTTGGCCATGAAATGGTCTGCGACCAAGAGAAACATTCTGTTTCGAGAATTCGCCGGAACTGCTTTAAAGATCGTGATGGTTTTTTGATCATCTTGATTATTTGATCTGAGCTTACGTGATGATGACCTAAAAGATGACTACTTGGTCAAAAACTACACGATCTAAATCTAAGAGGTCTTCATTCGAAAACTTAGATAATGTAGGCTATAACACCCACAGTCCTGAAAATAGGAGTAGAAGTGTTTTCAAAAATTTTTTTGATATCCAAATAAAGCTGAGCCTGACATTCATTCAGTAATCAAATAGAAAAGTCATTAAACTTAATAGCACAGCTGTTATCAAGAGATGAAACCTACTATACTATAAGTACTTATGATCATATTTTAGACTACCCGTAGGTGATACTACCGATCATTAGTACAAAACTTTTTTTTGAAGATATCAAATTCAAAATGTTTCCTTCTCCTCTGTTCGATTACAAGGCCCCTCGAATACGACAAAAACCGTGTATAAATAAGTGTCCGACGTGTTGGGAACGTGGATTAATTTATGCTGATGTGTGCCAGCATAAATTATCCCTTCTTTCTCTCTCTCTATCCCTCTCTTCTGGCCGTGCATGGCACGTAACATAAACAAGACGCTCGTGACACATTTGAAATGTTTATACGCGTTCCAGTCCCGGTGCGTGCGTGCTGGCCAAGGAAAAAAACTAATTACTTTTAAGTAACTGTTCATAACTATGAAGAAAGTAATAGAATATAATTACCACGATTTACACATGTGGGCGCGCATAAATCCCCCCGGTTGAAGTTTTTTTTTTGTTTTCGTCATGTTCCCCAACCCGTGATGAGATTACGGGCACAGATAGTACGTAAAGAAATAGATGATAGGGTCGAGCGTTACGTGCACAATGTTTATTAATCATAATTTCCTAAAGAGCTTTCTTTGATAGTTCCTGTATTGATACTATGTTGCCACTCATTTCGCTTGGTTTATTGCCACTTTCCCTTAAAATTTTACCGTAATCTGTTTGTAGGAATTCATTCTTTTGAAGAATCATAATTTTCCAGCAACTTCACATCATTGCGGTTTTTATCATCACATTAAGAATTCTGGATTCGAATGTAGTAAACATAAACACAAAATATAATTAATTTCTACGAATAACATATTGTTTGCAACCTAATGTGCGCGCCTGCATATTAGGTGGTCGAACATTAAAATGTATGCAACCCAATATGCACCAATTACGTAATTTTGTGTTTGTGTTAAAATACGATGTTACCCAATACGGAATATCGTCGCTGCTTAAAAATGGTAATGTTTGGTTAGTTAATATCCTAATCAAACATTACATCTTCAGGCAAGAAGTGTTTGTAGAAACTGTAAAAGATCTGCCGTTAGAAAACCGTCCGTAGACGGTAAATATTGGACAAACAATTTTCCTATTTATAGTCGTCGATTCGCGTCGGTTTTTTTTTTATAGTCATAAAATAATATTCAGGTGCGTAAAAATTTCTCCTCGAGCTGGCGACTTTCACTTTATGCAGTTTAGATTAATTCAGTGCGTGCACCAGTAAAAATCCCCCGTGTGCGTATATCAGAGCGCCGCGCGGCGGGGAAAGGGTCAACGACCTGTTATGCAACCGAATAGATTGGCAACTTAATGTATTCCTGGCGACGAGGGATAGAGGACTCCTCCCTCAGGGAGACGGGGAGTTGGAGAAACAGGGCTAGTCTTCCGTGTAATACGCCGGAGAAATCCAAAATCCTAACAAAGCGCCATAAAGTGGTTCACGAGGGCCCCCGCGCCGACGACCTTCTTTCCGGTTCGGATTTCACTCCGGTGACCTTATTGCCAAATGAGATATGCTATAAGTTCCACGGGGCAAAAACGAGATAGTTCAATTTGCGGGTGGGGGACCAAATAAACTTGTTGATTGCCCCGCCGCAAAGTTGCGCCGCTTTATCTGGTGCCGTTAAAGTTTATGGCCGTGGCGGAACGCGTCGAAAGGTCCTGCGATGGAAAAACCGAGATAGATGTGGTCATTAAGGGGTAGGGTAGTAGCGCGATTTCGTAAACACGGTCACGGCTTTTGAACAGAGATGATTTAACTCATTTCAAAACCATTAAGAAGCTTTAGAGTTAGTTTATTTGTTTGATCTGAATTTGGAGCAAAATTTTTGGAAACTTTTTGAAGTCTCCAAAAATGTTTGCTTTTGCTAGACTTTGTCTAGCATCGAAAATTGTTGATGTGGTCATTAAGGAATCTTGTAAAGATGGTCACGTTCTCTGAACAAATATGATTTGACATTCATTTGAAGCCATCAGAAGCTTCCGAATTATTTTATTTGTGAATTTCAAAAAACTACTTTTACGGATTTTTATCAAACCCTCATCTCTGGCCCACTCATCCTTTTTTTACTTTCCCGTCCGATGTAATTGAATTTTCCTGTCGCATCCTGCCTTCTCCCTCCACCCCCGCACTCCGCCAATTTTCCATCCTACAAACCGCTTCCGGTTTTATGTCTCCGAGCTTTTAGCCGCAACGTAATTACCGGCGAGGACATGTCCGACAACGTCTGCACAAAAGAAGGGACTACCTGTTACTCGGCGCCAACAATGAAGATGCGCCCGCCATAACAGGTTATTAATGGCCGTTTTTGTCGTCCCGCGAATTTAGTGCGGTCCTCGGCGACTTTACGGTTATTGGCTACACGCATTATCATTAAAATTTCGCACGGAGAACTTTTACTGCTCCCGCAACACGGAAATTCACTTCAACTTTCCGAATGGCGCATCCGTCGCGAAAATCGCGGCACGGAACACGCCCGCGAGCGTCTTCATTATTCCCGTATTTATGGGGTAACTTGTAAACTTTCGCATTAATATTTATGTCCGTTATGTACCCGGGTAAACTCCCCTCTCGGCGCCCCGCGGGGATATTTTTGGAAAGTTGGGAAATCGCGCGAAAATTGGCGGAAACTCCGTTTCCAATATGGACTTTTAAAAACTCCTTTTGATTCATCGAATCGTGTAATTACTCTGACATTTGTAAACGTAAAATCTTGTAATCCCGTAATTCGGCAATTTCCAAAATTGAACCCCATACTAAAGCGTTAATCAAAAAAACATTGAGCGGTGTGATTAAAGCATCTTTGTTGGCTATCCATGAAAATCAACACCTGATTTCTTCAATTGCTCAGTTTTGCATTAATAATTTTAGTAATTGTAACAAAACATCTTAGGTCCTAAACTGTCAAATCAAAAAACGTCCTATCCTATCCTACGTTGCTAAATTTTTAGAAGATGTCTAAAATCAGAAGTATTTTAGATAGTTTTGATGATAGCAAAGTCTTCCAACATTAAGTCCACTGCATCTTCTAGGTTACATTATTAAACTCTTGTAATCTTTTGAAGATCGTAAAAGTTTTTATCTGATAGCAAAAGTAACTATTTTTAGATATAATTTAGATTAGAAAATACGTAATCTTTAGGTTCTCAAACTTTTCGTAAATCTCTTGAATCTAAAAATGATTTGATCCTAAGTCTTTACTAAAATTACCGTTATTGGGATAAAGTAAGCAGCAGAGGAATCAATAATTTCTCATTTAGGACATCTTTGGGAAAAATTTGGAAATTTAAAAATGGAATGTTTTCAGGCTTCTAAGAGGATTAGAAGTGATAAGTTGAGAGTCAAAGATTGCTCCAGAGATTAAAAACACACTAAAGAATGAATGTATTATTTTTTGGGCAAATTTTGACATTTCTAGTTCTAAACGGTATTCAAGCAACTATTATTTCGGACAATAATAACAGAAAAAAAAGGTGTTTACAACTAGTTTCCAGGCCATTAATTTCAGACGTGCGAGAAAAAAAAATGTTGTGCAGGTTTAATCCTGTTGCCACAATGCGAAACCGGCGAGCACTTGTAAATTGCGTGCTCTCGGAAATCCAACAATGCCCGTGCCGATGTTAATCTAATTCCGTTTCCATTGTCTTTTAAACGAATCCAACAATAAAACTGGCCTCTGCCAAGTCTCGAATAATCACTAATTGAGCACGACGGCAGCTCCCATTTATAATAACAACAATAACAGCCTATACGCGCGGTCCCGCCGTCCATTGTTGGCGCGTTTTTTATGTTTCCTTATTTGTTTTTCCGCGGCGTTGAGGAGGTTGGGAGAGGGAGGGCCAGGGGGTCTTAACTAAGCTTATGTAATAATGCTCTTTTAATAGTTAAATTACTTTGTTGTTCGTCGGAGTGGAGATAAGGCTATTTCAGTGAGCGACGTGCAGTCGGTGACCCATTTTAGAGAGGCTCTATGATAACGGCCGCGATAGTACTAATAAGCCTCTTTAGATGAAAATTGCTCACTCGAACGTACGAAATTTTTGCCGCCCTGGAAGACTTTTGTTGCGCAATTAAGCGTTCTTAATTAAAACGCGAAAGAAAGCGCGCGCCGCGGAGGGGGGGGATTAAGTAATACGAGTGCGGCTTTATTGTGGACGTAATTTTTAATTGGGATGTGCCGAAAGTGGGGCGGCGGGTTAATTGAAAGAACGGACGAGTCAGCTCCGCGCAGGGGGATAATGAGGCATAATGTGAAATATGTAGATTAGATGAAAATGTGCGTGGTGGCCGCGCTCGTTGATTAGGGTCAGATGTGACAATTACGGGCCCGTGGGCGTGGAATACAATTTTTTTCTCCGTTAATGGATAAAATGCTTTTTACAGAACTTATTCGTGGATATAATGCTTTTGAACATCATCCGAGGAGATATAATTGTACTGTTAAATATAACGGGCTTGCAAACTATAACTTTGATGTTTTGGGAGTTTGCGAAGAAAAGTTGGGAAGATGTCCAAAGATGCAAGAGATTCTGGTAGAGGCTGGGAAGAGAAGAATTTAGAAGTTTCAGGGAGTAGAGTCCCTTCGAACATCATCAAGAGATTCTGGAAGAGGCTGGGAAGCGAAGAATTTAGAAGTTTCAGGGAGTAGAGTCCCTTCGAACATCATCCGAGGAGATAATCGTACTGTTGAATGTGACAGGCTCGTAATAAGAAACTCTGATGTTTTGGGAGTTTGCGAAGAAAAGTTGGGAAGATTGTCCAAAGATGCAAGAGATTCTGGAAGAGGCTGGGAAGAGAAGAATTTAGAAGTTACAGGGAGTAGAGTCAAAGAACGATAATGGAGATCTTTTGGAGCGTGAAAGAGAAATTTGAATCAATACGTTTGCAAACCATAAGAAACTTTGATGTTTTGGCAGTTTGCGGAGAAATGTTTTTAAGATTGTCCAAAAATGCAAGAGATTCTGAAGGAGGCTGGGAAGAGAAGAATTTAGAAGTTACAGGGAGTAGAGTCAAAGAACGACAATGGAGATCTTTTGGAGGGTGAAAGAGAAATTTGAATCGATACGTTTGCAAACTATAAGAAACTTTAATGTTTTGGCAGTTTGCGAAGAAATGTTTTGAAGATTGTCCAAAAATGCAAGAGATTCTGGCAGAGGCTGGGAAGAGAAGAATTTAGAAGTTTCAGGGAGTAGAGTCCCTTCGAACATCATCCGAGGAGATATAATTGTACTGTTGAATGTGATAGGCTTGTAATAAGAAAATTTGATGTTTTGGGAGTTTGCGAAGAAAAGTTGGGAAGATTGTCCAAAGATGCAAGAGATTCTTCAAGAGGCTGGGAACAGAATAATTTAGAAGTTTCAGGGAGTAGAGTCAAAAAACGACAATAGAGATCTTTTTTTTAGCGTGAAAGAGAAATTGGAATCGTAAAGCTTGCAAACTATAAGGAACTTTGATGTTTTGGCAGTTTGCGAAGAAAAGTTTATAAGATTATCCAAAGATGCAAGAGATTCTGGAAGAGAATAATTTAGAAGTTTCAGGGAGTTGAGTCAAAGAACGACAATAGAGATTTTTTGGAGCGTGAAAGAGAAATTGGAATCGATACTTCAGAGAACAGGTGAACAAGGTTTAGATAGGATGTTCCCATACTCATTCCAAAATCTTTGCATGTTCTAATATATAAACGTAAATGGAAGGAGAATGATGTAGAAGATTTTTAAGAAGAAAATAAATATTGTTGGTGTATTATAAGTCCATAATCCAAATATAACGTAGATAATTAGGAACAATTTGGAAGTCTAAAAAATCTCTTTACATTATCATTGATTCCAAACAAAATTTTATTATTTACTCCTACAAAACTTTAGGTTAATGCTTACAAACATAATTCTAAACTCATGACTCATGGTATTAAGTTCCTAAAACGGATTACCCATGCTTTTTTATCTTGTTATCCTCCGCTTCTCCTGTTTCTAACATTATGTTCAAATGTTTTCGATCTAAACACTTAAAATTCTTCGAGAATTATCGAGCGGCGCCCATTAAATAAATCCTTTCTAAATCGTCTTCGGTTTTTAAAGGGAAGCGCACGCAGGCGAGCAAGAGTCGTTCGGATCCCACGAGAGCTGGAAGGACACCTACCTGAAGAGGCTTTTAGAGCTAATCGATGGACGGGGTCAGACCCATAAACCTCTCCACCGGCCTACGCAATGGCGCCCGTAACTAGTTTAGTGTACGACGGCAGCTATCTATGTTACACAATCGGAACCAGTTTTCCGCTCTCTCTGTGCAGCGGCTACACCTTGCGTTTTTGTTTCCGATCGCCTCGAGATGTGGCCCCGGCGCATCGCAAACAGAAATAATTACTCAGATGCATTTTTGGATTAAGCCGAAAAAGCAACTGTGGCAAAAATTAAAGAACACATCTATTTCCTCATACCTTGCATATATTATATCTACACATCTTAAGTACTCCCGATTCCGTTAACCTTCAATTCCTATGATATCTCTCGTGCACATGATGCATGGACGACAGCACAAAAAGTTACTTCCATGTGCTGCACACGTTTCGCTCGCGTAGCATCTGGATTTAATTCGTTATAGTTCAAGTGATGACCTTTCGGGCCACCAGAGATTATGTGTGTTTGTGTGTGCGATGTGCCCTGCTCTGGTCTTCGAGTCTAATAATTCCGTGCGTGAAAGTTTTCCGACAGAAACCGCTAGGATACGTATTGGGCGATCCCTTGATGTAAACAACGAGCCGGGGCTCGAGGAGATTGTATGCAAATTCCGCTTCCTGATTGTGAAAGTAAATTGACGTGATTAATAACGTGCTGGTGGTACTTTGCTTAATTACCTTTCTGTAATTTCGATCACGGATCGCCGTGTCATTTTTTGTTTACGGTTTTCTTGGAGAAATCTAATCCTACAACAGCACGCATTCTCCAAATAAATAAGCTTTAGTACGCACTTTCTATTGATTACTTTTGGCCAAACATTAATCACATACTATCAAAAAAACTCCTTCAAGCGTAAATTAAATATTGAAAAACCTTCTTCATTTCAAAACTTCTTAATTAGTCTTATCAAAATTTCTTCTTTATTTCAAAACTAACTCTAAATAGAATTATTTGATGGGTCTTATCAAAACTTCTTCTCAATTTCAAAACCTACTCTAAAAAGGATTATGTGATGGGTCTTATCAAAATTTCATCTTCATTTCAAAACTGGCTCTAAAAAGGATTATTTGATGAGTCATATCAAAACTTCTTCTTCATTTCAAAACTTGCTCTAAAAAGGATTTTTTGCTGAGTGTTATCAAAATTTCTTCTTCATCTGGATAAAATTACATAATGTATTTTGATGTACTGTAATGTTTAGACCTAACCAGAAAGTAATCAATAAAAAATATATTTCTATTTCAAAATTAACTTTTTATGTAAAATCTGATCAAATTTTCGGAGAAGTCGTGAATATAAGATTAAGTCTATAGAAGTGTAATAATATTTCTTGATTGATTGATTTGATGAAATGTAATAGAATTAGTTGATGGCGATTTGGAAAGTACTACTTAAGTAGCTCCAGCATCGTTCTAATGGAATAGCTAATCGGAGTAAAGGAGTTAATGGTACCGATCAAAATATTGATTTACCTAGTCGTTTTTGTGGTGTTCCGAACGGCTGCATGTGCATCGTGTGTGCAGCCCGTGTGTAGGTCAATAAGAACGGGTTCCAGCCGAGAAAATGGCTAAGCTGATGAACCGGCTCCGTGATTTTTTCCGCGGTTTGTTTATGTTCAAAGAGGTCGTCCGAGGAGGATTGTGTACAGTTTTAAATGTAGCGAACACGCCTAGCGGTAGACCCAGAACTGTACGGCATCGTACCTCCTCTATTTTTTTCCTTCCTTTCTTCTCCGGCCATCTTTCAATTTAATGCCGTTTCCGCCGTAAAAGGATCGCAGATTTACCATCATTAGCCGCATGCAATGCGCCCAGAACAATAAATAATCACTTCATTTATTTCGATTTTTCAATGGCGCCCACTTCCTCCTAATGACCGCTCCGGTTTCTAGCCTAACAGACTCGTCATTAGGGTGACCAACTTTTGATAAACTTAGAATCACTATAACAACTGTTTAACCACTTCCCGCATACGCCCGAGATATTTTGGGGACAAGTACATTACGTTCAAAAATAATTGTGCGTTAAGGAGTTAAATAAATATCATAAGAACTAGTCTAAATCTAAATTAACTATATTATAGCTAGGCCGCATATATAATTTACAACGAGCCAGAAGCTCAAAGGACTTTGTTGGAAGGTTCTATTACTCCCACGCATGATACTAGGTCTAGATTACTCCGATACCAAGCTTTTGCAAAAATTTATTGATGATACAAGGGTTGTGACAATGAGCTGGTTCAGTTTTTTTTTATCAAAAGGATCTTCTTCAACTCTCTCGCTTGATACTAGGTCTAGATTACCATGATACCAAGCTTTCGCAAAATTTTATTAATGATTTTTTTTATCAAAAGGATCTTCTTCAACTCTCTCCCTTGATACTAGGTCTAGATACAAGGGTTGTGACAATAAGCTGGTCCAGTTTTTTCTAATCAAAAGGATCTTCTTCAACTCTCTCGCTTGATACTAGGTCAAGATTAGACTGATACCAAGCTTTTGCGAAATTTTATTGATACAAAAAGGGTTGTGACAACGAGTTAGTATTTTTTTTTAAACCTTTAACTTCATCTAATATGATAGTTGGTAACCCTGCTTGTCACACATGTACACTGTCAACATTTTGTAACGCCCGATGATTATTAATAAGCGCCGGGACTTTCGAATTTCCTGCTTTGCGCGATCGGCCGGCTAATTAGAAAACTTTGTGTTAATTCAAAGGCGAGAAAAGGAGAGGAGGACGGGGGAGAAGAAGAAGAAGAAAAAAAGGTATCGAAACCAGTCGTGAGCAGCGCTATTGAAGACGACTTCTTTATTTCAGTTTATGTCTTCTCGGGCGATCTTGATTGTAAACAGGCCTCTCCAGTTTCATCTCCTCGAGCTCTGCCGGCCGTTTCCTCCGCTTCAACACGCTCCGAGGTCCGTATTTTCCGTTTCGCCTCGCTATTTAAAGTCGCCCCGTTCGTTCTATTGTGCTCTCATTTCTATAAAAATAGAAGACCAGAAAGATTCGTACACCGAGCAGTCGCTCGAAACTCGCTTTTAAAAATAAAACGCGCGCTCGAGGAATAACATTGCGTTTGTCTTGTAGACATAACAAGTTGTACGCTACAGTATAATGCGGGTTTTTTGTTTTCGCTTTCAGCGCTTTTGTAAGGAGTCAGTCAGAGTTATGGTGATGATTGAGGCTTGTACTGATGATTCAAACTCTGATGAAGAGCGCATGCTCACAAAAAACCTCAATATTATAGCAAGAAGTTACTCGAGTTTTTTTTATTTTCTACATCTTCTAGTTATAAATTATTTTGACCTTCTCGAAGAAACCATACTATTTAGGTTTTGTAACGAGAGTTTCTTGATACTGTTTCGAAAATGGTTTTCTGAACAAACAAATTTGTACAACTTTTTCCAATAATGTTCTTATTGGCAAAAGTTGTACAAATTTGTTTGTTCAGAAAAACAATCTTTCACCATATTGTTTATGAATTGTAGATTAGATAGATTTTGATTCACTAAATTTAGTAAAGAACTTATTTCTAATCATTAAAACCTTTGTTAACTATTACTTAGTATATCATATCTTATTGCTTCAAAAATTTGCTTGCAGTTGTAGTCAAAATCTTTACTAAAAGGAATTTAGCTATTGATCAAAATGGTGGTTAGAGAATTGGACTTTGCGATATCAATAAAGTGCAGTTGTTTTTAGAGTTCCCAATTCCAAGAAGTATCAGAAAGTAATGACTTCCACCATTGTAGTTGCTTTATCCTACCGTATATAATAATCCTAAAAATCTTAAGTAATTTACTTCGACTTGAAAACAAGGATTTTTCTTCACCATATATTTTGCTTTCGATATTAGCCTTCAAAAATCATTTTCTCGTTCTGTTTGCCATTGAAATTCTTGACATCTTGAGATATTCTAATTATAAGTTCCTAATAGATTTTGAAAAGCAAATAAACTAAACCAAACTAATGTTTCCTAGATTTTAACATCAAATTGCTATTTTTGAACAACATCAATTGATGCTAATCAAAAATTTTCAATTGAAATTACCATTGAGTTTAACCGTCAGGCTAAGCCAATGTTATAATTATTTAATTCAATTCACTATCGCAATCGAAATATAAATCTAGACATTGATATTACAAAACGCACGAAAGTTCTTTGATTCGATATTATCACACCGTTTATCTCGTCCCGCAGGGAACCCAGACGTGGGCATTCAAACAAGGTATGAAGTTTGTAAACGATTGGCCAGAAGCAGTTTTCGTAAAATGTGAAATCTCCATTCTACTCTTAAACATTACAGATTATGTTTGAAATTTGACTAATTACAAAAAGCTCGAGCAAAATATTTTGCAAAACTTCATACAAACTTTAGTCAAAATTGCCCAAAAAGAGAATATTATGCAAAACTGCCCAAAAACTAATGTAAACTATTTGTCAATATTTGATTTATTACAAGTGACCGATCGAGGTTAAGGCGAATCAAAAATCAAGACAGGTGAACGCCAACGTCGAGCCGAAGAAAAATCGTTGTTTATTTTTTCTGGTGTTGTTTACAGCGTGGTTTTAACGAACTGCTTATGTAAAATATTTCACTCGTTGTTGTTTATTTGTAATCGTATACGGTCACCTGATCGCCGAGCATTATTATGCAAACGCTTTTAATTAACTGCGTTCGCTCAATTTTTTTTTTTGCTGCTGTCGCTGCTGCTCACCGTCATGCGAAACACCGAACGACTGTGCAACTCTTGCATTCCAGCGAAACGTCAATGTTTTACACGTGACTATTGCAATTGATTTCCATAAAATCGTTCGTTATCTTCAATTAATCACCTATTGATGAAATCAGAACTTTGATTAATAACATACGATGAATTAAATTCTCACTGATCAATAAATTCGCTCGTTATATAGTTTTCTTACTCAAAATGAAGACAGCAACATAGTAAGGAATCAAATTTGGTGTTAACATCAAAAACTTCATCTTCAGAATTTTTGTAGCTGTTTCACAAAAGCTTGATGCCGTTGGTATACTTAAGACCCTAATAATTCTGAACAAAACTTTGAAGATTTCGATATTCAATTCCGAACTTCATTGGCCCTCAAAATCATCAGTACTATTATTGCTGCTAAATTAAATATAATATTACAAAGAAATTCGTCTGCAAAAGCCCAAAACATTTTTGAAAACCTCAACAATCCTTGAACACATTCAGAATTTGAAAAAATCGGTATTAGGATACCGTAACATTGAGGAAAAACACAACCTAATCACTTATCTACGACCATTAAAATTTTTGATCTGGCCAAAAATTTTTGGACACATTCAGAATTTGAATAAATCGGTATCAGGATACCTTAAACTTGAGGAAAACCTCAACCTAATCACATATGTACGACCATTAAAATTTTTGATCTCGCCAAATAATTTTGAAAACATTCAGAATTTGAAAAAATCGGTATACCTCCTCTTCCACACATTTAGAATTTGAAAAAATCGATATCAGGATACCGTAAACTTGAGGAAAAACACAACCTAATCACTTATTTACGACCATTAAAATTTTTGATCTGGCCAAAAATTTTTGAACACATTCAGAATTTGAATAAATCGGTATCAGGAAACCTTAAACTTGAAGAAAACCTCAACCTAATCACTTATGTAGGACCTATAAAATTTTTGAACTGGCCAAAAATATTTTGGACACCTTTGGAACCAAGTTTCGATTAGTTTTTAGAATTTGCGGAATGCTTCAAAACAATAAATTATACATAAGGAGCTGAAAATATATTCGTGCATTATATTCTAATGAGACCGATTCCCTTCATTTTTTATTCGTTCAAGGCTAATAACTATTCCAACAATATTTATCATGTGACCTAAATACGGACGGCCGTTATTAAAATAATTGCAAATGCATACGAAACAATGGGGAAAAGGTTAATTCATTTGTAAGGCCATAAAAAGGCACAGAGATTTACATATAAGAAATCAAAATGCGACAAATGTCTTTATTTATTTCTAAGAGGTGATATTATATGTCAAAAAATCTGAAATGATCTTTTTGACATCAATTTCTTCAGTAGTTTACAATCTAAGACATTTACGTTGTTGTTGATCAACATAAAGACATATTTTAGATTCCAGACAACGGAAAATATTAATGCCAAAGATATAATTTAGGATTGTTAAGGCACAGAGATTTACATATAAGAAATCAAAATGCAACAAATGTCTTTATTTATTTCTAAGAGGTGATTTCTTGATTTTGATGATGTCCAAAAATCTTGAATGACCTTTTTGACATCAATTTCTTCAGTAGTCTAGAATCTAAAATATTTACGTTACTGTTGATCAACATAAACAAATATTTTAGATTCCAGACAACTTAGAATATTAATACCAAAGATATCATTAGGATTTTTAAGCTTCAATCAAATTTTGAAGTCATGATAGTATTTTCTTGGCTTAAAAAGCTTGAAGATTATAGCCAAAATTAGTATTCTTCATTAAAGAAATAATAGATGCGACTTTAAAGGCCTGTTGAATTATATATTAGGATTTTCTAAAAAAAATAGGGACATAATCGCTGGGTAACCAAACACCCAAATTCTTTTCTCCCTCCTGTCTCCCACAACCAATTATCATACATTATCCCAACGCAATCTCATATTACACGATCACACCTACCGAAACAATTTCGACGATTGCAGGAGAGCGAAGCGAAGAATTCCATGAATATTATTAACGGCCTAACGGCCAAAATATAAGGTGTCCCCAAGCGAGTCTATTATTTCCACTCGTTCTCCGTGGGATGCTGCGGTGGCATTGTTACGCAACGCGAGGCGACCAACTAGCGGGTCGCCATCCTCTCTAGTGCCCACTCGGTGCCGTCATTTGCATCTCAAGAAACTGTTCAGCTCGTGACAAACTGTGACAATAAATTCGAAGCCTGTGTCATCACAGGTGATAAATGTCTACTAATTTCGAAATAGCCATTCACGCTTTTAAAATGTTATTCTTGTATTCAAATCATGATGGCCAAAAATTTTTGGAGTGGATGAATAATAAATAAATATCTTCAGAATCAAAAATGTATTCAAATAATCATGCCCAAACATTTTTGGAGTGGATAAATAATAAATAAATATCTTCAGAATCAAAAATATTCTCTTATTCAAAAAATATCATCTTAATGTACTATTTTTGGCTTAGACTATCTCTTACTCAAAAAAGTACTTCATGTACTTTTTTTGGCTTAGGAGATAATTCGAAGTAAACAGGCCATCTCCTAGTCAAAAAATACCATCTTAATTTTTTGGCCTAAAAGATACAGAAAAATTTCGATACTGATTGATTTATCCACTTCAAAAATTTTCCCACTAAAATAAGTTTGTTCAAAACAAATACTACTCAGATAGATAATACGAAATATTTTTGATACTGAAGGCATTTAACTACTACACTTTCCTTTTTCACTTGTACAACTTTGCTCAAAATAAATATCGAAGGTTGTAAGAGATCGGAATGGCAATAGGAAGATTTCAGGTTTTTAGAAACATAGAAATACAGATTTGTTCTAAAAATATTTTGAGGTTATACCTTAATAGGAAGACCTTCTTCTATAGGTTATAGGTTAAACAGGGTCCTAGTGAGGTGTGTTAGCCTTTTGT
Source organism: Ontholestes murinus (assembly GCA_963969525.1). Taxonomy (NCBI): domain Eukaryota; kingdom Metazoa; phylum Arthropoda; class Insecta; order Coleoptera; family Staphylinidae; genus Ontholestes; species Ontholestes murinus. The sequence continues at coordinate 10,752,511 of OZ018391.1, read as the reverse complement.
GAACTGCGACCTAACAGATCTATTGTTCTATCCTTAACCAATCACTTCCCAAGGAGTCCTCCCACGTCCTTCATGAACCTGGTAACTTTCTTGGGGGTGATTCTGCTCACTTCTCTTTGGAATAATCGGTCCCTACCAAAATGTGAAAAACGCTTGTGTGTGCTCGGAAGACCTTCTTCTAAGTTATTAAAGCTTTTGATTGATGGCAAGGAATATCAGCAGCTAATAAATTAAGACATTCTTTTAGGTTATTAAAACTTTTGTTTGATGGTAATGGAAGAAGAATATATGTATAAACCATCAATAAATATGACCAAGCCATTACAAAGCCATAATTTCCATGAATATTGATAAAGAAGACTATTAACGGTCTCCCTAACATTCAAAAGCCAATGAATGGCAAAAATCTAAACAATGGAACAATTTCCATTCAAACAAACGCCGGTGTATTGTGCGTGTGTAATTAAACCACCGCTGGTAATGCGCTTCCAAGAAAATATTTATAAAACAATTTTCGCCGAACGCTGAAAAACAAATCGGGAAAATTGGGCCAAAATATTTGTTTACTCCACGTGGGAGTTATTTAAAACATTTTCGCGCACGCCAGCAAGTTATTGTTATTTTGACCTCAATAACAACAACGTGTTTATTGTCGCCGGAGGTTTCTTGCCTTTCCCGAAAGAAAAAAAAGAGAATTGATATGTTTGTTTTCGCGTGACCAAAAAGCCAAAATAGATGGTGTATTTATGGGCAATCGTATAGAATCAAAATAATTCGGGTTATTGACTTTTGATACTTTTTTAGAAACGGTTCGGTGTTTTCGAAAACTATTTTTGATCGGGCTTGACAATTTTTATGACCACGTGGGTGGTATCTACCATTCCTTGAATAGATCAAAACGCAAAAATAATAATAAGATTATTTTTGGTGGAGATAATTTTGATGAAATTACAAAAAAAAAACATTGGTTGATGTAAAGAATCCTATATTATTCTTCTCTAGATGAAGGCAAAATATGTCAAAATTAATTCTAACAACCACAAATATATTTTGGAGATTCAGAATTGATTGTTGAACAATAAAAAGGGTTTAAGACTATTTTTGAACAGCAATTAAGAAAATTCTCTGATTAATTTGGATTAGTGAAACCATGCCATAATCATTAAACTAAAACAAAAAATGTTTCGTGAAAGGCAACGACAAAAATCGTATGTTTTGATTGACTATGAATCCTAATTCTTTTTTTTTGTATAATAAATAAATGAGAGATAGTCTGGGAGATCTACAGTCGATAGCCACGAAGAAAAAGAAAAAGTACAAGAAGAAGAATCACAAAAATTGATATATAACTACTATCGTCAATAAAGATGTTTTCTCTCTAAATGAGAGATTTATTGAGACAAATTCTTCATCAATTCAGCCTTACATTCTTGGAAACTAATAAATTGCGGTCGTTTATCAACTAGCTTCATTACTTAATTAAAACACAGTTATATTCCTTTCTTCACTTTACCTTCATTACTTGTATTATTGTATTTTGGCAATTAATTATCTTTGGTATGGAAATTTATGCCCAACACAAATTTCGACATTGAAAAGCCGTTAATTTTTTTTTTTTTAGGTCGGGTATATCAAAGCGCGCCCGTGTGAAGCAAATATTTGCATTTGCGAATCGGATAAGGACACACTCGAAACCCGATAAGTTCGGCGTTTTGTTGTGAAAGCTCCCAAGATCGCACTCCAACACGTGTCCGAAATATTGCTTGCTCGAGGTCGGCGGTTATATAATTGTTGTTTCTCTAGGTCATTGCCGGCGTTTGTGGTAAAAATCGCGAGAGGTCGGAGGAGGTATATTTTTAGAATTGTGATAATTACCTGTCCGAAATTGTCTTGATCAAGAAAACAACTTTTGGGCAGATCCATACTTTTCGCAAATGATAATAAATCCGAATAATGTGATGGTTTTTTTTTCGAAAAGTGTTCCTACCAGAAAATTTTGTCAGATTATTATTTTGCCCAAAAATTGAATCTGTAAAAATTTATTATTTATTTTACCTCTAAACATTAAAGACATGTCTTAGGAATGAAGTGGTTGGTATGATACTGTAGAAAGTCTTTAGATATTTAAATTTTGAAAGGAAGTAAGATTTGGAAAATTTTAGAAACGCTTAGCCCTTATGATATTGATCTTTTAGGTCTTTTAGGCAGAATTTTAGAAGTTTTGTACTAAACTAATTACCGAAGAACTAACGGAGACATTTTACAAAATCAATTTGAGAAGATTGAAAGAATTTTGAAAAACTATCAAGCGTTGAAAACGATGAATTCAATTCTCACTTAATCCGTGGTGTAACATTTTTATATTAAATAGAAGGTTAATTAAACACTATTTAGTTAAACAAAACCAAGTGTTTAATTAATTTTCTAATTAATAGTCAAGTTTTTGAAAAATAACTAGGTTCTAAAGAAATCCATAATTGATTAGTTGATTTTAGCTTCTACTTCAAATAGCGCTTGATGAAATATCTTGTTTTCACATTGTTTACAACACCCAAAGATGAAATCTAGTGTTACCCTCAGATAATAGATGGCACCTTTAAGTTACAATCTTGCCTTAAGGTTTTTTTTTCAAGACCTTAGTTTCCAAACTTGGAACTCGTCAAACTCTGTATTGATATGAACATAATTTCATACTTGATTAAATTACCACGTTTCCGGTAAACACTCGCATAGAAAACAACAAAAAATAATTGAATTATATTACCAATCAAATACGAGCTTGATATCGAAATAAAAATCGCGATATACATATTTTCAACAAATTCACAGATAATCCGGGCTTATCGCGCGAATTATCTATATGGCACACAATGGCGATTAATAAAAAAAGGTATAACAATTACGGCTTTATCGTGTGTGTGTTTTTTTGTTCCGTCCGCACTTCATTATTAAAATGCAAATGTTGTTTTTCAGCGAGGCGCGAGCGCTTATTCAATTCAACTTATTAATCATCAATAATGGACGCTCAAGGTCGCTCATTAATTTCGAGAGTGCGAAAAACATTGGCAACGCGCTCGCATAATATATATTATTTTTTCTGTTCGGTCAATTTTGTCCGAGCGTCAAATTTGGAGGGTGGGCGGATTTTTTTCTGTAGCATATTTACGCGTGCGATAAATTGGGGAGACGATTGCTAATTTCGGAAAGTTCGACGAGCGTGAAAAAATATTCGCGTGTGGAATTTTCGATGGATAAAGTTATGTGTGAAAATATTTTTTTGGATATAATAACTTGATTTTAATAATTAAAAAAAAAACGAAAACAAAAACGAATCTTCTTCTCTAGCTAATTTAAAAACTAATATTGAATTATACAAAAGTAATTTGCGTGTTACAACTAGTGAAGCTATCGAAGCAACACATTTATTTCTACAAGAATCTTATTTTACGTTAAAAGGTTTTTGAGTAAAAATTAAAAGGAATTAAATAATGTAAAAACAAGTTTATGAAACATCTGCAGACACGTGTTTCGATCTTTAAGATCTCATCAGTAAGGAACTTGTTTTTTTTTAAACTAAGGGTTATTCATGCAAATACCTGATGGTCGATTTTGAAGATTGAAGATAACGCAGAACAGCACTTACCTGTAACAAAAATAAAAGATTAATAACAAACATGAAATAATATATAAATTAGATGAGATACATTTTTTCGAGTTGGTCTGTGTTTAATAATATAAATCAATTAAAAAAGTAAAGCAATTTTGTAATACTACTGAATCGATTGATTCTTTGACAATTAATGACGATTCTTTAGCCAAGTCATTTCTTACATTTGTTTAATAAGGTTAACGTCTTATTAATTAACGAATTCATTTCTTACAGATAAGTGTATTAGTTAAAAGCCTTTGAGACATTTGGAAAAGGTTAAAAAGCAAATATAAGCAATGTTCTTACAAATAAAAATTCTGCAGTAACCAAAAATTTTTGGCTACTTTTAAACATGATCTCCCCATTCGGTTTTGGGCATTTTTCAAGAACAAGTCTGGTGGTCCCCTGGTAATAGTAGTCAACCCAAAATAAAAGGAAAACATATATATGATATAGTCAAATGTTTGGTTAAATGGGCCTAGTTGAAAAACATCATACATCGGAAATACGAAGTCTATCCATGAAATACGTGAACTGCGTAGGCTCGAACTCTAGATGAATATATTAGAAGTAGTTATGTTTATACGTAGTAGCTGATTAATCGTTGTTTACCAACAAAATATCTTTAATTGTTAACAGTAAATTTTGTTTAGACTGAATGAACCGAATTTTATGTAAAACTGCAATAATATTCGACTGAATCTTTTTGGTAATATAAAGGTGATATAACATTTTAAGCAGTGGTCATGAAGAATAGTAACTGAATGTTTGGTCAAAAACAGATAAGTTCCGAATTTGTTGGGAGCAAAAAACAATGAGGGTTCTCAAACCGACGCCTAACCATCATTTCCAAAAAATTGATAACTGATTGATGTTTTTGACCTAGCGATCTAATGCTTGGTCAAAAAAATGGTATCAATTTTTTTCAACCCTCTCATTTTGTTTATTTCTTCTACAAACAACGCTGCAGCAAATTCAACTAGAAGTCTTATCTATTTCAAATCGACGTCTGACCATTTATTAAAATTAGGTGCAAATTGAGCAGTCGTAACTTTTTGGCCAAAGATTCGATCAATATTTCCATAACCAACTCCCTCCTTTGACTCACTAGATCTTCATGTATCCAGTAAAGAAGATTCAAAGCGACTGCCGAGATTGGTGCAGATGAGACGAAACAGTTAAAGAATATTTCAAAATGACTTTTGGGATTATTTCAATACGGTATTAGGGAGAAGCGAGACAGAGAGAGAGTAAAATAATTTTGTTTGCTCACTAATTTCTCGAGTATCTAGGGGAGAAGATTCGATGCGATTGAGAAGAAGGAGTAAATTTTGTTCAGACTACAGACCACAGGTGAAATTTTATATTAAACTACAATACTTGAATCAAGTAGTTGATTCAAACTGTTTCAACAATTCATCAGGTAAGCCTATGTAATATTTTTGAGACAATGAGAATAGTAGACGCCCATCTTAAATCGACTCCTACGTACTATTTTTCAACATAGTCTCCATCAACTGGTACGGTCTTACACCAGCGTGAAACAAGTGCCTGTATTCCCTGCCGGTACCAACTCTTGACCTTTGCGCGAAGCCATGTTTTCACCGCTTGAATTACGCTCTCATCATCATCGAAGTGTCTTCCACGCAAACCGTCTTTAAGAGGTCCGAAGAGATGGATGTCTGATGGTGCCAGATCTGATCTGTATTGTTGATAGGACAATGTTGTCCAACTCAATTTGGTTCTGAGATTATCGTGCAGGATCAAGATTTCAGCCGGATTCTTGTCATGCCTAACATGCCGGAAACGTTTCTAGAGTTTGTCCAAGGTCTTCACGTATGCTTCGGAATTAATGGTTGCCCCTCTTGGCATCACATCAACAAGAATGACCCCTTCGCTGTCCCAAAAAACAGTAAGGGAGTTGACTTGAATTTTTTCGTTCATGGTGACTGAGGATGGTGCCATTCCATTGACTGTCTTTTGGTTTCCGGCTTTAAGTGGTGCACCCAGGTTTCATCACCCGTCACAATCCGGTACAGAAATACTTCCCCCTCAGCATCAAACCTCGCCAACAAATCAGACGACATGGTTGTTCTTTACATCCTGTGTTCTGCTGTGAGACTTCTTGGGAATCATTTAGCTTAAACTTTTGAATATCCGAGTGTCTCGATCATTGCACACACACTCACAGCTGTGAGGCCAATTGTTGCACTGTGATGCGGTCCGTACGAATAATGACATCCACGCGCCTCCTCATGTCTGGAGTGGTGGCACTGACAAGAAGCCCGGAACGTGGCAGATCTTGGAGTTGAGTTGTTGGACTTTCTGACGCCTTAACTCTCTTTGCCCGACAGTACTCCTATCGACAGCACTGCACAAATCGTTTATGGATATTTCCCACAGTTTCTTTCTCTGCAATCAAGTACTCAATCACTGCTCGCTGATTGTAACGTGGATCACTAACAGACGCCATTTTGTTCATTCACTACAGCTCTGCCAACTGTTGGAATGATTTGAAACTTCGTCCACCGTGAGGAGAATCACTGAACTTGAAGTATCTAGAAGTACAACTTTCAGTTTTTGCTCATTGTGGAGAAAAAAAATATGGGGCATTATGTACTTATTGAGTGACCCTCGTAGTTGAAATATTTTTCTCCAGCAAATGTAACACGTATCAGTTCTTGACCAAACATTCGATCTCTATTCTTCATAACTCCCCCTCCTCACTAGTTCCGCAAAAATAATGCTGCTGCAAATTCAACTGGAAGTCAGATTGAGTTAGTGTTGAATTAGTGCGGACTACAAACTTTAAACTTTTTTGTACAACACCAGGCCAAGTAAATACGAGGTCTGTTCATTAAATAAGCGAACTGTTTGAATAGTGTAGGCTCAGATTCTAAAGGAATACATTTTGAGAAGTTATGTACGTAGTAGCTGGTTCATAACCAACTCTCTCATTGTTTTCACTTGTTCTAGAGGCAATGCTGTAGCAAATTCATCTGGGGGTCTAACCATTTTAAATCCATGTTTGACCGTTCGTTAGGAATGTTTTACTCGAGCAAATTCAACACTCATAAGTTTTTGGCCAAAGATTCAAGATCACTATTTTCATAACCAACTCCCTCCTTTGACTTACTAGATCTTCATGTATATCCAGAAAAGTAGATTCGAAGAGAATGCTGAGATTGTTGCAAATGAGACGAAATATTTAAAGAAAGAATATTTCAAACAGGCTTTTGGGATTATTTCAATACTGCATTAGGGAGAAGAGAGAGAGAGGAAATTTCGTTTAGAGAATTTCAGACTGAATGACCCAAAGAAATGTACAATTGCCTTGAAATTATATGTAAAACTGCCTACGAAATATTTTTGACGACATAAACGTGTTGGCCGATTAAACACAATCAGTGTTATGAATATCTATCTATGTCAATTCGATGCCTGACAATCAGTTAAAAATATTTTGCTTGAGAAATTATCAGTTTGTGAACATTTGATCACAATTTTTCATAACCAACCCTCTCCTTTTGCTTACTACTTCCAGAAAAAATGCTGCAGCAAATTCAGTTGAAAATCTATCCACGTCAAATCGACATCTGCCCAACTGTTAGAAATACTCGTTTTTACTCGAGCATACTCATAAGTTTTTCGTCAAAAATTTGATTACTATTCTTCAAAACAAATCCCCTCCTTTTGCTCACTAGTTTTGCAAATTATGCTGCAGCAAATTCACCTGAGAGTCTGTGCATTTCAAATCGGCATCAGACCATCCGTTACGAACATTTTGCTTCAGTACTCATCAATTTTTGTGCAAACATTCGGACACTATTCTTTAAAACCAATCCTTTTCTTCTGCTTACTAGTTCATTAAACTTCCAGTGAAGAAGATTCGAGGCGATTACCATGATTGAAACGAGAGTGTTGAAGAATATTACACTTTTGGCCTTATTTCAATATTGCGTTAGGGACAAGAGAGAGTAAAGATGACAAAAATTGCTCCTTGAAGCAAGCGGAAATATAATATACTTTTAGAATCTAACTAAACTAAAGAATTACCAGACGTTGATTTGATGTGGATGTATGCCTAGAATGCTTATCTTTATTCTTCTACCTAATTAAATTGTTTGTTGTCCCAACTTTGTTTTAGCGCCTTTAGAGTTGTGACAACACCTCAGGCTGCAGTAGGCCAAGGAAGCAATGCGCTTATCCAATCTGAAAACAGCTGAATACTATCTGGGACTATCCCGGGGGAATCTGCGTCTTATCACAGGTATCCTTACGGGTCACTGTCAGCTAAGGAAACACTTGTTTACTATGGGTTTGGTGGAAACCCCCATTTGCAGAGCATGTAAAGAAGAAGACGAGACAGTGGAACATGTTTTAACCACCTGCCCGGCTCTCGCCCACCTTAGAGAGTCCATGGTAGGGGGGCTCTGGCCGAACATGTCCAAATTAGGGAAGCGTTGTGCTGTACTTTGCTCGTCACCTTGAGTGTCTAAATGAGTGATAGAACAACGGAGGGCTATCCCAGCCAGGGGAGCACAACGGGCCTAATGAGGTCTAGGTGCTCTGGTCAATGATTTGATCACTCTTAGCAATCTCGATCCAGCTCCAGAATTGAATTACTTTAGCTTAACAATTATTGAGAATTGAGACCGATTAGTTCGTAGTGATCGTGATTATTGTAGACTATGTTTAATCGATCGCGCCCATTACTAAGCCGATGCTGCGCAGAACACATTGCGCATCGCTAATCGTTAACCCATTTCAATACCAACGATCGCGCGCGAATAATTTTAATTAACAACGCAATGCCAATGGATAAATATCGAAATGCTAATGAGACAGGCCAGCACACAGGCGTTTATTAATTATTATTCTTATCGCGTGAATTATGCGGCAGCGCGTGCACTGTTTGGACGATGTTGTTTTCGAGAGTTAGATAAAAAGTTTCAATTTGACACACATATTTTTATCCATGTTTACATTTCGTATATTTTTAGACAGAGCGCAAACAGGAGCAGATTATAATATCTATGTGGCTCATCGGTTCGATTCACGGATGGTGGAACGCGCGCGATCGTATCCTCGTTCGAGAAGAATTCCCAGTCACCAGTCTTCTCCAATATGCGGTTTTCCAAGTTTCACACCCGAGGATTATCCGGTGTACCTTGATCTTATTTTCAAACCTTGAATTGTTGAAAAATAACTGTTTACGATAACATAGTTGTAGTTGTTCGAAAAATAGTATCATCGGTTGTAGCGAGTAGGTGTAGCAGGAAGGGAATATTTTTGGATCGATTCAAGTCGTTTTCTAAAGTTAAATATACAGATTACCGGTACACCATTTATTTACTGGTTAGCAAAGTTCGAAATCCAAAAAGTTTGCATGATTGTTTCATTTCGTTTGTAAGAAATAAATTGGTTGCTTGAGTTACGTGAAGATCAAATTAATTTGACGAATAAAGCACTAATAACCTTTCTTCACAATTTTATTTGATTTACCGAATGTACATTTCGGACACAAAGTGCTAATCCATTGATAATGGTCACTTTGTGTCCGAAATGTACATTTGGTAAATCAAAGAAAATTGTCAGGAAAGGTTATTAGTGCTTTATTCGTCAAATTCGTTTGTAAGGTTTGATTTTTTTGGCATTGCGTTTTCAATGGAATTGGATTTGTAGAGAAAAACACTTCAATAGTTTTAAATTTATACTAACAATATATAAATAGTGGAGACTGATAAGAGCAAAAAAAAATAAAATTCTGTAATCTGATAATTATTAATATCACATTTTTTTTTAAATTTAGTGCAGATTATTGGTTGACATTGGAAGTAAAATTATTTTTTTTTTAGAATTTTATTTCTTTGCTCTTATTAGGTTGTACTTTTTCGTTTTATTTCGTTAAATTAACAAATTTTCTTCAGTAGTATTACCACATTTAAATTTTGAAAAGTTCTTAAGTTGGGTAGCCTAATATTTGATTTAAATTTCCTTATATAATTTGCATTACTCAATCAAATGTAATTAAGGAGACACGATGACTTTGTTTTATCACTTTATTCAATCAAATATTCTTTCTAAAAGAAACATATTGAGTTTGTATGAATAAAACTGTATAAGTACTTTCAAAAATATATTGTAAGAATTTTTCTTCGCCTGAAGAATCCACAGTGTGGCGAAACAATTGTAGCGCTTTACAATATATTTTTGAAAGTACTTATAAAGTTTTATTCATATAAAGTGAAGATGAACTTTCAACATCTGTCAGCCTCATCAATCAATTATTTGAAACATATTGAGGATCTGAAGTATTGAGGATTATATTTTAATCTGTATGTATAGTGTGTAATAATATCGTTCATGTTTTAAACATTACAGACGTTTTGGTATGTCCTTCCTGATACGCGATATCAGTCTGGGCCCTGTCAGTACGGAATTATCAGTGGATTAATCATCGTTAGATATTGATAATGGAAATGCCTTATATGCGTATGTAAGTGTGTGTGAGATGTATGTGTCTTAATCAATGTCGAAACGTGTTAGGTAATATTGTTTCGGTCGTTGGGAGTAATTAATAAAGTCACAGCTTTCAGAAAAGAGAGTTAATACTCGTATCTTGTATATTGCTGCTTAAAATGTATCATGTGTGTAATTTATTTATTTATTGACTTATCGACTTAATTGTTTCAATTATTACATGTAACTAATGACGTATGTAAGGCTTTATGCCAAAAACATTAATAAAAACTTACTTACTTACTTAAAATAAGCTTAAATTATAAAATGTGATAATTTGCCAGAATTTTCTTTTATATTTCGACTACACTTCTTGTTTTATCTAACTAATTAAGATTTACCAATTAATTTTGTTAACTGATTTAGTACTTTTAAAATTGCCAGCTTTTTTTAAATCATAAAATTTTTGTTTTGGTTTTTTAGAATTTTCCAGCAATTGTTGTTCCAAATTTTGATCTTCTAGAATGCTAGAACTTTACAGTGGTTTTTAGATTTCTAGTTTTTTTCAGTAAGTTCTGCTTCTCTTTTCCACAGCCCGCAATTTGTTTTAGTTTTAGCTTACCGTTTTTCTTATTATCTGCAAGAATTTTAGAACTTCTAGTAATTTTTCCAAAAAATTTTCAATGATTTTTGTTTAATTTTAGATTTTCCAGTAATTTTTCTACAAAATTTTCAATGATTTTTGTTTAATTTTAGAATGTTAGAATTTGCAGTAATTTTACTATAAAATTTTCAATGATTTTTGTTTAATTTTAAGAGAAGGAATTTTTGGAAGGTTCTAGAAATCTCGAAGTAAATTGTTATAGTTTGTAAGCCAAATCGTATTAAAATACGTATTGTTTTCTTCTCAAAAAATTAAAAACATTTGAAGAAAAGTTCTATAAATGTCAAATACGCATTGTTGTATTCTCCAAAAATGAAAGAGAATTTGAAGAAAAGGTTGATAAAACTCAAAGAAAAGCTGTTAAGAAATTCTAGCAGTTTAGAAAAAAAATTGTAGAAAATTCTAAAAAATTCTTACATGAAGTTTGAAGAAAATAAACCAAAAACTATTGAAAAGTTTCGATACTATAAAACAAAACAAAAGTTGCTGGCAGTTATTAAAAAACTGAAGAAAATATGGAAGACAATGAAAGAGACAACTACAGAAAAATTGTTTTGAACTTTCGAAGAGATTCGTTGCAGTTTGGAAGACAAATTTAACATGAAATAATAAAAAATTGTTTAAAAATTGAATAAATAATGAATGAGAAATGTATTTAAAAAAAGTGAGATTTCTAGAAATTTTAAAGAAAAATTGTTAGATAATGCATTAAACAAAACAAAAATTTCTGAAAATTTCAATTAAATAAAACAAAAAGATTTATGCAAATGATCAAAAAGATTTACATTTGAATTGTTTTACTATTTATTTATTTATTGACTTAAATGGCATAATATTTTTTTAAGTTCACAAAAGTAAGTATTAAAAGTAAGAAGGAGAAAATTCAAGAAACTTGAATGAGAAATTGTTAAATAAAGTCTACAACCTTCACAAAAAAGTTGTAACAGAACTTGTTGAAAAATAATTTTACAAAAAATGTCGAAATCTGTTTAAGAACTTGCTGAAAAATCTAAAATAAGTATTTCTGTTGGGAAATAAATAAATAAATAAAAGTAAAAAAAAGAGAGAAATAAGAAATTGTTAAAAAAGTCTGGAATCAGTAATTTTTCTACTAAATTTTCAATAATGCTTGTTTTATTTTAATTCTAAGAATTACGAGAAGAAATTTTTGGAAGGTTCCATCTAGAATCTCGAAGAAAATTGTTATAATTTGTAAGCCAAATCGCATTAAAATACGCATTGTTTTATTCTCCATAAATGAAAGAGAATTTGAAGAAAAGTTCTATAAATCTCAAAGAAAAACTATTAAGAAATTCTAGAAGTTGTAGAAAATTCTAACAAAAATTCTTACATGAAGTTTGAAGAAAATAAACCAAAAACTATAAAACAAAAGTTGCTGAACGTGATTAAAAAACTAAAAAAGAAAAGAAAATGTGGTAGACAATGAATAAATAAATAATAATAAATAAATAGACAACTTCAGAAATTTAGAAGAAAAATTGATTTAAATTTTTAAAGACATTTAAAAGGCAGTATAGAAGAGAAATTCTCAGAAAATTTAACACGAAATAATGAAAAGTTGCCCAAAAATTGAATAAAAAATGAATGAGAATTTTATTTTAAAAAAGTGAGATTTCTAGAAATTTTAAAGAAAAATTGTTAGATAATGCATAAAATAAAACAAAAATTACTAAAAATTCCAAATAGATAAAACAAGAAAATTTACATTTGATTTGTTTTCCTATTTATTTTTTTATTTTTGGATTTAATTGGCATAATATTTTTTTTTAAGTCCACAAAAATAAGTAAAAAAGGTAAAAATTCAAGAAATTTACATGAGATATTGTTTTAAAAACTAGTCTAGAATCCTCGTAGAAATTTCCAAAAATGTCAAAATCTGTGAAAGAACTTGCTGAAAAATTCAAGAAATCTAAAACAAAATTCATTTCGCGTAAGAAAATTCTAAAAATCTGAAAACTTTAAAGAACTTTGAGAAAATTTCTCTGAGAAATTGAATCAAAAATTACTGAACGTTTTCAATAAAATAATAAAAATTTGTCCAAAAGTTTAATAAAAAATGAATAAAAATGAAAAAAGTGAAATTTGATGACAAATTGTTAAAAAGAAGTGTAGAATAGAATATTCGTAAAAATTGTAAGAGAAATTGCCGGAAAAATCATTTTAAAAGAATGTCGAAATCTTGTAAAAGAACTCGCTGAAAAATTCTAGAAATCTAAAACAAAATTCATTTCGCGTAATAAAATTCTAACAATCTGAAAACTTTAAGAAACCTTAAGAAAATTTCCGCAAGAAATTAAAACAAAAATTACTGAACGTTTATTGAAAACGAAAAATAATGAAAAGTTCTCCAAAAGTTTAATAAAGTAAAGAAATGAATAAAAATTCTTTGAAAAAAAGTGAAATTTGATGAGAAATTGTTAAAAAAAGTCAAGATTTCTCGTAGAAAATTGTAAGAGAAATTGTCGAAACATAATTTAAAATAATGTCGAAATCTGTAAAAAAAAACTTGCTGAAAAATTCTAGAAATCTAAAACAAAATTTATTTCGCGTAAGAAAATTCTAAAAATCTGAAAAATTTAAGGAAGCTTAAGAAAATTTTCGCAAGATATTAAAACAAAAATTACTGAATGTTTTCAATAAAATAATAAAAAGTTGTCCAAAAGTTTAATAAAAAATGAATAAAAATTCTTTGAAAAAAGTGAAATTTGATGAGAAATTGTTAAAAAAAAGTCAAGAATCCTTATAGAAAATTGTAAGAGAAATTGCCGAAACATAATTTAAAATAATGTTGAAATCTGTAAAAAAAAACTAAAAAAAAAGTCTAGAAATCTAAAACAAAATTCATTTCACGTACGAAAATTCTAAAAACATGAAAAATTTAAGGAACTTTGACAAAATTTAGATGAGAATTTGTTTTAAAAAAGTCTAGCATCCTCGTAGAAATTTACGAAATTAAAAAAAAAAGTGAAATCTAAAAGAACTGAAAGTTGAAAAATTCTAGAAATCGAAAACAAAATTAATTTCTTAAAAGAAAATTCGAAAAATCTGAGAAATTGTTAAAAAAGTCAAGAATTCTCATAGAAAATTGTAAGAGAAATTGCCGAAACATAATTTAAAATAAATATCGAAATCCGTAAAAAAACTTGCTGAAAAATTCTAGAAATCTAAAACAAAATTCATTTCGCATACGAGAATTCTAAAAACATGAAAAATTTAAGGAACTTTGACAAAATTTAGATGAGAATTTGTTTTAAAATAGTCTAGAATCCTCGTAGAAACGTTCCGAAAAATAATTTTAAAAAAGTGTCGAAATCTGTAAAAGAACTGAAAGCTGAAAAATTCTAGAAATCTAAAACAAAATTTATTCTAAAAATCTGAAAATTTTAAGGAACTTTAAGAAAACTTCCGGAAGAAATTGAAACAAAAATTAGTGAACGTTTTCAATAAAATAATGAAAAGTTGTCCAAAATTTTAATAAAGAAATGAATAAAAATTCTTTGAAAAAAGTGAAATTTCATGAAAAGTTGTTAAAAAAAGTCAAGATTACTTGTAGAAAATTGTAAGAGATATTGCCGAAACATAATTTAAAGTATATATCGAAATCTGTAAAAAAAATTGCTGATAAATTCTAGAAATATAAAACAAAATTCTAAAAATGTGAAACATTTAAAAAACCTTAAGAAAATTTCCGCAACAAATTGAAACAAAAATGACTGAACGTTTTCAATAAAATAAAACAATGAAATAATGAAAAGTTTCCTAAAAGTTTAATACAAAATGAATGAGAATTCTTTGAAAAAAATGAATTTTTTAGAAATTTCAAGGAAAATTGCTAACAATTGCATAAAATAAAACAAAAATTAATAATAATTCAGATTCGATTAAAGAGGGACGTTGACATTTGATTTGTTTTTATTATTTATTACTTAATGATTTATTTTAAAATATGAAAAACTCAAGATTAAGAAAATACATTCTAATTAATTAACACTTCTCTAGAGGATATTTTTTGAGTTCATAAGCGTAATAATTATAAGAAAGTTTACCAAAATCACCAATTGAAGAAAATATGCTGGAAAAATAAAAGAGAAAATTCTAGAAATTTAGAAGAGAAATTGTCAAAACAGCCTAGAATCCTTGAAAAAATTCAGACAAAATTCTAGAAATTTAGAAAAGAAATTGTTAAAAGAGCCTAAAATCCTTGAAAAAATTCTAGAAATTTTAGGAGAAATTGTTTTAAAAAAAGCCCTAGAATCTAAAATTCTTGCAGTTTGAAAGAAAACGTGGTGGACTATGATAAAAATTGTAGAGATCTGTAAAAGAACTTGCTGGAAAATTCTAGAAATCTAAAAGAAGATTTATGTCTTGTTAGACATTTCTAAAAAAAATTGGAAATGTTAAGGAATTTTAGGGAAATTTGCAAAAAATTACCTGAAAATTTTAATGGAACAGAATGGAAAATAGTGAAAACTTGTGAGAATTCTCTAGAACAAAAATGGAATTTCTAAAACTTTAGAAGAGAGATTGCTGGAAAATTTATATAATGAAACAAAAATTATTAAATTTCGATAAGATAAAATAAAAGATGGACATTTGATTTGTTTTATTATTTATTGATTTTATTATTTATTGTTTATATTTTCAAATTATAGATAATTTCAAGATAAAAAACTACAACAATTTTGGGAAGCCTACAAAAACAAATAAGATTAAACCAGCAAACAAAAATTAAACTAAACTTTTAATACTTTAGTTATTCTTTAGAAATATTTTTATCAGAAAATTATTTGCAAAAGCCGCAAAAGAGGATTAAAATGTTTAATTATCTTTAAGTAATAACAGTGTAACACCTAACGAAGGGGTTATTGAAAGAAAACTAACTGAAAAAATGTTTAGCCCTCAATTTCAAAATTACTTCTTAATAAATTCCCTTGTCACTTTACTACCTTAACGGTTGGGTGGGATTTCTTAGCTATTGTAATAGGTTTTATCTTAAGCTTTAGAAGATACTATTTCAGTCTTTAATTAAGATAAGATTTTGTCTTCAATTTTTTCTGATTCAAAAGTAGAATAATATTTTTGGGCGATATTAACGTATTATATATTTAAAAGTAGTCGAAAAGCAACGTGACCTAAATAAAAATTCACACATATGCTAAAAGATAATCGGTTCCTTATTGACTTAGCAAATTTGCAATGTACATTAGCGGTTTTGGTCTACTTTTTTTTTTCAAAATTTCTAAACGACGCTGAATATTCATTTCGGCCCTGAATCGGATTTTTATGCTAAAAAAAACGCTAGATATTTATTAATAGTCGCGCATAAATTATTCACAGTTTGTGAATAATGGTGTACAAAATGTTTCAAAAGTTCGAAATTAGCAAAAAAATATTTTAGGTTACGCAACACGCATTTGATTAGTACCTGATAATAATGATAATTACTAATATTTGTAGTTGATTATGTGGCGATAAATCATAATTGAGACGCTCTTTAAAATTAGAGCTTACCGGTAAAAACTGGTTTTGATTTTTTTACTTTCCCTATTACTTGCCAACACAATCAATAATTTTGACTTGTTTGCATATAGCTAATAAACTAGAGGAGGTAATGAAACTTATATAACAAATAATCGCAAATAATTAAAAATTGAGTAAATTATTAAGAATACCATTTTTTCGAAAACCTCGTAGTTTTCGAGAAAACATTTTTTATGTTTCCTTAAGGTTTAAAATTTTTTGAAAATATCTGTTGACTCTTGTGAAACGTCTTATAAAATGTCTGCCGACTTTTAAAATTTTTCAATAATGCTAGATTCTTTTTGGAAATGTAAATTGACTTTTGAAAATTTGATTACGTTGATGCTAATGTGCTACAATCAATTTTATAATGTTTGATAATTGATTTAAAGATTTATGAAATAAATTTTTTATTATCTCTCGACTCTAATTAATTTCTGGAAAAAGTTAGAAATATTGTCGCTTTAAAGGTTTTTCCAAAAGTATTTTTTAAGAAAGTGAAGACTTTTCGAAAAGGCTAGAAGATTTTATATCATCTGACCTAATTATTTTTGAAAATGCTAATTGTTATCGAACTACTTTGATCCAAAATCCAAAACTTTCTCCAAATGATGAAATCAAAACCTTGCATATTATTTATTTTTGCTACAGAAGGTAAAAAAAAACTTGTATTTATTTCGAATTAAGATTCGATCTAAATTGCAAATGCCGATTTCCCGGAGCAAAAATATTAACGAAATTAAAAACCAGAGCGCATAATTCATTATGCTAATGTGGCTAATCACTGCAGAGATTTCCGAACTGGCCTGGTCGATTTTCCGCTAATTGCCGTTTTATGGGCGGGAGATAATCCCTAGTTCCTCGGGCATCATCACGCCGTCTCTTTACGGCCTCCCCGGTCGAGGGGATTTGTCGGCGTTATTAATTTTTTTTAATGTCCGTAGATTAGGCCCCCCGTCATAAACACAACAAAAATACATTTTACAGCCGGCTTGTTTATCAGCGGCTCCTAATTTTTATGTCTCGCGTTTCCTCCCGCCGCTCCCCTCCCCTTCTCGCTCGGGAGATTATAGGCCTCTGTTGTTGCCATTAAAGATTTTTTTTTGTAACTAGTTCCAGATGATTCTGGTTCTTTATCGCTACGACGTATGTAAATAGAATCATAATGCACCATAAAAGATTTCCTTTTAGTTTTTTTTTTAGATTCTTAAATTAAATCTAGAAGTTTGTTTTAATTTTCATTTTGATGAAGTGTATTTACTTTGCTAGGTCTGGTCAAAATGGTCAAGGTCATTAATCAAGTAACAGAAGAAGTTAAAATTAGGTTTGGCTACTGTTCCATTTTGATAATACTACGATCGGATGTATACATTAAATAAGGTCAGAAATGGCCAAAATATTGCTTTTGTGGCCAGAATTGCTAGGTGAGTATCATTACTAGCTGCCAACTATAATAGGCCGAGTAGAATAATAATATTTTTGGAAAATCGGTAGTTATATAAGTAGATTCTTGTAACTTGATCATTGGTGTATTTGGAGTGAATTATAGAACTTAGTCAAACATTTTCTTTAAAGTTGTAATACTTGCTATCTTTCACACTTATATTTGGTGATTACCAGCGGGTAAATTAAAAATTGTGCATGCTCTTTTTTAAATTTAGAATTAAAGAAGTTACCCATGATAGTAACAATAATCAGATGTTGATCTTTTTTGGATTCATTATTATGCACCTACGTACCCATATTACTCCCGGTATATTTGGTCAAAGAAAAATTCGAAGGAAGTTACCATCGTGGAGGTCCTTCAGATCCTGTTAATTCCTGTAATAGTACCCGAGGAACATATTAACAATCAATGGATGGGTGATTACGGAAACTGTGTACGAAAACGGAATCATAATTTGTTGTTTTAATGATGACAATACGAAAGGCGTATCAATAAATTAATCTAAAATTTAAATTACTCTAGGTAATAATAAAGCAGTCCGCGTAGGTGTACACCATCACATCACATGAAGTTTAAGCAAACAACAAAATATTTTAGATTTGAAGCAAAAAAACAAACCTCACGTTTCTAAAAAATGATGTTGGATTGAAGACAACAAATTTGAATATATGGAGAAATCATAGATTTAATCTTTTAGAAAAATCCTTTCATTGAGAATAAATTCTATGACTACAAATATTGAATTACAATTTATGATTCGAATATATTTAAAAAAAATATTTCGTAGCTTATGAACTTCCTCCTTTATCTCCAAACAGTGTATTCTTCCGCAGTATTGCACAAGACACTAAATTATCGTTACAGGAAAAGTAACCAAGTAAAAACTTCCGCAGTTTAAAACAACTTCGCTCCCCTTCCCAGCCCCTCGGTCCCTCTTTTCCTGCACCTGTCTCCTTATCTCCGGGCAGCACAAACTAAACAAAACCAGTAAATCTCTACACCTGGATGAAATTTCCCCGCGGATTTTAGGAAGTCGCGGAATTAATTAAAATTCCGCGTTACGGGCAAACGGCGTCATTATTGTGCTTAGTGTACGCCTCTGCATATCTGCATGTGCAATCGCAAATATTTCCACAATATGTATCTGCGAATATTTCAAGCGCACACAACTATTCCCATTATGCGACACAGGCCAGATATAGCCTATGGGTCAACAGCCCTCTGTGCGATACGCTATTGTCAAGAATATTGTATTGTTGAATGGCAAATGAGGAGTTGATGTAATGCAAGTTTCAATAATTCACGTTCAAGTTCCAGAAACACAGTTTTACTAGTTTTTATTGTATTTCATATAAATAGTAATGAGCGTAAAATTTAATTTAGTTAACTATTGATAAGGAACACTTTGTGATCGAAATGTACATTTAGTTAATAAAAACAAATTTGTTCAATACAATTTACTATTTCTTGAGAATTTTGATAAGTTGATACAAACGTTGAAAAGTTGGTCAAAGAAATTTTTGGTAATTTTATAAACATTGAATTTTATTTCAAAAAATTGACAAAATAAGAAATCTCGATGAAAATTACTACAAATTCTTGTAATTTTGATGTAAAAATGATGTAGCTTTTTTTTATTTTTTAAATCACTATTTGGAGGAGAAACTCTGATAGAATAAAAAAAGAATTTTGGGAAAATTTTGATTAGGTAAAGAAAGCAATGATAAAATTTTGTTGAAAATTAGAAGATAATTTTTAGAAAAGTTTAGAAAGAAAATTTTTGAAAATTTGTAAGAGAAATTTCTGAAAAACTCAAGAAAAATTTTCTCAATTTTAAAATGCAAATTTTGGAAAATTATAGAAAACTCCAAAAGTTTCGAAATTTTAAATAGAAATTCCTGCATTTCTGAAAGAATAAAACAAAAATTTTGATTTAATGTTGAATATTACTAACAATTCTTCCAATTTGCATACAAGCATTTATGGAAAATTATGAAAATCAGGAAGACCATTTTAAGGGCCTCTAAATTTTGAACTGCTTGAAATTCAGGTAGAATAAAACAATTTTGAGGAAAAGAAGCAAAAAATTATGAAAAAATCTTGAAAATTTAATTTAATTTAAACAAATTTTTGGAAAATTCTAGTTTTCTTTAAAAACCCGAGAATTGGTGGTCTAAAACTAAAAAAATCTTGTCTTTTGAAAGTGAAGATGGCATTGCTTTTATATCATTTTATATCATGATTGTAACAAGTTTTATGAACATACTTCATCAGAAAGAAAATGTTAAAGTTAATTTTTAGGAAATATTTATAAAGATAAAGGAAGCAATGATGAAAATTCCTGAAAATTAAAAGAGTAATTTATGAAAATTCTAGAACCCATCAAAAATTTGTTAAAGAAATTTCTTGAAAATTCGGAGAAATCTTAAGGGTAATTACTTAAAATTCTCGCAATTTCAATGTGAAAATTTTAGAAAATTCTATAATTTCTATAAAACAGAAATTGAAATTTAATTTTGAACTGTTGGAAATTCTGGTAAAATAAAATCAGATTTGTGACAAATTTAGAAAAGATAAAGCAAGAAATGACGAAAAATTCATTGAAATTGGAAAAGAAGAAATAAGAAATCTTGAGAAAAAGTTATTGAAAACTTTAAAACCCCTGTAGAAGATTCTTGTAGTTGAGATTTGAAGGTTCAAGAATTTTTGGGAAATTTTGTTAAGATAAAGAAAGGAATGGTGAAAATTGCTTGAAAATTAAAAGAGCAATTAAATTCTAGAACCCATAAAGTCAATTTCTTGGAGGAACTTCTTGAAAAATCGTCTAAAATCGGAAAAATCTCGAGGGGAAAAATTTCTTGCAACTGAATGTGAATTTCGAAAATTATAGAAATCTGCTGGAAATTCTGGTAGAATAAAACATGGGTTTGGGGAATTATGATGAAACAAATCAAGAAATGATGAAAAAATAATAAAAATTGGAAAAGAAATAGGCTGAAGAATTTTTTTCTAATTTTAGATAAATCGAGTTTCCTTGAATACCCCGACAAAATAAGAAATCTCAAGAAACTTGTTTAGTTGTTGAAGTAAAACACTTAAATTTTCAAAAAACTTTATTATTGCTTTTTTTTTGAAAACGCAATAATTGTTTCGCCACACTAAGAAAAATTTTTTCTTCGCCTGAAGAAGCCACAGTGTGGCGAAACAATTATTGCGTTTTAAAAAAAGCAATAATAAAGTGTTTTGAAAATTTAAGTGTTTTACTTCAACAACTAAACAAGTAAAAATAAATTTTCAACATATAACAGCCTCATCAGTTAAAATAAATCTCAAGAAAAATTTTAAAACCTCTGCAGAAAATTACTAATAATAATAATAATTTGGATGAAAGAAATGGTACTTCTTAAAAATTAAAAGAGCCTTTTATGAAAATTCTAAAACCCTTGAAGAAAATGTTTCAAAATATCTTCAAAAATTAAAGGCCTCGAGAAAACTTACAAAAAAATCTTGCAATTTACGTGCGAAAATTTTCTTAAATTATAGAAACCAGAAAGAAAATTCTAACGGCCTCAAAATATTCAATAGAAATTGCTGAATATTTGATATGTAAAAGCAAGAATTTCTGGAGAATTTTGATAAGATAAATTGTTTGAAAATTCTAGAATTTATTTAAAAGAAATTTCTTAAAAATATGTTAAAATAGGAAATCTTGAGAAATAATATTAAAAATTCTCGCAATCTGAATGTAAAAAAATTAGAATAATTAGCAAGAAAATTCTAAAGGCCTCGAAATCGAATAGAAATTGCTGAATTTTTGAAATATATAAAAACAGGAGAATTTTGATAAGATAAAAGAAAGAAATTCTGGAAAACTGGAAAAGCCTTTTTGTAATTTAAAAGATAAATTGTTGGAAAATTAAAGAATTTTGTTTAAAGAAAATTTCTTGAAATATCCGACAAAAAAGAAATATCGAGAAAAAATTCTAGCAATTTGAATGTAAAAATTATAAAGATAATAAATTGAAAATTCAAGACCTTAAAATTTTGAATATAAATATAAATTGTTGGATTGCTGATAAAATAAATTCTTGATAAAATGTTGAAAAATTCTTAATGTAAACATTTTGACAAATTAAAAAAATCTAAAGCTCTTGAAAATTTTAAACAAATTATTGGAAATTTTGATAGAAAAATAGAAAAAGAATTTTTGGGAAATTTCGATAAAACAAAGAAGGAAATAATCAAATATTCTTGAAAATTAGAAAAGCTTTTTGTACAAATTCTACACTTTTTAAAAATAATTTGTCAGATAAATTATAACAAAATAGAGAGCTGGATTTGAAGAGAAATTTCTTTTAAAAAATTGGGCAAAATAAGAAAGAAGAATTTTTAAAATAAACATAAAAAATGTAAATAAAAAATATCTCTGGCTTCTTCCATTTTTCTTCACCTCGAGATTGGGAGATTTAAGGTTAATTTTTAGTGTTTTTCTAATCTGATATAAGATGTAAAAATGGTGATGTGGAATTTTGTAAAATTATAGCAATCAAAAAAAATCTAAAACCCTACAAATGAGTAGAAATTCTGATAGAAAAATAAAAAATAATTTAATAATTTGGAAAATTGTTAGAAAATATAGAGTTGGATTTGAAGAGAAATTTATTAAAGAACTTGCAAGCAATGTTACTAAAAGTTTCTGGAACCCCAAAAGAAAATTCACGCAATTTGGGTGTAAATGTTTATAGGTAAGAATCATTTTAAAACATAAAAAAAATATTAGCAGGCAATAGCAGGAGGATTTAGGGCTAATATTTAGTGTTTTTCTAAACTATCATAACATGTGGCGTTCGACCTAAAAAAATGTAGAATCATAGTAGAAATATCTCGCAATTTGATTGTAAAATATTTCTAAAATTATAACAATCACAATGAAAAATTTAAAACCCTTCAAATTTTAAAACAAACCATTAGAAATTTCTGATCAGAAAAAATTTAAAAAAAAAATAATTTTTGGGAAATTTCGATCAAAAAAGAAAGAAATAATCAAATATTCTTGAAAATTAGAAAATTCTAGAACTCCTACAAATAATTTAATAATTTAGAAAATCAATTGTTAGAAAATATAGAATTGGACATTTGAAGAGAAATTTCTTGAAGAAATCGCGAGGAAAGTTTAAAAGTTTCTGGAACGTCAAAGGAAATTCTTGCAATTTGAATGTATTTTTTTTTAATTATAACGATCACAAAGAAAAATCTAAAACCCTACAAATTTTAAAACTAATAATTAGAAATTCTGATAGAAAAATAAAAACAATTTGGGATATTTCGATTAAACAATGAAAGAAATAATCAAAAATTCTTGAAAATTAGTCAGCTTTTTGTAAAAATTCTAAAATTCTTTAAAAAAATTTAATAATTTGAAAAATTGTTAGAAAATATACAATTGGATATGTAGAGATTGCGAGGACAGTTTAAAAATTTCTGGTACTACAAAATAAAATTCTAGCAATGTAGATGTAAATGTGAAAATGTAATAATAATTTTAAAAGATGATAAAATCGTTAGTAGATTAAAGGTTTTATAGTTTTCTTTTTGATATTATAACATGTAAAAATGGTAATATGGCCTTCGTACTTATTTTCGTCTTAGTAACATCACCATTTTTACATGTTATAGAGATGTATCGTAAACAAAAACAAACAAAAAATGTAGAATCCTAGTAGAAAATTCTCACAATTTGAATGTAAAAAATTCTAAAATTATAACAATTACAAAGAAAAATCTAAAACCCTTCAAATTTTATAACAAATTATTAGAAATTCTGACAGTAAAATTAAAACAAGAATTTTTGGGAAATTTCGAAAAAAAAACAGAGAAAGAAATAATGAAAAATTCTTGAAAATTAGAAAAGCTTTTTACAAAAATTCCAAAACTCTTTTAAGAAATATTTTGATAATTTAAAAAATCAATTGTTAGAAAATAAAGAATTGAATTTGAAAAGAAATTTCTTGAAATCGAGAGGAAAGGAAAGTTTAAAAGTTTCTGGAACCTCAAAAGGAAATTTGAATGTAATTTTTTTTAAATTATAACAATCACAAAGACCCTAAAAATTTTAAAACAAATGATTAGAAATTCTGATGGAAAAATAAAAAAAGAATTTTTGGGAAATTTCGATCAAATAAAGAAAGAAATAATTAAAAATTCTTGAAAATTACAACAGCTTTTTGTAAAAATTCTAAAATTCTTTAAAATAATTTAATAATTTGGAAAATTGTTAGAAAATATAGAATTGGATTTAAAGAGAGATAACGAGGAAAGTTTAAAAATTTCTGGTACCACAAAAGAAAATTCTAGCACTGTAGATGTAAATATTAAATATGGCACTGGGCCATTATAAAAAAAAATATGAACCTTAAAACAATTAATTTCTAATCAAAATAGTATGAAGATTATGTCATACAAATAATCTTCATACTATTTTGATTAGAACTAAACCATTTTTTTGTGAAACAAACCAACTGTTTTTAGTTCTAATCAAAATAGTTCAAAAATGATAATTAATTATCATGATTAATACTGCACTCAATTTTCAATATTTAAATTGTATAGTTCAAAAATGTTTCACCACGGGTTAAGTGAGCAATTAATTAAAGATATAAAATCTTCATACGTTTAAGAGTTATTCATTATTTTTTCTATGTAAAAAAAAACCTTTGGTGCTGTATCTCGCTTATTTTTATCCGATTTTAATTAGTAAAACATCAAATTAAACCATTTTTAAAAGACTTTAATAGGATCTGAACTGTTATTTTTTCTCGCACCCAGTTTTTGACAAAATACGATCAACATTTTTTTTTTAATTGCACTGTATATATATTTTTACTGATTCGCAAGGAGATTTTTTTTCTGAATATAAAATTGTAGACAAATTTATCCATACATCAAACTTAAGTCGAGAAATTGAGGATTAAAAAAATAAATAAAAAGTCAAGTATCCATTGTAAACAATATACAGACCCTATTTTAAATGTCAAAAGTGACAGTGACAGCCATTGATAGAATACTGCAACGATTTTTAATTATTTCATAATTAAAATGTTGCAATATTTCAAACACTACTAGAATTTTGTGCTTCTAGAGAAATCGTTTTTCAGTTTTTGAAATCTTGCAACATTTTTATTATGAAATTATTAAAAATCATTTCAGTATTGTACCAATGACTGACACTGTCACTTTTGACATTTGGAATAGGCTCTGTATATTGTTTACTATGGGGTATTTTTTTTTTAATCCTCAATTTCTCGACTTTGGTTTGATGAATGGATAAAATCGTTTACAAATTTAGATTCAGAAAAAAATCTCCTTGCGGATCAGTACAAAATATATATACAGTGTAATTTGAAAAAAAAAGTTGATCGTCTTTTGTCAAAAACTGGATGCAAGAAAAAATATCAGTACAGTTCATATTAAAGTCTTTTAAAAATCATTTAATTTGATGTTTTATTTATTCAAATCGGATCAAAAATAAGCGAGATACAGCACCAAAGGTTTTTCGTCAGTCAGTATATAACTTATGTAAAGGTTAAGTCAAGATTAATGTTACTTACAGAAAGTTTTTTTAAATAAAAATTTACTATAAATTAAGTTTCACATAACGAAAATATATTTTTGCATAAGAATTATTGTTTATTTCGTTTGCTATTGAATAAATCTACCAATAAATATTCAATTTTCAATCATTTCATACGTATATTCTTCAAATATTTTGAGTCGTATTTTTGTGACCTAAATTTTTTGTAGTTATTAATGTATAATTTAATTTTTTTATCTATATCTACTATTAATAAGATATTGTAAAGTGAAAAATAAAATAAAATAAAAATAAACATTGTAGTTTATATAAAATTTCAATTTTTTTTTTAGCGTATGTATTCATTTGTCGATAAGGATGCATTTTCTAGAAGTTATTTTCTTATCATTACAATTTCTATAGATAATATCGGCTTTTGTTTAATTCCTGGAATATTAAAACGCTTTCACTTCATAATACATATTTAATATATCGAAGTAAAGGAAACAATTGACTGTGCTGATATTGAAATTTGTTTTCGAGTTACGTGATTTGTTTAATTAATTCGGAAAAAAAACACTAACGCTTTCTCCACAAATATATTTTTTTAAAGTTTTAAGCTATTGATAATGAGGACTCGAAATGTACATTTAAATTTAAAAAAAAATATTTTTGAGGAAAAAGTTAGAAAAAGTGATTAAAGAAGAAGAAGTTCGTAGTTTAATTTTATTTTTGTTTTTATTGAGCAATTCTTTTTTACTGCATGTCTAATTGCTTTATGTATTAGGCTCTAATGACTAGAGAAACATCTTTATTGAAGATAGTATATAATTATAACAAACACAATCATTTTTATATGTTGGATGCTTGAAGCCATAACTTTGTGATACATATTGAATCAGGAACTTTATCAAATGATAAATAAAACTTACTTTGTTAATATCACACACGGTGTGTGATATTAATTAATAAATTATTAATTATTAATTTGATAAAGTTCCTGAATCATTTTTGTGTTACTTCATTGCTATCGACCGTAGGTCTTTCAGGCTCTAACGACTAGTCACAGGTATAATAAACAGTAACTATTTTAAAATTAAATAAAACACTTTTCACTCTGTGTCACCACAATATAACTGTTGTGGTAAAACAAAATGAAGTGTTTAATTTTAATCAAAATGTACCACCAAGTAAACGCTGACATTAGTTACTATTTTATTTGTAACCAGATGTACATTACGGACACAAAGTGGCTATAATCAATGTTTTAATTCTAATATTTGTTTGAATAAAAATAAATGATTACATTAATTTCAATAATAATATTCACGCTCATGAATATTAATTAAATTAGTTGAGTATTTTATTATATATAATTAATAAACGTACCATTTAAATAAAACGCCGGTGGTATTTGCGAGTGCATAAAGTTTACAGAAAGGGAAATCGATGACGGGCAGGGGCCCTTTAAATCTCCCGAGTACGGCGCTGCGCGCAGGACCGGCGAATTCGGAGACAAAGGCGGCGGTGGGAATTCGCGTTTTAAAGGTTATGTGCGGAAACGCCGGTCGCCACCTTTATTCGAAACGTTACGAAATAAATATCACACTTACGTTTTGCGGGATCTGTCCCATAGTGGTGGCCTCGTGCAGGGTTCCGAGGCTGTGCTTGGCCACAGGAATTTTGCCGGCTGTGTCACCCCCTGAGAGCGAGCGGAGAATTTCGTCAGAAACAACAAAGGCGACTGGACACTGTTGTGCGGGCGATTGTTTTCATTGACGTTATTGTTTTAAAATAAAAGAGTATTCTGCACTGATTCACACACAGTAGCGGATATGTGTACGTCGGGTAGAAAAATAGTTACGCACGTCTTCCTTTTTCTTCTTGTTCGTTCACGAGGTAGCGGTAGAAAAAATCGTTTTAGAAATTTACGAAACGAGGAACTGTTTAGGTACGTAAAACTACTATCACTGATGCGCGGTGTACATGTTAGAAGAAAACAACGACGGGGAAGTGTTCAAACTAAGTATCAAGTCCAACTAGAATAGAACATTGCAGTCCGTGCGGATGGTAGACAGAAAAGGTACAAACTAAACTCTACACAGTGTAGTGGCAAACTGGCGGTGTGGAACAGCCGGCAACAGACTCGTGTAGTTGCGTGAGACGGAATTCGTGGAAGGGGAATCCATGCTCAGCTGATTGGCTGTCTGTGGACCATTGTACGGGTCTGATCAGCTGTTCGGGGCCGCTTAGTAACAACGGGAACGCTGCTCAAACGCGCTCAACGCTTTCGCTTTGTCTATCCGCGCTTTTTCGTTTTTATTACAATTTTTTTTCCGTTCGTTGTTTCTTATTACGCACGCACGGTTCGGGTGGGAGTGAAGCAGCCAGGCCCCCCCCGCCGACGACTTATCGCCACCTCCCGGCTTATCGTCCGGCCGGTGCAGACTGTTCGGCTCTGGGCACCGGCCCACGGCTTGAACCCGAATTAACCGCACCCTACATACCTTCGTGATGCACCTCACATGTCACATGTCTCATAATGTCAGATCACTTTTAAAATAAACTTGGCCGGCACGGCACGAGCGTGTACGTGCGAGTACCATATTTAGTTCGACTGATAATTTCATAAAAAAATATTCACTCGTGATGTTAATTTAAAATTAAAAACAAATGAAACACTTGACAGGTGTACATTTACTATAGTCAAATCATCACATTAAGCAAAAGAAAGTTTATTATTATTAATATTTCTAATAATAACTTGAACCACGTCCTTCCGCCATGTTTTTTTTTAAATATTTATGTGTAGATACTGGTCATCCATTTAATTGCTGGCTTGAACTAACGATGATGCACTGTCGCTATCACTAATACGGCTGCAACCTTAAGGATTAAACACCTATGGTTGGCGTATACATATCATAACTATAGTGCAGCACCGTTAGTTCGGGTCAGCAATTGGATGGATGACTTGTACCATTCGCCATTGAGACACAATTAATACCACTTTAAAGGACAATTCTTTAAAGTAACAAGCCCGACTACAAACACATACACAAATAACACGGCGGAAGGACCACGTAGTCAATATCCAAACACTATTACTATTAATATTACTGTTGATTGAAATATTGCACAATATTTCAATAAGTTATTAATCTCGATGATTGTTGAGGCACTTATATTTTGAAAAAATTAAAATATTTTTTTTATTCCATAAATAAATAAAATATAATTCTATTATTCTTAAATATAAACAAAATAATATCACACCCGAAATAAATATAAATATAAAATCATAATAAAATATTTTGTAAAATTTGAAACAGATTTTTGTAACTAAATTGATTAAAAAAACGATTTTCTTTGCTATTTAATAATATTGTCAATATTAATATCCATATATCAATGAATATCTAATACAGCTAACTCGGTTAGACTTTCTTGAGACATAGTGGCTCGCAGCCACGATTTGAATCTTTTCAGTGAAGAAAAACAACACGAAGCAACAGGAAGAGTACATTATATTTGTAAAATTATTTTTATGTTCAGTAAATATTCGGGTCATATTTTCTGTATACATCTAAAGCATTTTCTGGTAATCGTTCTTTGATTTTATTTTTCTTTTGCCATTGTAATTTCCAAAATGCCAATTCAGACTTAATTGCTATTGCACATGTTACGTTTTCAGGTAAAATTTTATTTAAATATGTTGCAACAGATTTTGAAGTGGCATCTAAATCTTCGCCAGTTTGTTATCAATAAAACACTAGGTATTGTTGTGTTAAATTTGAACAGGAGAGGTAAATATATATTAATTCGATAATAATCCTCTGTTCAGTTCAGATGAACTTAAAACAGCGAACCACGTACATGCAAAAGTCCATAAAAAAGTAAATAAGTAGTATTAAAATATATAAAACTAAAAGGAAGTGGGAAATAAAGAAACAAATGAGACAAAAAGAGAAAGAGATATCGACAGCCTTAAATATGGATTCCAAGGTTTCTAAATGAGCAATGGAGAATAGAAAAAGATAGAAAAACGAAGCAGTGAAACAAAACGTTGTAATAACAACAGGATACAAAAATAAAACATAGTAAGATGAAAACAGAGACAAAACTCGCGGAGAAGGAAAATCTAAATATAGCTAAGAACGATGTGATAATGGAGGAATTAAAGAGCATGTTTAAAGACTCCATGAGAGAAATGGCGAAAAACTCAGAAGAACTAAAAGAAGAGAGAGAACAAAAAAGATACAGGGGAAAGTATGGAGATGAGAACAGAAACGAAAATGAAAAAACAATTATAGAATTATGTATAGCAAACAACCTCATTGTGACAAACACAAAATACATACATAAACATACTAGAGAAGTTAGACCAAGAAAAGAGAAATAAAAGACTACTCCTTAATAGACGCAGAAAAATGGAAAAGGTGAAAGATGTTAAAGTAATAAGACAAGCTGAAATAGGGAGCCACCACTACTTGTTAAAAATATAAATTAACACAGAAGCTGAAAACTTGAAGTATACGAAGTTGAAAACAATAATAAAAAAAACACATAAAGCCAAAAATTGAAAAGAAAGAAACTAGGAATGAATACCAATCAAAAATAGTAACAGAAGGAGCAGACAGCAATTAGAAAAAGTTCAAAGAAAAGTGAAGCAGCCCAAGAAAGCTGTGAAACAATCACTATATCAAACAAACAGAGGAATAAAAACAGGTGATAGTTAGAAGAGGTAAAATTGTAAAAACAAAAGAAGAGAATTGCAAAACTTACATAAAAACAAGGAAAGAATGAGATTATAGAAGATATATAATAGCAAATAAAATAGTGGAACAAAAATTCAAGATAGTAAAAAAGCAATCCTGGGAGCAGTTCGGTAAGAAACTGAAAGAAACATTCACAGAAAACCAAAAGATTTTTAACAGCACTATTAAACAAATAAGCAATTAAAATACATTAGCCCAGCCAAGTATAAAAGACAAAAACGTAAATATAATAACAGAAGAAAAGAAGATATTAGAAAGATGGAAAGAATTCTTTAATGAAATAACCGAAACAGACCATCACGGAGATGTAGAAGGTGAAACAAATGGAGGAATCAACGAAATACGAATCGAAGAAGTGGAGGCAGCAATCAAAAAAATAAAACTAGGAAAATCTCCAGTTATAGATGACATCACAACCGAAATGATGAAATATATGAGGGAAAGGGGAAGGAAGAATTCTTAGAAATAGTAAATGACATTATCAAAAATCACAAGATACCCGAGAAATGGAACAAGGGAATTATAATATCCATACACAAAAATATGTGATAACTACAGAGGTATTACACTCACAATCAAACCAGGGAAAATTTTTACTAGGTTAATAGAAGCAAGAATAAAAGGAAAATTAGATCAACAGCTAGGAGAAGAACAACACGAATTCAGAAAAATAGAAGCAAACAAGACTTAATATACATAATGAGACAATTAACAGAAAAGATGATTAAAAAGGGAAAAGAATTACACATATGCTTCATCAACCTAAAAAAGCGTATTACAGGGTAAGAAGAGAGGACATATGGCATATACTCGAGACAAGAAGGATAAAAAAAGCATTATAAATATAATAAAGAAATAACAAAAATAAAGTAAGAATAGGAAATAAATAATCAGAGGAGTTCAAGACCAAAACAGGACTGAGACAAGGTTGTATATTAAGCCCTTTACTATTTGCATCACTTAATGACGAAGCAATAAGAAATAGCAAACAAAGAGCCGAGAGCACAAAGATAGTGTATAGAAATATTAAAAACTATTAAAAATGCAAATATGTTTTAATTTTTGCCGACGACATAACACTAATAGCAGATTCAGAAGAAAACTTGGAAATATTCAAAAAAGAGCTGGAAAAGATAAATATAATATCATCAAAAGAGAGCAATCACAAAATAGAGTTAAATACCTGGGATCAACAATAGAGGAAACAGGGAAGATAGAATCAGAAAAAGATGAAAAACTAGGCAAAGCAGAAATGATCTACAACACAATAAAGAAAACATTCTTAGAGAAAAAAGAGATTACAAAAACAATAAAAACAGAAGTATATAAAAGACATTAACTGCTATATAGTAGTGAATCGTGAGTAACCACAGAGAGTAATAACAGGAAAACCAATGCAATGGAAATGAGATATCTAAAAAAGATAGAGGGAATTAGGAAGACCAAGGAAGTACGAGCAAGTACATCAAGCAGCGGAATGAAAAGGAATATAATGGAAAGAAATAAGTAAATAGCACAAGCTATACAACAGTGGTAAAGAAGTGTAAAAGAAATTAACTGAGAAATATTGTAGAGAATAAGTCTGACACCCATAATGGATAAAAGGGGAAAAGATAAATAAAAATAATCTGCTGTAATAGGTTGATCCAGGTTTGGTCTATTCCTCTGGCATTTGGTAATTCGCGGTTTTGTCATTTCAATTTGTAATTCGTTTAAAATATTGACTGCATCATTATAAATTGTTTAAAAGATGTGGCAGTATTTTTCCCCTTGTTGGATAAAAAATCAATGGTCTTATTTATAAAGTTATAGAGCAAGATTCATTTTATTTATTCTATTTACTCAAAGTCACTGTATTTCTAAAATTTTCGGACAAAGAGCATAGGGTAACTGTGAAAATTGGGGTACAAATCGAATCAATTAGCAATTTAGCTTTATTAGAAGATTATCTTCCCATTGTCAGATTAATTCCAATAACTCCACAATGTTTAAAAAGCATGTTTATCACATGGTATCTTTTGGACGAGGCTTTAAAAAATTAAATGACTTCTTTAATACCAGTACCAATGGCATTGCGGGCAGCCTGTACATACATTTTGATATGGACAAATTTAAAGCATGGTTGAAATATAATGTTTTAAAAACGTTGACTGCAATATAGATACAGCACCCTTCAATTCTTCCATCATAACGGTACATCCATCTGTTTCAATTCAAGTATAGGCTCATGAGTAACATCATTATAATTATCACATTTCAAGAGACATTTGTGAAATATGTTTAACGGTTTTCCAAATGATTTTTTTTAAAGTTGTCACCAGATGCAATTCGAAATTTAGAATTTCATAAAAATTGCCCTCGTTTGTAATAGATTTTGTATTTAAGAGAGAACCAGCAACACGATGACCTCGTAAGGGAATATTTTGTTTCCCCTAAATATGATACTTTTGATTATTGGTTTTAATCTATGTCTATTTTCTTCAATTTGTCGAAGTCTTTCCATATTTCATTTATTTCTTATCTCGTGATTTTATAAAACAATTTCGCATAAACAATTGAATTTTTATGGTAATATTTTTATAACACAAAATTTTTACCTGATAATTTAGAATATTGAGATACTGTCTGAGATTCTTATTTTTGCAATGGCACTTGTTGGTGCAACCCACCAAATTTTGTAAAAAAGAATCTGTTTAAACAACATTAACCAATTAAATTGTCTAAAATGTTTTCCAGACAAGTAATATTTAACATCCTTCCTCCTTTTTATGTACAGAATAGGGTAACACAGAAGTATCATTTGGTTTTCTTTTACAATTTAAAATTCGAAATTTCTCAATTTCATTAACATTACTAAATTTAACTATATGAATGTAAATTTCAACATTACTATATGTACATGTTGTATGCTCCTTTTCCTCTTGCTGGGAACAACCTAGTGAAGATTCTACTGTATTCGCTAAATGTCAATGAAGATGTAGATGGATGATTTAAATTGACTGTTGACATAGATCGATCTTTATTTGTTGAAGAATCGTCAGTTTTTTTAATTTTCTGAACAAATGAATCCAACGTGGATTATCAATTTTTATTTACTAATTTAATTACAACAAAAATCAGGAATAAATTAATTTAAAAGAATGCATATATTATTCCTAAAATCAAAAAAATACCTATATATAATTGATCGAATTATAATAAATTAATGATTTATCAGCAATCACTATTTACGATTTACATGCGACGTGTAAACAGTTTCGGTTTCTATCTTTTACATTTAAACCAAGTAAGACAAGAAATATTATAAATTGCTTGCGCATATAACTTTAATTTGTGTACATGGCCTGCCTGTTTTGGAAAAATGCACTGTCATAGATCGCTGATTAGAATTACCAACAGTTAACTTGTTTGTTTGAAATAGTAGTAATTTTTAAGGATAAACAAAATAAGCGAATAAATAATTCTTAGGGGGTTAATTACCCAATTACCCCCCCCCCTGAAACCGCCCCTGATTAAATGATGATTCTATGATTTTCTCCATTTTTACTAACTAACATGGTTGATGATGTCAAGAGAATCATTACCTTATCTGAGTCACGTTGACCTTGAGGACTTTACGAATACGATCCGAGTTTTATGTACAAAACAAATCAATAAAATATGTTGCAATGTTGACAAATTGATTATTACAAATATCGAACGTAAAAATATGACCGTGTTTTTCAAAATAAAAATTATCTGAATAAATAAATAAAAATATTATTTTTCTTTCGATTTCTGGAATTTTCCATATATTGACGAATATTTCCATTGATTTTTTAAGTTCAATTTTGTAAACATTAATATTTCTTGTGGTTGAAATATATTTAAATTTCATTCTATTGAAATTTTTTTAAATACATTTATTAAGTAATTTTTATTGGACGATAAATATTTCACCCAAAAAATTAATTAAATTTTCGATGTATAGACTTTTCGTATTGTATTTTTCGTAGATGCAATTTATTAACGTTGAATCAATTTATTGTGTAAATTAATTTTGTTTGAATTTTTTTTTCTCTTGAAAAAATATTGGTTATTTGTTTAAAATTGGAGGGTGGGATAGTTGACACTCACCCACCCTACATATTAATCTTACTTTAAACTAAAATACTGATTTATAATTTAAAAATAACAACAGCGAATTCGCTATAGCTTTTGGGGAAAACAAAATGATAACAACAGTGATTAAAATTTCAAAAAAATATATAAAGGTGGGTGTTCCCTTTCGTACCCTTCAGTTATAAACAGATTTTACAGAATTCACATTTAATCACACAAACCTTATTTTATTCAATTTTCCAAGAAAATTTAATACTTCGATCTCGTTGATTGTCAAGGCACTTATTTTTTGAAAATCCATTATCACTTAATATAATAATAATAGTAAACTATTTATGATTATATTAATCCTTAGATTATTTTTTTTTGAGAAATCTTAAAACATGTTATAATAATTAATATCTGCTAGAAAAATCACCTACCTATCCAACTAATATATGAACACTTTTAAAGAACCTTTGTTTTTAATTTTGTTTTATAATTTCATTTAATACTGCAACAGTTTTTAGGAAACTAAAAGTCTGAGTGTGATGAATGTTTAATTGTATATGTAGGGCGGGTAGGTTTTCCTCTATCCCACCCTCCAATCTTTAAAACACTCCCAAAATTCCAATGAGTGTACTTTTATTTCTAAAACGACTTATTATTTAAATTAGATTTGTTTAAATTTTTTTCCTTCTGAAAAATGGTTGCTTATGTTTTTAAAATTAAAGGGTGTGATAGTGGCCACCCACCCACCCTACATATACATTTAAACTTTAATCTAAATCACTGATACACAATTTAAAAAAATACAATATCAACTCCGCTTTAGTTTTTAGGAAAACTAAAATGGCAACAGTGATTATAATTTAAAAACTAAATAAATAAATAAAGTCGATGAGAAATGAAATTTACCAAAGTTTAAATTAAAAAATTAAAAATGGTTGAAGAACAAAAAAATTTTTTAAATAAGTTAAACAATTTTTTTTTCTAAAAGTTCCAGTTAAAATCAGTTGAATTTTAGAAAAGAAAACAATTGAATAAACAGTTGAAAATTTCCAGATTAAGAAAACAATTGGAATACAGCTGAAACATTTTTAAAATTACTTTATAAAATCAGCCTAAATACGCCTAATTACAAAGAATATTTCTCAAATGAGAAAAAATTGATCCAAAAAGCATAGCTAATATTAGAGTTAAAAAAATGCTAATAATATAATGTTAAAATCATTCTCTCCTTAATAAAACTTTTTAATTTTACCACGAACAAAAAAAAACAACTGAAAATCAGCTGATAAATTACAATTACTTAAAAACAGTTGAAATAAAATTAAACCAATGGAATTTTATTTCAAAGAGTTACAAACTTTCTAAAAATACACATTAGTCTAATGTTTAAAACAACAAAAGAAATTTAAGAAAAAAATATAACAAATATAATTTGTTAAGGAATAACAGTTGAAATCTTTTTTTGGGCAAATTTTGACAAAACTCTTGTACCAATAGATTCCTACAATAAAATTTCAATTATTTTTCAGTTTTTCAATTATAATTTTCGCAATAATATTTAAATTTAAAAAATCTTGCACCAAAGGATTCCTACAATTAAATTAATTTAAATCAAGTAAAAATCTAAAATTCTAACTTTTGAATATTAAAATATATTTTCAGAAATTTTCAAATAATTTTCAATTATTTTTTTTATTTAACCGAACGTACTCTTGACCTACGACAATAAACTACGCGTTAACCTGGCGCCTATTTTCCCGCTTAAACTCCAGCGTACTCTTGACCTACCTCAACGTATAATTTGTTCGGGCGGGTCAGGAGTACGAGAGGTCATTGTTGCATTGTTTGTTGAGGTAGGTCAAGAGTACGATAGAATAAGTAATAATCGAGTTTAGAAGGTTAAGATATTATTGTGTTTATTATATTTTAATGAATTGACAAAAAGTTATAAAGCTTTTGAATATACAGAAAATTTCAAAAATCTGAACTGCTGAAATTTCGCAACCTGGAAGAGAAATTTATTGAAAAATTTCGTAAGGAATTACTGAAAATTAACAGATTTTTTTTTTGGAAATTAGAAGAAAAGATTCTATAAGAATAAAAAAACTTATTAAATGCAATAAATTGTCTAAATTTTTGAGATTTTTTTGGAAAAATCAAAACTTTTGATTTAGTAGAAAATTGTAAAAGCAAAATTTTAAAAACTGTGAAGTAAAAGGTTAACTTTTTTAGAAATTTAAGAATTCCAAATAAATAAATTAAAATAATAATAATTGAAACATATTTGAACTACCGAATAAATTTTTAGACGAAAAAATGCTGAAAAATTCGGTTTGTTGTAATGGTAGAAATTTTTCTCAGAAATTCTGGAAAATTGCAAAAACTTTTAAATTGGTAGAAAAAAGATTTAGAAATTTAAAAAACTCTAAACTTGGAAGAGAAATTCTTTAGAGAATCTCTAAAATATACTACAGTATTTAATAAAAAGAGATGTAAAAGTGAATCACTAGTCAACTCAACAGAAATTTTCTTAAATTGAAAGTGCGATTCATAAAGAAGAAAGAATCTAAAAATATTCTCTAATACAAAGCAAGAAAAATTGGAAAATTTTTAAATATTTGCTGGAAAATGCTAAATTCTTGAATTAGAACCCTTGAAGAAAACTTTGCACTGAAGAGAAATACTTTGTCAGAAAAAAAAACTGGATATTATTAAAACTCCTAGAAGAAATCATTTGTAAATTTCAAGAGAAATTTCTGAAATAGAAAAATGTATGTATCTCAAAAACGAATGATCCTATTAAGATGAAGTTTTAGGCTTAAGATTTTATCGTTAAAAAACTGAGGAGTGGGTGTTTACTCGAAGCGATTTTTGGTTTTTTATCGATATTTATCTTAATTTGAAAAACATTGCAAAACTATTCAAACAAAAGTTAAGAGTCTGAGAAACTGAAAAATATTTTTTTTATAATGTTCTTTGCGAGAAAAAATTAAAAACTTAAACATTTTGACAGTTTTTGCCTATTGCCAATAAACTGTAGGTGTTACATAAATTTTATATAACAAGTAATTGTAAAGAATCCAAAATTGAGCAAATTGTTATGTTTAACCTTTTTGCGTAAAACTCATAGTTTTAGAGGAACATACTATGATGGCCACATCACCATTTGTTTCAATGATTTTTGTTTGTGGAAATAAGTTTTCTTTTCAATTCGTTTTCGAGTATAAGATTTTATACTCTGAATTTTTTGTGGATAAGAGTTTTGATTACTGGAATTTTCTTAATAATAAATAACAACTTATGATAGTTCAGATGCTAGATGACAGATAACAGATGATAGATGAGAGATGATAGGTAACATATAGCTGATACTGGATTACAGATTACAAATAACAAATTTTAGATGATAGATGAAAATGGCCTATAAATGCGTTCAGATAACTGAAAACAAATGACATATGATAGATGGGAATTTGCGGATAATAGATTATAAATGTTAGATGACAAATGACAGATAACAGATGATAGATAAGAAATATAGCAGATGATATATACTAAATTACAGATGGGAGAGATACATTTTAGATGACATCAGGTACATCATCTATTATCTGTCATCTGAATGCAATTATCCGTAATTTGTACCTGTCATCTAAAATATATCTTCTCCATCTATATAGATCTTGGATGACAGATAAGAGATGATAGATATAAGTTGATAGATGAGAAAGATAATAAATGAAATATTACAATTGACGTATAATAGATGTTAGATGAAACGTGAAAACGACAGATTAATGTATTCAGACGACTGAAAATAAATAAGAAACAACAGATAATAGATTATAGATGATAGATGACAAATTACAAATGATAGTTTGTAAATGACAAATTACAGATAACAGATGATAGATGATAAATGATAAATGATAGATGATAGATAATAGATGATAGATGATAGATGATAGATGATAGATGATAGATGATAGATGATAGATGATAGATGATAGATGATAGATGATAGATGATAGATGATAGATGACAGATGTTAGATGCTAGATCGTAGAGAGCAAATATTAGATTTCGGAAGAGAAAGATAATTTTTAATAGATTGTAAATAAACGACAGATGACAAATGATAAATAATATATTACCGATGCCAAATGAAAATATCAGATAAATGCATTCAGATGACTGGTAATAGATGGAAAAAGTCGGACAGTAGATTGTAGATGTTAGATGACAAATTACATATGACAGTTTATGACAAATGACAGATAACAGATGATAGATGACATATGACCGATCATAGCTGATAAAAAGCGAATGGTAGATGACATATGACAGATCATAGATGATAAAAAGCGAATGGTAGATGACAGATTACAGACAAGAAATATAATTTTCAATACATAGTTAATAAATGACAGATTACAATTTACAAATAATAGATTTTAGATTTCAGATAAAAATGACATTCAGATGATAGATAAAAATGGCATTATAAGTAAAATTAAATTAAAAACACTTGGTTTGTTTCGATGAATATTATATTGACTCGACTAGTTTCGCTTGTTACAGAATTTTCAAGTCAACTATATAAAAGTGTTTTAAATTTAATTTTACCTATTATTTCACAATGTTCCACCAAGAGGTAAATGAGAAAATCATTCAAGAAAAATGATATATAATTCATGAGACATTACAGATAATAGATTATAGACATTAAACGATAAATGACAGATGATATATGACAGATGTCAGATGATAGATATCAGACGGTAGATACTGGATAACAGATAGAAAGAAACTTTTCACTGGATTCATTTAAATGATAGATTACATTTGACAGATAATAGATTTTTTAATAGCAGATGAACGCGCCAGATAAATGCATCCAGATGATAGATAGCATATAATATATGATAGGTGAGAACTATAGATGTTAGATGAAAACTGACAGATAATAGTTTGTAAATGACAAATGACAGATGACATATGACAAATCATAGATGATAAATAACGAGTGGCAGATTCTTGATTACAGATAAGAAATATAATTTTTAATAGGTAGTTAATAAATGATAGATTACAATTCACAAATAATAGATTATAGATTGCAGATAAAAATGACATTCAGATGACAGAATAGATGCTAAATTAAAATGATAAATGACAGATGATGGTTTGTAAATAACAGATGATAAATGCCTGATGTGAGATGATAGATTACAGACGGTAGAGACTGGATTACTGATGAGAAAGAAAATTTTCAATAGATTGATATAAATGATAGATTACAATAGACATATATTAGATTTTAAATGATAGATTAATGCATTCAGATAACAGTTAACACATGATATATGATTGGTAAAAAATAACAGATAATAGACTATAGTTGTTAGATGAAAAATGTCAGATAATAGTTTGTAAATGATACATGACAGATTACAGATGATAGATGATAGATGGCAGATACTGGAGTAATTTTACATCTCTCACCTGTCACTTTTAATCTGTCAACTCTGAAGTAGCATCTCTTATCTGTTATCTATCATCTCGAATCTTTCATCGGTAATTGTCAACAGTCATGAGTTATCTAACATCTACTATCTGTCACCTCTTACCTGTCATTTGCAATCTGTCAACAGTCAAATAAGTTTCAGTAATTTAAAAAATGAATGATCGATAATAGAAAATTATAGAATTTTATACGTAGAAGTACTTTCATTGTTTTATTAAATGAATTTTACATTTATCATCACTCACCTGTCAATTTTCATCTGGCAATGTTTTTTGTTATCTATCATCTGTAATAGCGTATCTCATCTGTCATCTATAATTTTTCATTTATCAATTGTCAACTATCATTTGTCATCAGTTATCTATCATCTGTCAGCTGTTATCAGGTATCTGTCATCTATTCACTGTCACCTGCTACTTGTCATAGGATTTAGGAGTTTTAAGAAAAGTACTTTATCCTTTAACTAGTCAACGGTTAACTGTCATCTGCCATCTATTAACTGCCAATTGTCATCTGTCATCTGTCATCAATTAACTACCACTTGTCACCCATCATCTCATCATCTGTCATCTATGAACTTGTTACTTGTCACCTGTCTTTTGTCGTTTGTCAACTGTCAAATAATGGTCCGTAATAGAAAATCAATAATTTAATTATAGTATTTTAAGGGTCTTGAAAAATTATTTTCATCTCTCACCTGTCAATTTTCATCTGTCATTTGCTAATTATAATTTGACATTTGGTATATATCATCTGTAATAGCCCATTTTACTTAAATATAAAATTCCATATTTTATTAAAGGAATTTTACATCTTTCATCTGTCACCTGTCATTTTTCAAGTGTCAACTGTCAATTATCTGTAATTATCTATCAACTGTTCACTGTAATCAGTTACCTGTCATCTATTATCGGTTACTGGTTAGCTGTCATCTGTCACCAGTCAACTCAAATAATTGTCGATAATAAAAAAATCGGTAATTTATATTATAGTATTTTATACGTAGAATTCATGGGTTCTAAGGAAAGTACTTCATTATTATTATTTTACTAAAGGAATTCATCTCTCGTCTGTTATCTATCAATTGTCAACTTTAATTTATTATCTATCATCTGTCAATTGTCAACTATCAACTGTCGTCAGCTATCTACCATCTATGATCTGCCACCTGATACCTGTCACCTGTCAATTGTCAAATAAGTGTCAATAATATAAAATCAGTAATTTTAATTATAGTATTTTATGTGTAGAATTCGGGAGTTTGAAGAAAAAACTGCCATTTGTTATCTATCATCTGTAATATCTCATTTTTATTAAATATAGAAAGCCTTTATCGTTCCATTTTTTATCAAAGGAATTTAACAACTTTTATCTGCCACTTTTTTCCTTTTTCATCTGTCAACTGTAAAATCTGTCATCTGTAATCTATCATCTATCAACGTTCAACTGTCATCAGTTATCTGTCATCTGTCAACTGTTAAATACCCTTCAATTATTTATGTATTTAGATGAGTTTTATTGAATGATTTTCTGATTATATATACTTTATAAAGTATTTCTTACTAAACTAGTGTAGGATTGTGGCCATTTATTGTTATTATGTTTTAATCCTTTAAAACATCAACACTAATCCTGATTTGATGTTGGGAATACGAAGTAGTGATAGTGGATAATAGTTAAATTGTATATGTAGGGTGGGCGGGTGGCCTCTATCCCACCCTCCAAGCAGTAAAACATTGAATCGAATTTTACTGAGAAAATTTCTGATAATAAATGTTGTGTATGTAGAATCGTAGCCTTTTTTGGCTTCATAAAATAAATTTTGAGGACCGAAGGGATCTCTAAAAAAAAAAAGCAAAAATAATGTACACATGTCGTCCGTCGTTTGTTTTGGTGATGATTAACAACGACACTTCCCGAAACAACGCCAAACATTTTACGCGAGCGCGTCCGATACACCCGTTGACCTTGTGCGGAGCGAGAAAAAAAAATTAGTCACTACATGCGTTCCGCGGGCCGGCGAAAAAAAAAATGGGTCACTTCCCATCACAAAAACAACATGATACAACACTTGCGAGCGAGTGTGTGTTCGTGCGGTCGAGATAAACTATCTCGGTTGAGATTCGAAAATATGTTACATAACGAAACGGATTGTTATTGTGCAGTCATCATCACCGCCGGATTTAAGACGAGATAATTTGCTCAATTTTTGAATTTTAGAAAGGCGTGCAAAAAAGAAATTAAACAATATTTCTGATGTTTCAAATAGAAATAGTTAGAATTTAAGAAAAAAAAAACTATGGAGGTTTCATATAAGAAAGTTAACTTCAGTTAAGAAGTGGATTAAGAGCATCATGATTTTCATAGGAATAAATGTCCAAAAAACTCGAAACTGAAAGTCGAACATATGCAAAGAATAAAAGAAATCACACAGGTAAAAGAAATAAGGGAAACACGAGTAAGAGGTGAAATAAAATAATACAAAACAAACTAGTGAAGACTTAATAGAAAGCAAGATATGGAGAAGATTGGAAAAAGTTAATACAAGAAAATTAGAGGATGAACAAAATCACCAATAATAATATCTTGATTGACGGTTTACCCAGAGAGTTAAATATTTTTTCCCTATCTCCAACTGAGCTACGCTAATGAGATCCAAAATAGATCTAAACCGGTCCGTAGTTATGTTGAACTGTTAATCTCCTATTTATAATGTCATTATATAATCGTTACATACTTACAATAAGTGTGTTAGAGTGTATGAATATAAATTAAAAGCATATTAAAAAAAAGACTGTTAGTGTGTAGTTTCAAAAAAAAAAAAAGATTCAAAAAATGTCATCATCACCTGATCAAATATTTACTAACGATGTTGAAAATTCCAGAAATCGAAATAATTCAAAACGCATTAGCCTTATCGCTGACTCAGGACCGTATTTACTGTAACCTTCAAGGGTGATAAGAGAAAATGAACGAATCCGAACTTTTGTTCGCGACACAAAGAAGACGATGAGTCAATGTTTGCAATCTGTCATTAGTCATCAGTGCACCTTTCAGAGCGTTTTTACCTCTGTGCACTTTCCTCTTTTATTATTTTTTTTTTGCGTCGGCCTATCGGTCGTTAAACCGACTCCGTTTCTCAACAAATGGCGAATTATCATAAACGTAATCGCACAAAGGATCAGATTTTCCATAATAATAATTGCGCCCAGGCAACGACGATGCTGTTTGCATTGTAATTCCGTAATTGCTTTATTGTATTTATGCAGCCATTATGTCAGTATAAAAAATTCTTGAAAGCTTTTGTTTCTACGCAGACGGGTTTTATAGTTGGTTAGAAGGTCGTGTCGTTAAAATTGTTACACCCTTTTTCTATTTAGGATTAGTTATGATCGACAATTCAAACATTTATGGTGACTTCCATTCTTTGTATGCATCTATTCAGATTCAGATAAAGCCCAAAAAAAAAAACAAAATCATAAATTTGACTGCGTACGTCCAATAAACACGATGTAAATCAATAAACCCGACTAGATTTATATCCGTATATTGTGCAATACATTAATCACGCATTCATTAGGTATTCATGTTTCTTCCAAGTGAGGACGGTTAAGTCCGCCTTGCCAACAACATCATGAACTCAAACGAGAATAATCGCTGCGAAAATTGGGTCAACATTAAATCGCGAAAGCGTCTAATGAATTTCATTATATATTATTTTTAGTTTGCCTAATCAATTTCATTATATTTCATTTATAAACGTTTTAGTACTAACAAAAGGTTGTTCGCCCTTTGAATACGACCCTGTTCAAACACCTGCGCCTCTATGGTCACAGGTAGGTAGGTAATTCGCCCCACATTACGCACCGGTTTTCAATGGGACAAGTTGGGGTTGATTTTTTGTCCTTTCAAGTACGCAGGAACTCGAATTTGAATCGAATTAGAATCAGAATGGAGCGCTCTCCCCACAGGGCATTGACACCGAAACGGGAATATGGGAAGTAATAAAATCGCATTCACAAAAGGGCCACAAAGAATAATTATCACGTTTGAAATTTTGATTAACGTGACATTAAATTTTTAATGGATCGCAAAAGATCCAAAGAGCATTTTTAAATCGTCACGATTGTTTGATTTT
Source organism: Ontholestes murinus (assembly GCA_963969525.1). NCBI lineage: Eukaryota > Metazoa > Arthropoda > Insecta > Coleoptera > Staphylinidae > Ontholestes > Ontholestes murinus. The sequence goes on along the minus strand of OZ018391.1, from coordinate 10,708,643 downwards.
AAAAGTTTCGATAAAATATTTTTTGAGAATAATTAATAATAACAAACTTTAAAGAGAACCTTACATAAAGTCCACATAACGGGTGTCCAACAATTATTGCAGTCCCGGGTGGCGTTGGAATAAAAAACGTAGGTCGATTCTTACATGTTGCAAATAAATGAACTGACATTTTTAATGCACATTTAGGTTATGTTTGACAATTAACATGAAAGAATTGACCTACGTTTTTGATTCCAACGCCACCCGGGACTGCAATAATTGTTGGACACCCGTTATCATATCACATGACAGATTCTAGTTGATAGTTGATAGATGAAAATGACGGTTGAGAGAAGAGAGATATAAAATTCATTCAATAAAAAAATGGAAGTAATTTTATTAACACCCCTGAATTCTACGCATAAAATACAACAATTTAATTTATTGACAGTTGATAGGTAACAAGTGGCAGTTAATGGACGACAGGTGACAATTGGCAGTTAATAGATGACAGATGACAGTTGACATGTGAGAGTTGAGATGTAAATTCTACCCATAAAATACTATAATTTAAATTACTGGTTCTTCATTATCGATACTTACTTGACAGTTGATAGATGGCAGATGATAAGTAGCAGGTGACAGTTGATAAATGACATGTACCTGATCACAATTGACCGTTGGCAGATGACAGATTACAGATGATAGGTAACATATGACAAAGAATAGATGAATAATGACAGGTGACAGATGAGAGATGTAAAATTCATTTAATAATAAAAATGGTAAAAAGTACTTTTCAAAAAACCCGTAAATTCTACGCATAAAATACCATAATTTAAATTACTGTTTCTTTTATTATCAACACTTATTTGACATATGACAGGTAACTGATGACAATTGACAGATAACAGATTACAGATGACAGATGATAGTTGACAATTGACAGATGAAAAATGACAAATGACAGAGGAGTGATGTAATAATAATGGAACAATAAAGGCTTTCTATTTTTATAAAAATGACCTATTATAGACGATAGATAACAAATGGCAGATGATAGTTGACAGTTGACAGATGAAAATTGACAGGTGAGAGACAAGAGTTGTGAAATTCATTTAATTCAAAAAAGAATGTACTTTTTTTAAAATCCCTGAATTCTATGCACGAAATACTATAATTTAAATTACTGCTTTTTTTATTAACGACACTTATTTGGCAGTTGACAGATGACAGATGTTAGGTAACAGGTGACAGATAATAGATAATAAATTACAAATGATAGATAACATATGACAGGGGAAAGTTAACAGTTGACAGATGAAAAATGACAGATGACAGATGAGAGATTTAAAATTCTTTTAATAAAAAATGGAACAAAAAAGGCCTTTACTTTTAATAATATAGGCTATGTATACAAAAATCAATCGTATACTATATTATTTGACAGTTGACAAATGACAGATGGCACGTAACAAGTGATAGTTAATAGATGACAGATGACAGTTAACAGGTGAGAGATGAGAGATGTAAAATTCATTTAATAAAAATTAGATAGTTTTCTGAAAAGCCCTGAATTGTACGCATAAAATACTATAATTTAAATTACTATTGTTTTTATCTTATCGACACTTATTTGACTGTGACACATGACATGTAAACAGATGATTGATAACAGATGACAGATGATAGTTGGCAGATGAAGGAAGAATGACAGGTGTCATATGGAAGATGTAAAATTCCTTCATAAAAATGGAATGATAAAGACTTTCTATATTTAATAAAAATGAGCTACTAGAGATGACAGATAACAAATGACAGATTCTAGTTGATAGTTGATAGATGAAAATTGAGAGATGAGAGATGTAAAATTCATTTAATAAAAAAAAATTGAAGTAATTTTATTAACACCCCTGAATTCTATTCATAAAATAAAACAATTTAATTTATTGACTGTTGACGACAGAAGACAGGTGGCAAGTTGCAGTTCATAGATGACAGATGATAGGTAACAAGTGGCCTATTATATGTCCACTTGTGATGTGTCATCTGTCCAACTGTTGATTTTTAACTGTTATATGTCCATCCATTATCTCTTTATCTGTTATTTGTCAATTTGTTATCAGTATATATGTCATCTATTACCTGTCCATCTGTCATCCGTTTATTTTTCATCTGTTCATATGTCCTCTGTCATCTTTCCATATGTTCATGTGTTTATGTAATCTGTTCATCTCCAATTTGCCATCTACCATTTGCTACTTTTCATCTGCTATCTGCTATCTGACCATCTGTTTGATATGTTGATTTGTACATGTCATGTAATTACTTCTAATGTATCATCTACCATCTGTTATTTGCCATTTGTCATCTGCAACCTAACTAGCTCTCATCTGTCCATTAGTCCATCTGTCTACTTCAATTTGTCTATCTGCCATCTATAATATGTCCTCTGTTATCTTCCTATATCATCTTTCATATGTCTATCTTGTCCCTCTGGTCATCTGACATCTGTCAACTACCATCTGTCATGTACATTTGATTTATCAATCTGCCATCTGCCCATCTGTAAACTGTCCGTTTGGCCATCTGGTGACAGATAGACAAATCAAAGATAAACAGACGACATAGGGACAGATAACACACACATGACAGATGGATAGATGATAGATGGCAAATGAACAGAAGACAGTTGAACAGATAACAGATGATAGATGATAGTTGACAATTGACAGATGAAAAATGAAAAATGACAGAGGAGTGATGTAAAATTCCTTTAATAACAATGGAACAATAAAGGCTTTCTATTTTTAATAAAAATGATTTATTATAGACGATAGATAACAAATGGCAGATGATAGTTGATAGTTGCCAGATGAAAGTTGACAGGTGAGAGACAAGAGATGTAAAATTCATTTAATAAAAGAAATTAATGTATTTTTCTCCAAATCCCTAAATTCTACGCACAAAACACTATCATTTAAATTACTGATTCTTTTTATTATCGACACTTATTTGATAGTTGACAGATAACTAATGACAGTTGATAATTGACAGATGACAGTTAACAGATGAAAAATGACAGGTGACAGATGAGAGATGAAAAATTCATTTAGTAAGAAAAACAGATGGCAGGTGATATTTGACAGTTGATAGATGAAAAATGACAGGTGACAGATGATAGATGTAACATATATTTAATAAGAAAAATTGAAGTAAATTTCTGAAAACCATCGCGTAAAATACTACAAAATAAATTACTGACTTTTTATTACCGATAATTATTTGACAGTTGACAGATGACAGTTAACAGATAATAAATGACAGATTACAGATGATGGATATCAACACTGATGGTAATTGACAGTTTACAGATGAAAAAATATAGGTGATAGATGAGATAATAGGCTATGTATACAAAAATCAATCGTATAATTTATTATTTGACAGTTGACAGGTATCAGTTGATAGATGACAAATGACAGAGATGAGAATTAGCAGATGACATATGACGTATTACAAATAATTGATGAACAAATGAGAGATAATAGATGACATAATAGAGATAACAAATGATAGTTGACAGAAGTTAGAGTATAGATGATAAATATTATGTCAAATTGCAGATTATCAGTACCATATGCCAGATTATAGATTTAGCATTGTTCTTTTATTAAAAGATCAAAAACATATAACTAGAAATAAAAACAGTATAAAAGAGAAACAAAATGGCAAGATGACATATTGTAGATGTCAAATTTTATATGACAGATTACAGATTACGTAGAACATATATTAGATTACAGGTGTAACGATATTTTTTATGTATTAAGAGCTATTTACACTAATTAAAACCAAACCTTGGAGAAACAATTAGACATGAAAAATAGTGTAGGTTAAAGAGGTGATATGAGAAATAAAAGGTCACAGATGATCTATGATAAGAGACAAAGCATAGATGACAGATGACAGATGAAAGATGACAGATTTAATTCTATTCTTTTATTAAATAATAATGTTTAATATAAAAATTATGTTTGTTATGCAAAAAGAAAAAATGCATATTAAAACAAAAACAAAATGGCAAGTTGACGTATTATAGATGGCAGATTTTATATATTGAAATAACAGACTACAGATAACATAGTATGAATATTAGATTGCAGGTGTTACATGCATTAATTTTTTTAATGTATTGAGAGTTTTTTACATTAGTTAAGACCTTACCGTCAATAAAATAATGACAGATGACACATTATAAATGACAAAGCATAGATGACAGATTGCAGAAAATAGATAACAGATGACAGATGATGAATGAAGAAATCATTAGACAAAAATGGTGTATGTAAGTTAAAGAGATGATATACAAATAAAAGGAGACAGATGACGTACGTTAAGTGACAAAGGATATGTTAAATGAAGGATAGCAGTTGAAACATGACATATGATAAATGAAAAATCATATATAACAGATGGCATATGACAGATGTCATATGAAAAATTAAGAAATCATTAAACAGGAAATAATAGAAGTTATGGAGATGCTATGTCAAAAATGAAAGATTACTGATGACTTATGATAAATGACAAGGCATAGATGACAGATGGCAGATGACAGATGACAGTTAAAGAATGAAGAAAATATTCGACAAGATATAGTGCAAGTTAAGGAGATGCTATGATAAAAACAAAAGGTGATAGATGACATATGATAAATAACAAAACATAGATGACGTATGGTAGATGATAGATAACTGGCAAACAATGAAGGAGTCAATAGACAAGAAATAGTGTAAGTTTAAGAGATGCTATGACAAAAATAAAAGGTGACAGATAACATAAGATGCAAGAGAAAGCATAGATGGCAGATGACAGATAAAGAGTGAAGAAATCATTCGACAAGAAATAGTGTAAATTAAGGAGATGCTATGATAAAAATAAAAGGTGTCAGATAGCGTATGATAAATGAGAATGCATAGATGACATATGGTAGATGATAGATGACGGATAAAAAAATACATATGACAATTGACAAAGCATAGATGACATATGGTAGATGACAGATGACTGACAAAAAATGAAGAAGTCGTTAGACAAGAAATAGTGTAAGTTTAAGAGATGCTATGACAAAAACAAAAGGTTACAGATAACATATAACAAATGACAAAGAATATATGACAGATGGCATATGATAGATGGCGGGTGACAGATAACAGATGACAGATAAGGTTTTTTAATTTTATTCATTTTCTAAACCAATTTGTGAAAAAGACTGAAGACGACAAAAATACCCTAGTGTAAAATCAACCTATAATAGAAAAGTGGGCCTTTTTCTTTTCGCAAGTGGTCTTCTAAAAATAAGACTATGCAACTGAAATATATTATGAAGCGAATACATGTTTATCATTCATTAACCTACATATTAATTAGCCAAAATTATTTGATGCCAAAATATGAGTCCGCCTGCTGGACATTTAAAAATGTTGTTATTTCATTTTTGACAACGATGAATTTTAATTGTGGAATCTTCCACACTACCTAAACTATACAGTTTTTAATAAAGAGAATGGTTACGACCGTTACTACGTGGTAATCCATTTCAATTTAGTGTATAAAGTTTTTAATGGAAGTAGCTTTACACTTATTACATTTATCAGTGCATAAAATTATGAAACAAAACAAATCTATCCCTGTGATTATGTTCCATCAAGAATGTAGCAGCGAAAGTATTAATTTTAAAATTTTACTTATTATTATTGTAAAAATTCCATTAATTAAGTTGTACTGTAATAATACAAATATTAATTAGTGATTAATTATATATATATTTTTAAAACTTTTTAAACCTAAAACTCGTAACAATTGATTCGTCACACTGTGGCTAATTCAGACCTGATGAAGTCAATTTTGGCAAGTTTATGCATTACAAGTGTATTACTTTAACGTTTAGAAAGTGAAGATGGATTTTTAAGGAATAATATATACATTTTTTTTTTAATAGTTATTTTGAATGTATTTTCCTATCGAGAAATAGCGTTTACGATCGGGCCCGTAATAATTAGCCGCCCACGGTAACCTCTGGCGTTTAATTGCGAAATAAATCTGCAAACCGGGTTTACGAGACGTACTGCGATTTCGCATTTAGCTGCATTCGTGTCATAACAGATGATTTTACGACATTTCGCAGCGGTGACATCGCTTCCTCTTCCTGTCGACGTTGCCAACTTATTCCTCCGTACCGCCAGTTCGGACGTTTTGTTTATACCATTATTTCATCGTATTTATTTCCAGAAATCAAAGTAAATAATTCCACCATATACAAAGTATATCTCATTATTTATAATGAATTAAAAAAGTAAGAAACTTAAGAATTATAGCTAATAATTTAAGTATTGAATCTCAGAAATAAAAAATAATGTTGAGTGGTTAATAATAAGTATATGATATATATAAAATAATAATAATAATTTATAAGTGGTCGTCTAATAGATGTTGGTTGTTGTGATAATAAATTTTTTTGTTTGTATTCAAATGAAAACTTTCAAATATACAAGGGCTTTTATAAAAGTTTTGGTATATAATGTAATGAATTGAAAACTCTGATTTTTTAAATTTTAAATATCACGTCTGAATAAATCCATTTTTAATATTGTAGTGTAGATTGTTTTTCACTTTAACTGACTATTTTAAATGGAGTGCTTTATATCGAAACGTCGACTCTTATTGATACACATTTTCTACGATGTTCTATATTAAATATTCCATCGAATGACATGATGGAATATTTAATATAGAATATTCCATCGAATGACATGATGGAATATTTAATATGGAACATCGTTACAGATACGTTTGCAAGAAAACTAGAACTAATTGGATATTACAGCGATTTTCATAACAAATCGTTTATCTGATTGATACGCTGACATGGACACATGTTCATTCGCCTGTCAATCAAACCTTCCGACGTGCCGGTGAAATCGCCGATCATTAAACATTCCGATTAGCCTTAAATGTAGGTTGAACGTAACAACAAGCGAAAAAATTAGAGATCGCCCATTCCTTCCTCCCCCATTATTTCCTGAAGTTATTAATCACGAGGATAATGAGCTAATCAACAAGTCGAGGATAATAATGAGTCTATTAAAATCGAATTATACGAAGTAATCCCACCCTCCAATAATATCCTTTGATGAAAATCTCGACCGGGACAGGCGCGCCCCCTAGCGCTGAAAATTTAACACGAGCCGCCGCGTAAATATTTCGTCCGGAATGCGATAATTAAATCGGCGCGATTGCGCAACTAAATGAGGCGATTCGGTTACGTCGTTGCACAAATCAAAAATGTTGACCTGTGATGAAAGCCTGAATGCTCGCCATAGTCGGTCGTCGGTTTGTTGATGCATCTCTGGACGATTAATATGTTCCGCGAAAACATGAAGAAACCGAAATGAAAAAAAAACAAGCTCCGATTAAACAAGCCCGTGTTTGTTTTAAACGCGGTTACATCAGAAATTCATCCTCGACGGACTAATTAATGCAATTCCGATTTGGTAAGGATGCGATAAATTTTGGCGAACGTTACAAAATTGCAAACTGTCAAGGTTTTCTATGTTGTTGATTGAGATTAAAAAGTAAATAACTATAAAAGGCTAATTCTAAAAACACAAGCCTGAATCGACTAGGAACTTCAAGATGTAGTTTTAGATGGTAGGAGTCTAGAAGACTTATGAAATGTATCGTATATAAATTCTTAAATGTTGTCTGCCTTTACTTAGTTCTACATTTTTAAGTTAGGATTAGAGAAAACACGGAAAAACTTTGTTTTATCACTGTATATTTGAAAAATTGTGACTATAGCTTCAAATACAATTTTTAACTTTTTGATAATGGCCAGTTTGTAGTCGAAACTATAGTCAAAATTTTTCTGAAAGCCTGTTTTTGGTCTCTTCAAACTAGTCTACCAATTTTCAAATTTTCTACGCGCTGCTGTCGCTAAATCACAATAATTGTAAAACTCACGCAAGAACAACGCACCAGAGAAACGCTTCATAGTAACTAAGTTCCTAAAAGCTAGACAGCCGATTAACATACCTTCGTACCCCTCGAATTCGTAGAGTTCATGCAAGAAATATAAACATTTTTTTTTAATTGATATTGACCATGTTGGTTGATTGGCATGTAGTCCCCTTCGGGTTACTCGCTTCACCTATCATGAAATTATAAACTTTTTCTTGGGACACCCAACATATCGTCAAAACTGAATCGTTTTAGATTAATTACAAGTTGTGATACTTCTATTTTCTTCATGGTACGATGCAGTTCATATGATTTTCCAGTCCCAGTTGGAATTTTTCCGCGCTCGCCGATCGAATGATTTAGAGGCACGGGTAAATGTCAAAAAGGCACGATAAGAAATTACAACCGCATTGGCCTAATTATGTATTTATTGGCTCGTTTTGAGCGTGCCTTGTGCATTTATTTTCACATCCGAGAGAGAAGTGTGCGTAAAGTCCGCGTCCGCAGAAACTAGGTTAAATGCACTTATCTGGATTTCGTTTTTTTTTTTCAACTCTAGTGTTCTGTACGTGCGAAGCCAGTGCACATATCATTTAATCCGTTGCAGAACTTACGTTTAAATGGTCGATATGCAGATATTCGAGAGTTGTTTATTTTCCCGAGAGGTGGAAGGTTTTGAGTAGTTTACTGCGATTGAATTAATAATGCAGATAAAATAAATCAACGACCTAATTTTCTTATCAAATCTTATTTATTTCAAGAAAGATTTCTTTTTTTATTAAAATTTTCCTAACAAATCTTAATTATTTTAGATATTTTTATTTCTTATCTTATTTATTTCAAGAAAGGTAAAATCAATTTTTAATTGCCTTTAAATATTTTCTTGGTAAAATTTCTTTTGTTTTTTTAATTTTTTTATCTGTAAAGATACATTACCTGTGTGTAAATTTTAGACTGATTCATGTTGCAATTATTTACTTACCAATTTTTAAACCATGGAATGTAATTATTGGTTTTCTTTAAATTAAATTTTTAGGCACTGCAGTTTAATTTTTGCTCATAATTTATTAATTGTTTTTACGTATTTATAATAGTATATTATTTTTGTATCTATTTCAAAAAATTTAGTATGATTCATGTTGCAATTATTTACTTACAAATTTTTAAACCGTGGAATGTAATTTTCAATTTTCTTTAAATTTAAGTTTCAAGCAATATAGCTTCATTTCTAGGCAACGTTTCTTAATTATATTTACATATTTGTAAAAGTACATTACTCTTCTATGTATTTTGAAAGTTTTAGAGTGATTAGTTGTGCAATTCCTTACTTAGAAATGTTTAAACCGAGGATTGTAATTTTTGGTTTTCTTTAAATTAAATTTTCAAGAACTGTAGTTTAATTTTTACGGAACATTTTTCCATTACTTTTACATATTTGTAAATGTATATTACTCTTGTATGTGTTTCGAAAATTTCACAGTAATTGGTAGTGCAATTATTTACTTACAAATTTTTAAATCGCGGAATGTAATTTTTGGTTTTCTTTGAATTTAAGTTTCAAGCAATCTAGATTTATTTTTAGGCAACAATTCTCAATTACTCTGATGTATTTATAAAGCAACAATACTCTTCTATGTATTTTGAAAGTTTTAGATTGATTCGTTTTGTAATTATTTACTTACAAATTTTTAAACCGAGGAATGTAATTTTTGGTTTTCGTCAAATTAAATTTTTTATCTACGATCGTACAGAAAGTAGACGCTTTTTGCATCATTTTTCATTGTAAAAGTGGCTTTTTAAAGCACTAGTGCTTTTTTACGTTTTTATTGCACGGTAATGTCAAACTGTTTTTATTGCACAGAATTGTCAAATTTGACAGATGAATATATTTCGACGAAAAACTAATTTTTTTATTAATTGATACAAATAACTAATAAACTATAAATAAAATATATAATACAAACCAAATGGCAGATTTAAGAACTCTGAAGATTTCATTTAATGCAAGTCGAAGCGATTACAATAAAGCGAACATTTTTCCCATAAATAATAATGGCGGCCGACATTTGTGCAAGTTGTTTACTGGTTGCTAAGTAACGCTTTCATTAGTGCACTGCGGGTAAAATATGTTTTCATTAATTGAATTATTGAAATGACATTAAAATATTACTCATAAGAATATAATCTTTGAAACCCTTTACGATCGAAGATAAAATTTTGTAAGGCACACGTGTAAAAAGTTTCTTTATTGCACTCCTGGCTTTAAAAAAACTCGCTCGTTCCTCGCTCGTGTTTTTAAACGCCAGTTCGTGCAATAAAGCATCACTTTTTACACTTGTACCTTAAATAACTATAAACATTGTAGTTTGATTTTTAGGCAACATTTCTAAATTATTTTTACATATTTACAATAATACATTACTTTTGTATACATCTAAAACATTTTAGAGGGATACGTGCTGCAATTTTTTACTTACAAGGTTTTTAACTGTTTTGTAATAAACTTTCAATTGTTTTTGCGTAAAATTTAATTAGTTTTAACGTGGTTTAAATGGTTACTTTCAGTAATCTGTTAACTAATTCTTTTTAGAATTTGATTTTTGTATTTTCCCTGTTATGTCTTAATACATTTTTTAAATTCTTTAAGTAGAATTTAAATTGTATTCAATTGTTTTCCTCGAGAAAGTTCAATTGCTTCTATTTTTGAGAGAGTAAGTTTTTAATTGTTCAAAATTGTACAAAACTCATTTTTTTAAATGTTGGTTTTTAATTTTTTTTTAGCTTTTGACAACTGAACTTACTTAAGAAAAAAATATTTCCAAATCGGTAATAAATTTAGAAAAATTTTTTCTTAGTTAAGTTCAATTGTCTTTAAATAAATTTTAAGTGATTTTTTAGAGATTTTTCAAATTTTTCAACTGTTATATAATAAATTCTCAATTGTGTTTTTTTTTTTGTAAAATTTCAGCTGTATTTTTATAATAGACAGTCAATAAAATACTTTCGACGTTTTCTTATCACTATTTATCATGTTTACAAGCGTTTATATTTTGTTTTACCTGTTTTTGTCAGAGTTCTTTGAATTTTTTTCTTAATAATTTTTTGTTTTTTTTGTTCTTTGTGTAGCTTTTTAAAATATTTTTAATATGTTTAAATTGTTATTGGCAACATTGCAGCTACTTTTTTTTAAAAGTTTTAAGTAGTATTTAATTTTTAACGTTTTAAACTGTTTTTCAATTTTTAAATAAACCAAAAATGCTTTTAAAAAAGAGTTTATTGTTTATTAATCAAATTTCAAGGATATTTTTACGAAAAAAATGACTTAAATTTATCCTATTTTCTTTTTAATTATTTTTGAATAAAAAAACAACTTTTCAATTGTTTTCTTGTTTTGTAAAATTTAATTTATTTATTTAATTTTGAATAGTTAGTTCTTAGTCAGTATCAATGTATTTATTTTTTTGATTCCAAATGTTCAACAGCATTTTAAAATGTTATTCTAGAATTTTTTCAATTTTCATTTAAAACGATTTTCAATTGCTAAAATTTTAAACAATATTTTTAAAAGATTCCAATTGTTTTTTTTTATTGCTTGTTTTCAGCTGTCATTAACTAATTTCTGCTGTTTTTTCTTTTGCTCTCTTACTTTCTTTATTAATTCTTTAAAAATGTTTAAAGTTTTGAAAATTACGAAGACGTTTTGCTACAAAATACCAGAATTTAAAAAGAAAAGTTAAAACGCTTTTAAGAAAGTTTTAACACTTTACTTCACTAAATTTCTCAAAAGGCTACTAAACAGAAGTTCGACACAAAGAAGCATGTTAGAAAATTCCAAGAATCTGGAACATTGAAGAATCATTGAAGGATATTATTACAAATTGGGAAGGAAAATTGCTGAAAACACCAGGACTTTTCAAGAAAAATTCAAAAATGAATTAATTAAGAGACAAAATTTTTTTCATTTTTAGAAAAGAAAAAACTGGAAAATTATATTATTTCACAACTTGAAAGAAATAATATTTATAAAAACTTCGAAAGAAAAGTCTAACCTAATGTGGCAGAAGATTATTCTAGAAATTAAAATTATTAAAAAATTCTAGAAGAATATTCTTATAATTTAAAAGTAAAAAATCTATAAACTAAGAAGGAAAGTTCCTTGAAAATACAACACCCTTATTTATTAATTTAAACTTTATTAACGGAAAGACCTATTATACAGAAATGGTAAATACAGTTAAATATAACGACAACAAAATAATTAAAACAAAATCTTGAAAACAAATCTAGGAATTGGGAAGTGAAATAATTGGAGATTATTTCATTAAAAAATTATTTGAAAGAAATGTGGAGCAGAAAATTTTGAAACACAATTTATTCAGAAATTCTTACACTTTTTAAGAATAAAATGTTTAAAGTTTTAAAAATTTTGAATTTTCCTACAAAATAGCAGAATTTAAAAAGAAAATTCCAGGAATTTGGAACAGTGGAGAATCATCGAAGGAAATTATTACAAATTGCGAAGAAAAATTGTTGAAAACATTTTTCAAGAAAAATTATGAAATTAATTAATTAACACTGGAAAGTTTTATATTTATGGAAAATAAATAATTGGAAAATTGTAAAATCTTCAATTTGAAAGAAATAATGTTTAAAAAAATTATAAAAACTTCTGGATGAAACTAGAAATTTTGAAGAAAAGTCTTACATAGATTATTCTAGAAATCTGGAATTAAAATTACTGAAAATTTCTCGAAGAATATTCTTACAATTTAATAGAAAAAATCTATAAATTAGGGAGGTAAGTTGCTTGAGAATAACAGACCCTTATAATTAAAACAAAATCTTGAAAAATTGGAAAGGCAAATTGTTGGAGATTATTTAATTCAAAAATTATTAGGAATAAATGCGGAGCAATATGAGGCAGAAAATTTTGAAAAAAGAAATTGTTGAAAAATTCTTACAATTTGGAGGAATAAAATGTTTAAAGTTTTAGGAAGTTTTAATAGGTTTTGTTAAAAAATACCAGAATTTAAAAAGAAAATTTCAAGAATCTGGAACATTGAAGAATTATTGAAGGGAATTATTACAAATTGCGAAGAAAAATTGCTGAAAATACCAGGATTTTTCAACAAAAAAATTGATTAATTAAGAGACGCTGGAATTTTTTAAATTTATAGTGAAGAAAAAAACTGGAAAATTATAAAATCTCACAATTTGGAAGAAATAATGTTTAAAACAATTATAAAAACATCCAAAGACAATTTCTGGATGAAACCATAAGCAAAGTCTAAGATAATAAGGTAAAAGAAAATTCTACAATTAAAATTACAAATTTTTCGAAGAATATTCTTACAATTTAAAAGAAAAAAATCTATAAATTACAGAGGGAAGTTGCTTGAGAATTCCCTTACAATTACAACAAAATCTTGAAAAATAATATGTAGGAATTGTTGAAGATTGTTTCATGCAAAAATTATTAGGAAGCAATGTGGAGCAAAATGAGGCAGAACGTTCAAAAATTTTTGAAAAACATTTTTGAAATGGCTAAAAAATTCTTACAATTTTGAAGAATAAAATGTTTAAAGTTTGGAAAAAAAAATTAAAGAGGTACTGCCACAAATTACTAAAATTTTAAAAGAAATGCCTAACAGAATAAGGCAAGAGTCTAAAACATTCTAGAAATCTTATAGCGAAATTTTTGAAAAGTTCTAGAAATCAAGGAGACAAATCGCTGAAAAATTCTAGGAACTTTGTAAGAAAATTTAACAATTCGAAAGAAAAGTTAAAATGCTTTTAAAATAGTTTTAACACTTTACTTTACTAAATTTCTTAAAGGGTTACTGAACAGAAGTTAGACAGAAAGAAGCAAGCTAAAAAATTCCAAGAATATTAAACATTGAAGAATCATTAGATTAATTAAGAGACACTGGAAAATTTTATATTTATGGAAAAGAAAAAAATAGAAAACAAAATCTCACAATTCGGAAAAAAATGTTTGAAAAAATTATGATGAGAATTAACTGGATGAAACCAGAAATTTTGAAGAAAAGTCTAAGATAATAAATAAGATAGAAGAAAATTCTAGAAATCTGGAATTAAAAATAAAAAAGTTTTCGACGAATATTCTTACAAATTAAAAGAAAAGAATCTATAAATTAGAGTGAGAAGTTGCTTGAGAGTACCAGATCCTTACAATTACAACAAAATCTAGAAATTGTTGAAGATTGTTTCAAAAGAAGTGGCTGAAAAATCCATTCAATGTGGAAGAATAAAATGTTTAAAGTTTTGAAAATAAAAATTGCAGAGTTTCTGCCACAAAATACCAAAATTTTAAAAGAAATGCTTAACAAAATAAGGCAAGAATCTAGAACACTCTAAAAATCTTGTAGTGAAATTTGTGGTAAGTTCTAGAAATCAATGAGATAAATCGCTGAAAAATTCTAGGAACTTTGTAAGAAAATATAACAATTCGAAAAAAAAGTAAAAATGCTTTCAGGAAAGTTTTAACACTTTACTTTACTAAATTTCTTAAAGGGTTATTGAGCAGAAGTTAGACTGAAAGAAGCAAGCTAAAAAATTCCAAGAATTTTAAACATTGAAGAATCATTACACATTGCGAAGAAAATTGCTGAAAGGATTTTTCAAGAAAAATACAAAAATTAAATAGTTGAGAGACACTGGAAAATTTTATATTTATGGAAAAGTAAAAAATTTTACAATTTGGAAAAAAAATGTTTGAAAAAATTATGATGAGAATTATCTGGATAAAACCAGAAATTATGAAGAAAAGTCTAAGATAATGAGGTAGAAGAAAATTCTAGAAATCTGGAATTAAAAATAAAAAAGTTTTCGACGAATATTCTTACAATTTAAAAGAAAAGAATCTATAAATTAGAGTGAAAAGTTGCTTGAGAGTACCAGACCCTTACAATTACAACAAAATCTAGGAATTGTTGAAGATTGTTTCATTCAAAAATTATAAGGAAGCAATGTAGAGCAAAATGAGGTAGAAAGTTCAAAATTTTTTGAAAAAGAAATAGCTAGAAAATTCTTACAATTTTGAAGAATAAAATGTTTAAAGTTTTCAAAATTTTGAAGAGGTTCTACTACCAAATACCAAAACTTTAAAAGAAATGCCCAACAAAATAAGGCAAGAATCTAGAACATTCTACAAATGTTGTAGTGAAATTTTTGGAAAGTTTTAGAAATAAAGGAGACAATCGCTGAAAAATTTTAAGAACATTGTAAGAAAATCTAAAAATTTGGAAGAAAAATATCTGGATTTGCTAGAATATACCAGAATTTAAAAAAAAGTTTACACAATGAAACAGAATATTCTGGAAAATTCCATATTCCGCCCGAACGAAGGAAATAAAAACAAGCTCCGATTAAGAAGTCTGTGTTTGTTAAAACGCGGTCACATCAGAAATTCATGCTCGACGGACCAATTAATGCAATTCCGATTTGGTAATAAGGCGATACATTTTGGCAAACGTTACAAAAATGCAAACTTTCAAGGTTTTTGCATGTTATTAATTAAGATTTAAAAGTAAATAACTAAAATAAGATTGTTTCATTCAAAAATTATTAGAAAGAAATCTGGAGCAAAATGAGGCGGAAGGTTTAAAAAAATTTGAAAACGAAATGGCTGAAAAATTCTTACATTTTACAAGAATAAAATATTTAGAAGTTTTGAAAGAGGTTTTGATACAAAATACCGGAATTTTAATGCCTAACAAAATAAGACAAGGGTCTAGAACATTCTAGAAGTCTCATAGAGAAATTTGTGGAAAGTTCTTACAATTTAAAAGAAAATAATCTATAAGTTAGTGAGAAGTTGCTTGAGAGTACTAGACCCTTACAATTACAACAAAATCTAGGAATTGTTGAAGATTGTTTGATTCAAAAATTATAAGGAAGAAATATGGAGCAAAATGAGGCAGAAAGTTCAAACATTTTTGAAAACGAAATGGCTGAAAAATTCTTACAATTTTGAAGAATAAAATGTTTAAAGTTTTCAAAATTTTGAAGAGGTTTTGCTACAAAATACCGGAATTTCAAAAGAATAGCCTAACAAAATAAGGCAAGAGTCTAGAACATTCTAGAAATCTTGTAGCGAAATTTTTGGAAAGTTTTAGAAATAAAGAGACAAATCGCTGAAAAATTTTAAGAACTTTGTAAGAAAATCTTAAAATTCGGAAGAAACAAATCTGGGTTTGCTAGAATATACCAGAATTAAAAAAAAAGTCGACACAATGAGACAGAATATGCTGGAAAATTCAATATTCCGGCCAAACGAAGAAAATAAAAAAAAGCTTCGATTAAGAAGTCTGTATTTGTTTAAAACGGGGTTACATCAGACATTTATTCTCAACGGACCAATTAATGCCATTCCGATTTGGTAATGAGGCGATAAATTTTGGCAAACGTTACAAAAATGCAAACTTTCAAGGTTTTTGCATGTTATTAATTAAGATTTAAAAGTAAATAACTAAAATAAGATTGTTTGGTTCAAAAATTATTAGAAAGAAATGTGGAGCAAAATGAGGCGGAAGGTTTAAAAAATTTTGAAAACGAAATGGCTGAACAATTCTTACATTTTACAAGAATAAAATATTTATAAGTTTTGAAAGAGGTTTTGATACAAAATACCGGAATTTTAAAAGAAATGCCTAACAAAATAAGGCAAGAGTCTAGAACATTCTAGAAGTCTCGTAGAGAAATTTGTGGAAAGTTCTAGAAATCAAAGAGACAAATCGCTAGAAAATTCTAAGAACCTTGCAAGAAAATCTAAAAATTCGAAAGAAAAGTGAAAACGATTTAAAAAAAGTTTTAACCTTTTACTAAAATTCTTAAAGGGTTACTGAACAGAAGTTAGACAGAAAGAAGCAAGATAAAAAATTCCAAGAATCTGCAACATTGAAGAATCATTACAAATTGCGAAGCAAATTGCTGAAAAGATCAGGATTTTTCAAGAAAAATACAGAAATTACATAATTAAGAGACACTGGAAAATTTTATATTTATGGGAAAGAAAAAAAATGTAAAATTGTAAAATTTCACAATTTGGGAAAAAATATAAAAACACCCAAAGAAAATTTCTGGATGAAACGACTAATTTCGAAGAAAAGTCTAAGATAATGAGATCTGGATCTGGAATAAAAAATAAAAAAAAGTTTTCGACGAATATTCTTTCAACTTGAAAAGAATCTATAAATTAGAGTGAGAAGTTGCTTGAGAATACCAGACCCTTACAATTACAACAAAATCTTGAAAAAAATCTAGGAATTGTTGAAGATTGTTTCATTCAAAAATTATTAGCAAGAAATGTGGAGCAAAACCTTTTTGAAAACGAAATGGCTGAAAAATTCTTATATTTTGAAGAATAAAATGTTTAAAGTTTTAAAAAATTTGAAGAGGTTTGCCTTACAATTTGGAAGAATAAAATGTTTAAAGTTTTAGAAATTTTGAAGAGGTTTTGCTAAAAAATACCAGAATTTAAAAAGAAAATTCCAAGAATCTTGAACATTGAAGAATCATTAAAGGGAATTATTACAAATTGCGAAGGAAAATTGCTAAAAATTTCAGGATTTTTCGAAAAAAATCCAGAAATTGATTGAAGATGGTTTCATTCAAAAATTATTAGGAAGCAATGTGAAACAAAATGAGGTAGAAGTTTCAAACATTTTTGAAAAAGAAATTTCTGATAATTTCTTACAATTTTGAAGAATAAAATGTTTAAAAGTTTTGAAAATTTGAAGAGGTTTTTCTATAAAATAACGGAATTTTAAAAGAAATGCCTAACAAAATAAAACAAAAGTCTAGAATATTCTATGAGTCTAGTAGAGAAATTTGTGGAAAGTTACAGAAATCAATGAGACAAATCGCTTAAAGATTCTAAGAACCTTGTAAGAAAATTTAACAATTCGGAAGAAAAAGTCTCGAAATAATCTAGGAAAATTCAATAAATCTGGAATATTCATAATCCTCTAAGGAAATTCTTTTAAAAAAAGTGAAGCAAAGAAATAACAAAGAGTTTTAATTCAATGGTGATAACCTCGCACAACTCAAATCAAACAGTGAAATTCTTACAATTTGGTATAAAAAAATTCCAGATATTAAAAAAGAAACTTGCTGTAAAACACAAGAATTAAAAAATATATCCGATAGAATTATTCAAGTGTAGAAAATTTTAAATATTTTGTTTCTAATTATTATATCCCAATTATTTTTAAGAGTATCAACGATATGTTAATAATTCTGATAGTATCCTGAAGTTTTAAAGCTAATTCCATAAGGACTACATTTTTTATTCCCAAAATTTTCTTGTTTCAAGTTTTCTATTTGTGGAATCTCTTTTTTAACGATATATCAAAGGTATGCTAAGTAAATTGATATGCTAAGATTTTGAAGCTAACTGTAACAATGATAAATTTTTATTTTAAAATGTTCAAACCTTGAAATACAATTTTCATTGTTTTCAGTTTCCAAAGAACCATTTTGTTTCTAGTTATTGTCTTTCAATAGGATGTATCAATGTATCTTTTCTTCAAATTTTGTAAATAAAGTTATTGCACACCACGACGCGAGCAGTGTTTAAAGCCATTATGTATATGTAGGGTGGGTGGGTGGCCTCTATACCACCCTCCAACCAGTAAAACATCATCAAACATTATTTGAAATATTTATATGAATACATCAATTAAAAAATCATCACTCTATCACTCCATCAATTTAGTTTCTAATCAAATCTCAAAGGTTTTTTTAAAAATAAGATTTAAACTTTTTTAAGAGAACCACAAAGTAAACGCCTCCTCAATTAGTCATTTAATTTAAGATGAGATGTACGAACACAGCGGCTCCAATCGGATTAGCTCGGAACTAACTGAGCCCGCGCAATTTAAACGTACCTCGAATGTTACAGAAATTAAACTTTATTTCTAGGAAAAATATGCTAGTGAATCTTATTGTATATATAACCATGACTAGAATGCATGCATAGAACTTACGATAAGTTGATTCAATAGCATTTCTAGTGAATCAACTTATCGTAGGTTCTCTGCAGTAAGGATAAGGACCTTAATAATAAAAGTAAGCCAATGTTTAGACTACACTACCTGCCGACGACGTTATAAACGGTCGTAATTATAAAATTTATGTGCACATAAACATTTAATACAACGGTGGCCGGCTACCTATCAACTTATCCATATCAAGTCGTGGGGTGTGAAATTCGATAGGCAGCTCCGATGAACAATGAAGCCGTAAAGCTCGTTCGGCCGGAATATGGAAGTTAATTAAATCGAACGCGCTTTATATTTCATCGATCATAATCTGGCCACGACCGAAGACGTATACGTATTATATAAAAGGTGTGTGTATAAATCACGCGCGCCCGTTTTAATATTCAAATATCCGGATGATTTATGGACGCGCCGGAGAGCGAACGTAAGGCTACGCACGATTCTCGATTTCGAAAAAGCTAATTAAAATTTATGGAATTCCACGGAGGAGTTAATACGCGCGCGAATCAATTAAGGCGTTGTTGCCGATAAGAAGAACGGGGGGCGGGGGAGGGAAACGGCTCCCGTGCGCGCACACCGCTCTTCCTTCTTCATAAATATTGTAATCCGGGATAATAAAAAATTCAGCCGCACCACCTCCCAGGACCTGTTGCCGAGCCCCAGGAAATGCCGCCCGGTCCCAATTAGGTTGCCCGTCACGTACTACACTGTTATAACAAAATCTGATTAGGATCTTACATAATCGACTTATGATGTGTTCTTATAAATAGGGAATTTTAAAAGCTCCTCGGTCTCCGGCATTATTTTCTTATTGATCGTATCAATTTAATGAACTGGCAATAAAATTTTATTAAGCGATATCGTGGTATTTTATTGTGTGTCTTTTAAAAACAAAAGATTTACTACAATAATTAGACGGAAAATTCCCCAAACATATAAAATGTTTAAACGTGATATTTTGGAAGTAACAAATCCTACAGTTTATCCTGCTATATTAATCCCTAATTCTGAAACTTTGATTAATCACACCTCTAAATATAAGATTAGTATTTAGTATTTTGAAAGTTTTAGAAATTCTAAAAATCTATAAAAAGAAATCTGAAAAAAACTAGAAACTTCAAAGATGACAACGTTCTTAAAAATCTAGAAACTGGGAAGAGAATATTTTTGAAAAAACTTGACAAATGAAGAAGCAAATAAAGATTGAAGAATCATCAAAAACTATTCTCAAAATTTTTTGAAAATGTATATCGTTTGAAAAATAAAACACTAATAACCTTTTTCATACTTTAAAAAGTCTTTCAAACTTTCAAGATTTTTTTCTTCCAAATTGTGAAAATTTTCTTTTAAGTTTCTAGGATTTTTCATCATTTTGTTTTTTTTAGAAAGCTTTGTTAAAAAATTCTAGAGTTGCTATCTAATATATTTTTTAAATTACAATCCTATTTTATTACACAATTTCTTTTCCTAATTTCTAGAATTTTTAAAGATTTTTTTTTCCAAATTGTAAACCTTCTTTTCTGAGGGTTCTAAGAATTTTATAGAATTTCTCTTCTAACTTGGACTTTTTCTTAGAGGTTTGCAGAATTTTCCAGTAATCTGTTTTTTAGGTTTCTAAAATTTTGTTCGATGGTGTTCAATGGAATGTTATTATTCGCGTTATTAAAATTTTGCAGTAACTTTTCTTTCATTTTCAGGAATTCGCGATATTTTTTGCTTTATCTTATCGGAATATCTTCAAAATTGAAATTTATTTTCTGTTATATTTATTCCAATAATTTCTTCTAGGGTTCTGAATGGAAATGATTCTTACAGATTTCTACAATTGATAAGCAGATTATCTTCTATTTTTGGAAATTTTCAACACTTGTTCCAATATCTGATAAAAAATTCCAGATTTCAAAAATTTTCTTCGACGCTTCTCAAATAACTTTTCTTATATTTTTTTGGAAATTTCCAACATTTGTTTTATACTCTTGGAAGATTCCAGGAATTTCTCTTCAATATTTTTTTAGACGGTTCGAATTTTTTTTAGTACCTTTCTAAAATATTCAATGATAGTTCGGAATGAAAACTTTCTTCATTTCACAAATAACAAACTTTTTAACTTTGTTTGTTAAAAAGTTTTTTATTTTAATTTTTTTTTGTGAATAATAATATATAACGAAGTAGAATTTCGAGTTTAGGAATTGCAAAGAATTTCTTTTCCAATTTGAAAGAATTTTCTTAGAGGTTTGTATAATTTTCCAGTAATCTATTCTTCATTTCATTTCTAAAATTTTCTCTGATTTATTTATTTTCTGTTATTTCTTTTCCAATAGTCGTCTAGGGTTCTAGATAGAAATGTTTCTCACAGATTTCTACAATTGATATCTGCTTATCAATCTTCTATTTTAAAGAATAGTTAAAAAATCTTTGTCAAATGCATTATTAACTGACATAATGTAACAGTTGTCAAAATGTTCTGCAAATGCATTAGCTATTAATTGTTCGTCCGTTAATAAATTTTTTGAAATAGAGTCCTGTATTTTTTGTACAGATAGTCAGAAGTCTATATTTTGCCAGTTTTTTAATGTCGACACAATAATGTTTACTTTGCATAGCATTAATGCCCTTGCATGTCGTAATCTTGTCTTGAATTCTTTTATCAGTCTCTGTATACTTTTATTTAGACTTTTATTTTAGAGTCCGGTAATTTATTGAGGAATAAGGAAATAGAGGCAAGTGTATAATCTGAACTAACGTCATTTAAATCTTTAGTCACTTTGTCAATATCGCAGTCCTTATGACTAAATAACTTTTTTTGGAAGTCTGAAGAAAGATCAGGGATTAAGACAAAATTTTAGAGAAGATGTTGGATGTTACTTGTACACAACATGATGTCTGGAATAGTGGATTGCTTTCGAGATATGTAGGAGAAGGTAGGAGCAATATTGATGCATACAAAGTTTAAATTAGAAATGAGAAAATCTGCCTCGCTTTTGTCTTATTGATGTTGAAATCTTCGGTTATGACAACGTGGTCGTATTTTCAGTAGAGGAAGAATGATGGATATAAATTAGGAAAAAATGTAGTTTGAAGGATTGAAGTTCATTAGTGCAGTGCAAGCATTCATTCATTATGATATTGATTTTAGAAGGGTTGGCTTTACCTAGTTTAATTTCTGGTCTTGCTGCTACTATAGAACCACCACGATTATTTTGTTTAGGGATAGTAGACGGGATTTTGATTGAAGACCAGTTTCTAAAGAAAAAAGTTTACTGGAATTTTTCAGCAATTTTCCTCTTCAATCTCTAGAATTATTAATATTTTCTTCTATCAAATTATCAGAATTATTTTCAGGCAGTTTTAAAATATTCTAGAGTTGTAGAATTGTCTAACACTTCCTGATTTGATCTTTTTCAACTTTAAAAATCCTCTAACTTTCCAGGACGATAAATGAAATTCACTTTGTTGTTATCACACACGGTTTTTGTTATTAGAAACCGGTTTCAACCGTTACATGGTTATTTTTAAACTACAACCGGCCACTAATAATAAAAACCGTGTGTGATAACAACAAAATGAATTTCATTTATCGTCCTGTTTTTCAAAAATGTATCACAAAGTAAGGACTTAAGTTTTCCCTCTTCAATTTTCAAAACTTATTTTTTCAAAATGGTGAGGAACTATTAGAAGGCTAAGAAGTTTTAAGCAATTTCTTTGCGAGATTTTTAGAAATTTATAGCATCTATTATTTTACATCATCAGATTTCTTTTAAAAAAATCAGGTATTGTTCAGCAATTTTCCTACTCAATTTTTATTTGTTTATTGCTTCCAAATTGTCTTTGTAATTTTCTTTTTCACTTCATTTGGCCGTATTTTTTTTTTTTCAAAATTCTGATATTTTCCAGCAATTTCCCTTTCCAATTGTAATAATATCTTTCGAGGATTCTTCAATCTACCTGACTTTCCAAAATTTTTTATTTCGTCGAACTTTTTTGAATATTCTTCCCAATTTCTATAAGCTTCATTATTTTATTTTTTTTCAAACTGTGGGAATTTTCTGCGAGGTTTCTCGAATTTTTCAGTAGTTTTACCTCGAGATTTTTAGAATTTTTGAGCGCGTCATAAAAAATTCTAGAGTTACTAAGACTTTATTTCCAAATTGTAAAACTCTTTTGAGGGTTCTGAAATTTCAAATTTCATCATCTTCTACCTCATTTTGTCGGACGTGTTTCTTCAACAATTCTTGTATTTTCCATAAAGTTCTCTACTCTTCTCTCACATTGCTAACACATTCAAGAAATATTTCTTCTAAATTGTAAATTTTCTTTTTTCAACGCTGCCTACAACTCTTCCGAATTCTACAATTTTTCATTAAAGCAATTTCCCTTCAATTTCTAGACTTTTCAAGATTTTTTTTCTTCGAAATTGTTAAAATTTCATTCATGGTTCCTTGAATTTTTCAACAGTATCTCTTCCAGATTTTTGAAATCATCCCTTTTCAATTTTTAAAATCCTATTTTTTACTAAATTGCCATTTTAAGAATTTTTCAGCAATTTCTCTTTCAAACTTCAAGTTTTCAGCATATCCTATCTCCCAAAAAGGGACAAAAATAGCATATTGCTTCAATTTATTCCAAATGAAGAATTCAGAAGCTGTCAGCATGTCTTACTGGACAATGGATCGATGTGAGTCTGATTGCAAGAACATTGGAAACCAGTGAACTGCGCATGTGAGTCTGCTGTCTAAATTTGTGTACGTATTTTATTAATTTATGTATTTTTTGCTAATAATAAGCAAGAAGAACAAAGTTATAAAGAATAATAACTAATATTTTATCGGATTTCTCTTCAAAAATATTGGTATTATCCAGAAATTTCTCTTCTTATTGTCTAAAAAAAGGAAAGTCATTCAAGAAATTTTACTTGTCTACTAGTTTAAAAGAAAATTTCTTATATTTAAATTGCTCACTTACCCGCGCTGAAACATTTTTTGAACTATTAAGAATAAAGAAAACACTTTTACTTTTTTATGCCACTTTAAACTTTATTTTCCGTGACTAGTTTCGACTACACGATAATCATTATCAAATTAAGTGAAAAGAAAGTGAGAAAATAAAGTTTAAAGTGGTATAAAAAAGTAAAAGTGTTTTCTTTATTCTTAGTATTGAAATGTACCACGAAGTGAACGCCGTTAAGATCCAAGAATATTTTGAACTATCTTGATTAGAACTAAAAAAACACTTGGTTTGTTTCACAGATGAAGTGTTTTAGTTTTCTTTTTTTTTTAGTTTTAATCAAGATAGAAAATTTTATTCAAGGGTTCTTGAATTTTCTAGTCTTTTGAAATTTTCAGCATCTGTTTAATTCTATCAAACATCGTTTCCAAAATTCTGTTCTTTTTCAGCAATTTCCCTTTTAAATCACTAGAATTTTCAATTTTGTTTCTTTTAAATTGTCAGAATTATTTTCAGGCGGTTTCAGAATTTTCAAATAATTTTTCATCTAAAGTTCTAGAACTTTTCCAGCACCTCCTGATTTGGATTTTGGACTTAATTCTATTATTTTCCCCTCATTAAATTTTCAAAATTATGAGTAATTTTTTGGATGGCTAAGAAGTTGTCAGCAATTTCTTTGTGATATTTTTAGACTTTTATAGCATCTATTACCTTAATTCATCTGATTTTGGTCTAAACATTCTGGGATTGTTCAGCAATTTCCCTACCCAATTTTTATTTTTTTTGTGCTTCCAAATTGTCTTTTGAATTCTTATTTTTCGCTTTTGCCGTTCTCTTTCACAAATTCTTATATTTTCGAATTTAAAATAATTTCCTTCCAGGATTCTTTAACCTACTTTTGACTTTTCAAAATTTTTCAGTATTTCCTGCTTTATTGCGTCGAACTTTTTTGAATATTCTTGCCAATTTCTAAAGTTTCATTATTTTTTTTTTAACTTTGAGAATTCTAGAATTTTATAGCAACTCCTAATTTGGTTTTTGGACTTTAAAAATCCTGTTATTTACCCTCATCGAATTTCAAAACTTATTTTTCAAAATTTGGTAGGCCAAGAAGTTTCCTGCAATTTCTTTACGAGATTTTTAGAATTTTATAGCATCTATTTTTTGGTTTGATTTCTTTTTAAAAATTCAGGTCTTGTCCAGCAATGTCCCTACCCAATTTTTATTTTATCTTTGGAATTTTCTTTTTCGCTTCAGTTGGCCGTACTTTTTTTTTTTCAAAATTCTGATATTTTCCAGCAATTTCCCTATCCAATTTGTAT
This sequence comes from Ontholestes murinus, assembly GCA_963969525.1. NCBI lineage: Eukaryota > Metazoa > Arthropoda > Insecta > Coleoptera > Staphylinidae > Ontholestes > Ontholestes murinus. Next base: position 10,683,352 of record OZ018391.1, on the reverse strand, counting down.
TAATTTCCTTCAAGGATCCTTCAATCTTCTTGACATTTCAAAATTTTTCAAGATTACCTGCTTCATTTCGTTGAATTTTTTTGAATGTTGGTGTTTTAAAGCAACTCTTCCCAATTTCTACAAGTTTCATTATTTTATCTTTTTTCAAACAGTGAGAATTTTCTGCGAGGTTTCTAGATTTTTTTAGTAATTTTACTTCCAAGTGTCTCTTGCTTCATTTTGGCACTTCTTCAAAATTTTGCGGCAATTTCAAGATTTTTTCTGTCAGTTTATAGAAATTTCCAGTAACTACTCTATTTCACTAAGATTTGGGTTGATTATTGTGAAGTATTCTATGATGATGAACTCAATAAAATTCCTTGCTTCACTTGTTTTTTTATGATACGTCATTAAAAATTAGTGCAGGATCTCGAAAGGTACATCTAGTAATAATAAAATTTTAAAAAGCAAGTGAAGTAAGGTATTTTATTGAGAGTTCATCATTAATTACTTTTTTACCAGTTTTGTCCTTTCTAATTTTTAAAATGTTCAAATTGTAAGAATTTTCTTTAATGTGTTTAAAATTTTCAAGTAATTACTCTACCAGTCTTTTAGAACTTTGTAACATATCTTATTTTAATTTATACAGAGTTCCTTTCTTAAATTTGAGACAATTCTTCTTTCAAAATTTAGAAGGAAAATTGCTGGGCAATATAAAAAAATGTTAATCCGATAAAATTAAGCAGGACATACTGAAAAAATGATAGTAATCTAGAAAAGTGTTGAAAAATTTTAAAGCCCTCAAAAATATTTGGAAGGAAGTTTTTCAAAAATTCTTTTACAGACCTCTCGAATTTCACAGAAACTCTTTCGAAATATTCTTCAACATTTCTTGCATAATATTATTTAATATCACACACATTATTAATTATTAATAGTGAACTATAGTTTCGACACACTTGAGATTGTCATTAATAAAATAAAGTTACTCCTGTTTTCAATTTATAAAATTATCACGAAGTGAGAGTCTACAGTTTAGAGTTATCCAGTAATGTCTCTTCAAGATTTCTAGAATATTTATTTCTCTTCCGGTTTATTAGAAATATACACTGTTTTTATTCATACCTTATCTCATCTAAATTTTCGAAAAAAAAAATCACCTCACTTCGATTCTGGGATTTTTTTTTAGATTCTAAAAGTTTCTACCAGATAACTAGAATGTTTCCAAAATGATTATTACGAGTGTTTTAGAATTGTCTAACAATTCCTCTTCTAATTTTAGTACTTTCTTACAATTTCTTTTTCAGATCTTTTTTTTTTTAATAACAATTTTTCAAAAAAACTTTTTATTATTTTTTGCTTTATTTTATTTGTTTTTTCTACAATTCTTTTCTTGTGGATATCAACAATATTTTTTAAGGGTTCTAGAATTTTATAGTAATTTTTCTTTTAAGTTTCTAGTATTTTTTTTGATGATTTTTCCATTGTGACAATTTTCTTTGTGAGTTCTAGAATTGTCCAGAATATTTCATTCAGAATAATTATTATTTTAGTACTCCTTAAAATTCTAAAGTTTCTAACATTTATGATCTCTCTAAATCAGGTTCTATATAAAATTATTAAGCCTAAAATTCTTAAATATTAAGAAACAACTTTTTCTATTATTGTAACATTAAAAAATTTAGAACTCTCCAATCAGTGTAACATAAATTAAGGTTCTCTGAAAAGATTATTAATTGATGCGATAAGTGTTTCAATATAAAATTATCTAATATTATAATTTACTGTTATCAGTGAACAAAGTGTTTACGACAATAAACAATTTTCGAAAATAATCTCCAGCTCGATGATTACTCGATTTCGGTTGTGAATTATAAAAATAAAATTGATTATCTCGATCGACGACGATGGAAAACATCCAGAAACGAAAACATATTGACACGAGTAAACGCTGCAGCTGCCTTAGGATGTAATGAAATCTTGCAAATTTATTATCAGCGGCACAACATTGTGACATGTTTACATTTGGAACGTGTTAAGCGATTTGATAAAGCGTCGCCGGCATCAACAATTTAAAAGTGAAATTTGAACTTCTCGTCGGCCATTAGGCACGGCCCGTCCTCCATTAAGAACTAATTGTGCAAGCTATTTACTTGAATTACGCGACCGCGGCCGGCAATAAGTTATTAATAAAACGCTAAGTACGTTCGTAATTTCGTTATTTACAAATCGCGAATCATAATCTAATAATAATGCACGATCGCTTGGATCGTGTGCGAGTCTGTTTGTGTGTGTGTGTGTGTGTGTGAGTTGTTTGCGTGGCCGACGACGAGTTGGGGAAACGTTCCAAGAGAAGGCCGATGGGGAGGATCTTTATTATTTCCTGATTGATGGCTCTATAAATACGATGATTTGTTTACTGGACGCCCTCGAAGACGCATGTGGAGAAGTTGATAAGTCGCAGACCCGTCTGTTTGAATGCGCAAAAATGTTCTTGCTGAAATTGGTTTAGGTTGTGAATGTTCGTGACAAACATTCGAAATTAATGGTCTTACTGATGATGTCTTTAGGTAAATAGCATTAACAGTTGACAGGCAAATTTCAAATGATGAGTGAAAGATTGACGGATTGAAATTAAACACATGTAAACACTATGATGTGGTTATAAATTAATTTCAATTTATATTTTTGATCATCATTCATTTCTCAATAATTATCATAAAGTTTACTTTGTAATTTAATTGGCTTGAATTGTTAACTTTCCAAGTCTATAAAATTTCTTACCAACTTTTTCCAAAAAGTATTCTTCTATTTATTAACTATATTTATATTTATATCTACTATAAAATCACCCCTATTGACCGTTAATTACAACATTTATTTTAGAGCCGACGTTCGGAGGACATACATAACACAGAAACGGTCATCCGGCGGCCGTTGCAAAACTCAATTTGCAATAAATCCATGGGAAACTAGGTTCACTGTGTGTCATTATTTACGAGCCTATTCACGATTCAGAATTTTATATGCATATAAGAGTCTCCGTATTAATTGCAATTAGACCGCAGAAACTGCTTTGCATATCCTATTATGCGCCATTGCACAATACTCCACAAGAATATCCGACTTGCAAATTAGGTGGCAAAATGGGGATTATTAATCAACTGTTTGTCTATTTAAGTCACAGCTGAATCGTTTAGCGGCGCAATGTAATGAGAGACCGGATTCCTACGTAATTATTGGTAACAGTCGCCGTTTTAAACGATGATTTGATTTTTCTTTTCAATTCAGTATTTTTAAATAAAAGTATTTTATTTTAATTTCATCTGTTGGACTTTTTTAAAATAAATTCTGATTATTTCCAACTTCGTCCTTCGTCACGTCTGGAATTTTCAATTTTTTTTATTCTAAACTGTAAAATTTTAAAATAATTCTTTTCTAGATTTTTAGAATTTTCCAGTAACTTCTCTTCTAGATTTCTACTACCTTAGAAGTACTCCTGCATGATTTTATTTACAAATCCACACCTGTGATTATGTTCCATCAAGAATGTAGCAGCGAAAGTATTAATTTTATATTTATAATAGGAAATGTTTTTTTCCATATATTTTGGAAACATAGGCTTACCGGATAATAATACTATATAGAATTTGACTTAGTGAGGTCAGAAATGTTAGAAAATTTAGAATTTTAAAGAGTACTAAAATGACAATTCTTCTGAATTGATATTCAAAAAGTTTAAGAACTCTTACGAATTAGAAGAAAGGTTTGGAAATAATTATTGAATTGTAGAGACTATAAATTTTGGAATATAGATTATGAAATCTAATAATTGCAGCATTATATATTATTATAAGCAAATAAGGAAGCTTAGACATTCCAAAAGAATACACATTTTGAAAGCTCTTAGATTGTAGAGATTTATAATTATAGAATCATAGAAAATTAATTTTAGAAGAACTTAGATTAAAGGGAAAGGAATTAGGCATACGGATAATATTTATGCAATACTCAAAACATGTATAAACTCTACAATTATACCCACGAACTGAAACTGTAGATTGTAGAATAACAGAGGTTTTCGCAACTATAGTAACTTTGGCCATTAAGGATAGAAACTTATGAAAACTCCAAAAAAATGATAATTGTTTCGATAGCCAGAAGAGGACGAAGAGACACAATAATTAATATAAATATTATAATAATAAAGATGTCTCTCTGATAATTGTCAAAACATTAGAGATTTGATATTTGAAAATATTATTTATTTATTTTTGGATTCCATTTAATAAAATTATTAGTTGACGTTTGTACAAAAAGGACACCTAGCAATATTTTTGAAAATAACCGAAACATAGAGAGATTTGTAAAGCCAAATCAAAAAACAAATGAAAATTCTTTAACAAAAAGAAACAGTTGATAATTGTCATAAATGTAGAGATTGTAAATATTTGTTTATTTGAAAATTTTCACAAGAAACAATTGGAAAATGGAAAAATAGTATAAATATGTAAAAAAAGGGTATCAAAAGAAAACAATTTCTAATTGCAAAACTATAATTACAGAAACTTACAACAATATTATTGAAGAGGTAAAATCTATTTAAAAAAATTGTCATCAGTACTAGATAGAAAAGATATATCCTACAAAAAAAAAAAAAACAATTGATCCCTCCAAAAAACCAATAGATTAGTGAAGGTATAGAAAGTTCAAAAAAAAAAAAACAGTAAAAATATAAAAAACGACAATTACTAAAAATAGAAAAAATTGTTAAAAATAGTTTGTTTGTACAATCTTTTTTAAAAATACATTCAAAAATAAATCAGTTATAACAAAACATACATACAATTCTAGATGAAAAATTGTATACATTTGTAAAAGTCCATTTGCTAATCCTCAAAAAACAATTGCCAAAAACACCATGGGTTAATAAAAACATGTTTAAAGGTCTTACAAAAGGAATCAATTTTTTAATATTAAAAAAAAAACAAAAATTATCAAAAAAAAGTAGAGATTTTGAAAAAGTTTCGAAATATACAAAAAAAAACAAGAAGAAATTTTCCAAAACAGTAGAGATTTTCAAAAACGTTTAAAAAATGAATTGTTGAAAACAATAGAGATTTAGAAACAATAAAAGCAATTGTCGAGAATAGAAATTTGTAAAGACGTGTTTGCAAATTTCTAAAAATAAAACAACTGCCAAAAACAATTTTTTAACTTTTAAATTTAATTAAAATTACTTACTAAAGGGAAACAATTATTTATATTTTTAAAATGTAAATATTTTTGACAAAAATATTGAAAAAAGATTAAAAAATGGTCGAAAACAGAAGAGATTAAAAAAAAAAGTTTCGAGAAAACAAAATAGAAGCAGAAATTGTCAAAAACAGTAGAGATTTTGAAAGGATTTAAAAATTTCTGAAACATAGTATAAATTGTTAAAAACAATGGAGATTTAAGAAACAACATTTAAAAATTCCTGAAATAAAATAATTGATTATTGCCAGAGCAATAGAAAACATTTGTAACAATAAAAAAAATTGTCGAGAATAGAAATTTGTAAGAACGTATTTGCAAATTTCTAAAAATTAAAACAACTGCTAAAAATAATATTTTAAATTTTAAATTTAATTAAAATTATTTACTAAAGGGAAACAATTATTTATATTTTTTAAATGTAAATATTATTGATAAAAAACATTTAAAAAAACAATCAAACAAAAATTGTTGAAAAACAGTAGAGATTTTGAAAAAGTTTCTAGGAAACAAAAAACAAGCAGAAATTATCAAAAACAGTCGATTTTATAAAACGTTTAAAAATTTCTGAAAAAATATAATAATTGTTGAAACCAATAGAGATTTAAGATACAACATTTAAGAATTCCTGAAATAAAATAATTGATTATTCCCAGAGCAAAAGAGAACCTTTGAAACAATACAAGAAATTGTCGAGAATAGAAATTTCTAAAAACGTATTTGCAAATTTCTAAAAAATAAAGCCAAAACTGTCAAAAACTTTATTTTAAATTTTCAATAAACTTAATTAAAATTAAAATTATTTACAAATAGAAAACAATTGTTATATTTTTTTTAATGTAAATATTTTTGACAAAAAATATTTATAAAACAATCAAACAAAAATTGTTGAAAACAGTAGAGGTTTTAAAAAAGTAAGCAGACATTGTCAAAAACACTAAAGAATTTTAAAACGTTTAAAAATATTTGAAAAATAACATCAATTATTAAAAACAATAGAGATTTAAGAAACAACATTTAAAAATTCCCGAAATAAAATAATTGAATATTGCCAGAGTAATAGAGAACCTTTAAAACAAAAAAAAAGAAATTGTCGAGAATAGAAATTTGTAAAGACGTATTTGCAAATTTCTAAAAAAATAAAACAACAGCCAAAAGCAATATTTAATATTTTAAATTTGCTTAAACTTATAATTATTTAATTTTTTTTTAAATTTTAATAATGTGTAATGTATTTGTTTTTATCAGAAAATTTTAATTATTTATTCAGTGTTTAGTATTTAATGATTATTTGTACTTGTACTCTGTAAATGGCTTCCGTTAATAAATGTATTACTATTATTATTATTATTATCATTTGTCAGTTGTCATTTCTTATTTTATTTCTAATTTGTCATTTGTCATTTGTCATTTGTCATTTGTCATTTGTCATTTGTCATTTGTCATTTGTCATTTGTCATTTGTCATTTGTCATTTGTCATTTGTCATTTGTCATTTGTCATTTGTCATTTGTCATTTGTCATTTGTCATTTGTCATTTGTCATTTGTCATTTGTTATTTGTCATTTGTCATTTGTCATTTGTCATTTGTCATTTGTCATTTGTCATTTGTCAATTGTCAATTGTTATTTGTCATTTTACATTTATCACTTGTTATTTGTCAGTTGTCATTTATAATTTTATTTCTAATTTGTCATTTCTTATTTGTCACTTATCATTTGTTTTTCTAAATCGAATGATTTTTTGTTGCAATCTGTCTTGTATCGTAGATTATTTTTCATTAGTCATTCATGATTCATCAGCTGTCATCTGTTATTTGCACATCTTTCATCTATTATTTAGTTTGATATGAGTATTTAAACTCATATGCCAATAAATCTGTCATCTGTCATCTGTCATCAGTCACCTGTCATGTGTCATCTATCATCTGTCATCTGTTATTTGTTATCTGTCCTCTGTTTTTCGTTTTCTGTCATTTATCATCTTTCCTTTGTCCTCTGTCATTTGCCGTTTATAATGTATTTTATATTATCTGCTTTCTTTGCTAGCAAATATCTATGATATCTTACTCTAGCGTTTATTGTCTTCATTCATTTGTCATCTTTGTCATCCGTAAACTCTGTTCTCCGTTTTCTGTCATTTATCCTCTGCCATCATCTGTGATTTGGTCCCTGTCATGTGTCGTTTATAATTTGTTTTATATTATCTGCTTATTTTGCTGGCAAATATCCATGATCTGTCACTCTAGAATTTGTCGTCTTAATTTAGTTTTTATTAATCTTATGTCAAATAATCTGTTATCTGTCATCTGCCATATGTCATTTGACATCTGTCATCTGTTATCTGTCATCTGTCATCTGTCACCTGTAATATTTTCTTTAATCTTCTTCATTCATTTTTTATCTATCATGTCAAATAATCTGTTATCTGCCATTTGTAAACAGTCATCATTTATTTGCTGTCTGTCCTCTATTTTCCATTTTCTGCCATCTGTCCTTATATATGTCAAATAATGTGTTTCTGAGTTGTCATCTGTCATCTGTTATCTATTATCTGTTATCTGCTATCTGCTGTCTGTCCTCAATTCTCCATTTTCTGCCATCTGTCATCAAATAATGTCTTTCTGAGTTGTCCTCTGTCATCTGCCATCTGTCATCTGTTATATGCTGTCTATCCTCTATTCTCCATTTTCTGCCATTTGTCATCATATGTCAAAAAATATGTTTCTTATTTATTATCTGTCATCTGTTATATGTGATCTGCCATCTGTCATCTGTTATCTATTATCTGTTGCCTGTTTCCATTTTCTAGCATCTATCCTTTGTCATTTATCATCTGTCCTTTGCAATCTGTCACCTGTCATTTATAATTTGTTATACCATATATTATCTGTTTACTTTACTGGCAAATATGTATGATCTGTCAGTCTAGCGTTTATCATCTTCATTCATTGGTTATTTATCATATGTCAAATAATCTGTTATCCATCATTTGACATCTGTAATTTGTCATCTGTCATCTGCCATCTGTCATCTATTATCTGTCATCTGTTGCCTGTTATCTGTCTTCTGTTCTCCATTTTCTATCATCTATCCTTTGTCATTTATCATATGTCTTTTGCACTCTGTCATCTGTCGTTTATAATTTGTTATGCCACATATTATCTGTTTACTTTGCTGGCAAATATGTATGATCTGTCAGTCTAGCGTTTATCATCTTCATTCATTGGTTATCTATCATATGTCAAATAATCTGTTATCTCTCATTTGACATCTGTAATCTGTCATCTGCCATTCGTCATCTGTTATCTGTCATCTGTCATCTATTATCTGTCATCTGTTGCCTGTTATCTGTCTTCTGTTCTCCATTTTCTATCATCTATCCTTTGTCATTTATCATCTGTCTTCTGCACTCTGCCATCTGTCGTTTATAATTTTTATACCATATATAATCTGTTTAATTTGCTGGCAAATATGTATGATCTGTCAGTCTAGCGTTTATCTTCTTCATTCATTGGTTATCTTTCATATGTCAAATAATCTGTTATCTATCATTTGACATCTGTAATCTGTCATCTGCCATTCGTCATCTGTCATCTATTATCTGTCATCTGTTATCTGTTATCTATCCTCTGTTCTTCGTTTTCTGACATCTGTTCTTTGTCGTCTATCATCTGTCCTTTAGTCTCTGTCATCTGCCATCAGTCATCTGTCATATGTTATCTGTACTCTTTTCTCCGTTTTCTGTCATCTGTGCTTTTTCGCCTATCATCTGTCCATTAGCTATCGTCTTCAGTCATCTGTCATCTATCATCTGTCAAATAATGTGTCCTCTGTTTTCCGTTTTCTGTCCTCTGTCATCTATTGAATAATACATCAAGCAAAAATTGTCCAAAAATAAAACGGTAAAGATTTTGGATACATTTAAAAAATATCAAAAATAAAATTTTTGTTTAGCACGAGAAATTTCAATTCAAAAATTTCTGAAAAATTTAAAAATAAATTGATAATTGTTAGAAACGTATAGATTATTAAGCAACAATCAAGTAGAAATTGGCTTAAAACACGTTTGCAAATTTCAAAAAGATAATTTTAACTGCTAATTATGGTTTTATCAAAAACTGTTTGTAATTTCTTAACATTAACAGTAATTAATAATGTTGTTGTAGATTTTACGAAATATTTTCGTGTTTTTTCTAATTATTAACAGTAATTAAGCTACTTTTTTGGACACTCAAACTGTATGAAGTTGAAGTTAAAATTTGTATGTAGGGTGGGTGGGTGGCCACTAACATACCCTCCAATTCATTTAACATTAACAAGGGTTTTAATGAATAATTTTAATAAATCAACTCCCTTAACAAATGCATAGGGCTTGTTTCAGTGTGGGTGGGTGTACTCAAATCTAACCTCCAACAAAGTTTTACTGAAGAAGTTATTAATATTTTCTTAACGAGCACATTTATTATTGATAAAAGTAATTGGTAAAGAACTTTTGTAGTTTTTACGGGTGGAATTTTCGGATTAAAAATTTTTCTTTACAGACAGATTTTAAAGGAAATTTGAATTGTTCTCTAAAAAAATTGTCTGGTTTTTAATTTAACATTTGTCAATGTGTCAATTTTATAATTGTTTTTTTTTTTAAATCATTACGTGTTTTGACAATATTTAATTGTTATTTAATTTCCTCAAAAGAAACTATAATTGCAAAAAGAAACAAATATAAGAATTACACATTGACAATTTTTCAAATTCATAGAAATTTATGAGAACAATTGTAATTTCATCAAATATCAGTTTTAAATTATCGAAACTAAGAGTTTTTTGATAGAATAATTCAAAATTCTTTAGATTGATGTTTTATGTATTATATGCAATGTTGTTAACATTTGAAACATAGTCACTTTTTCTTTGAAGCAGGATATAAGTCTAGAAGCAAGTAACAATTGTAAAAATAATAAGATATTATATAAAAGAAAAAAAATATTAGCATTAGCATTTGGGGTTTCGTATAATCAATATAAATAAAAATAAAACTTTTAATATAATCGGTTCTTGTATTGCTAGTCTCTTGATGAAACCAAATTTTCAAATTGGGAGAAGTCAAATTCTTGTTATGTTCCATAACATAACAAAAGTTTTAATTTGATTGTTGAATTAAAACACTTGGTATGATTTCACTTGTTAAATGATGATGATGATGATTAAATTGAAATCATATCAAGTGTTTTAATTCAACAATTAAATTAATACCAAAATGTTTCATACAAAAGTTTTAATTCTCTCAATAAAAAAGACTAGTTTCGGCTTATTGCCATTATCAAGAATCATAAAACTTATATATTAACATAATGTTTCACCAAGTGATTAATGAGAAACAAGTATATGATATGTGTTGTATCTCTTCTTCGCACTTTATTTATATAAACAAAAAAACTGGTGGGGATTTTTAAGAGACATTATTTATACAAAATATACAAATGTTAGAAGAAGAAAAAATGTTAACGCAAAAGAAAAATAAATAATTGTTAATATAAGCAGATAAGTCTAATGGTTCTGTTTATAATAATTGATAAGTGTAATAAAGGATAACTAAAATAAAAAAATGAGGAATTAATGGAAACGGAAAATTCTAGAAAAAAATTAAAAATAAATCATTTGAAAATTTTTAGAAAATTCCGGAACTATTAATTAAAAATTCTTTAAAAATAACTTAAAAACGTTAACACAAATTTATTTGTCAAAGCAAGTTGTTATTAATGATATACAAGAATTAGAAAATAAAGTATGAAGAGAAGATACAACAGTTTTATCTATAGCGTAAAAGTTAACAAAGCAAGACGATTTTAATGATAAATTTTGTAGAATTGTCTGAAAAATTGTATCGTGTTTAACTTTTATATTATCTGAATGGAAGTCTTAGAGATAATATCGAGAATTATGAAAATTAAAAAAGGTGGCAATTGTAAACCTAAATATTATTTGCAGGAAGAAAACCATTGATGCAAAACTCATATCTTTGTCCTCTCATTACAAGTTCTAGATATTGTAGCTGTCTTCTCTTTAAACAGAGAAAAGAACAAAACACTGACAAATTATTACTACACTACAGTATAATAACAACAAATAACAATAATATTATTCCCATTGTAGGTTTCCAGTAAAACAATTCGCTTTGTGCATCGACGCGATCTTCCGCGGTTAAAACTAATTTCGTATTATCGTCAAGTAAACAACGGGTATTATCAATGCGATCGTTGTGTTCGAGCTATAAATAATTTAATAACGATGTAATTATATTCCATATCAATTCCTGTTGCCAGGCGTGCAACAAAGTATGCTCACCTGTTATCGCACGTTATTTTTTTTTGTTCTCGGCTATTTGCTGAGCGTTTATCGGTGCATCTTCAAAATGAATGCATATCCGCATGAATAATTTAGAAATATTTTAATTGAAGATTGGTTAATAATTTTTCTTGAATACATTAACATTTCATGACGTTTATTTCTTGTTTTATGGTTAAATTGTATAGATATTTTACATTAAATGTTTGTTGTTTTTTTTCGACTAAATCTACAAGGACTATTCAGTAAGTACCAGATTAATAACATTCATATTATTTATGATACGATGCTTAAGAACCACGGATCCCCACGGCCATTTTTCTTCTCAGAAAAATTGGCCGCCTGGCTGGGATTCGAACCCACACACAATCTATCTACTAGGCCTCTGCGACAACCTAATTTTTCGATATCTTTATTTTATAAATATCTACTAATAGGTGGTCAATTATTTAATTAGTTTTAATGTTACAAAAAAAATACGTCTTTTTTTAAATTAAATTAAGTCTTAATTATAGTTTATAATTATTGAATGAATTATTGTAATTAATAAATCCAGTTAGTATACGCACGCAATAACGAGTTTCTTTGTCAATAATATTTCCACAGCTATAAATGGACAATTTTAATAAGCAGTTTTTTTTTTCTCCGTTTGTTTCAGGTATGCAGCGTGTCGCAATTGGACTCGCTAAGTGATTTACGCCATGATAATCGTGCTTGTTTAACAACAGATGTCTGAATAATTAATATAAAATTCATGACCTGAATATAATAACCATTGCGCAATAGTTCGTACAAGATAAGGGCGCATCGCATCGAATTTGTTTGCACAGTTTGCGTCATTGTTTATAGGAATATATTCAAATTTCTCCATTTCGTTACATATATGTGTGTGCACTTGTGTATCGCTAAGCAAATATTTTTCCGGAATTGCTCCCGAAAAACGGGGAGAATTATAATGGTCCTTTGTTTGCCAACAGACGAATGCAAACATACGGGGGCGTCATCTCGATATCTCTCAAGTTGGGTATTTCGATTTTCGTTGCACCTTTATCAGAAACCGTTTGTTTGATGTGATGTCCTCGACATAATTATGGTGTACTATCTCGCCGGAGGTGGAAAATTTACGTGTTGTTGTTTTTCGGAAAAATATTGATACCAATATCTTTGGTAGTCACATGTTTCGAGATAATGTGTATTTTAGATTATAGATACAATTTTTACAATTGCATTAAATATTTATTTATTTAATAAGAAAACTAAAAATAAATTTACTTCGTGTATATTTTATAGTTTATATAATAAAATCTCGCATCATTTTCTATTTCCATCTTCCTAGAGATACTACTTTCGCTTTTTTCTGGTCATCTAAATTTTTAAAGTTACGTATCAGCAGTTCAACAATGAGAACAATACGATTTCAATTCTAAAGATAATTTTGTAGTATTTGTTATGTTGGCTTTGACTTTCTTTCTTCCATTTTATCAGAAGCTTTAAGTGGAATCATCCTTCTAATCTTTCTTCTTACCCCAATACATAGTTTCAAAAGTATATGGCTTTTTTTCATCTTATCAGGAACTTTAAGATATAATCACTTTTCTGATATTTTAAGATCTCCACTATAAATACTTACTACAGCAAACATTTATTTTTTTAATCACATCAGTTGTTCTTGTAAAAAATTCATATGTTTTTTACAATTGTCATTTTAATATTTAATTGTTTTTTTTAAAATCCAAATTATTACTAATTTTAATAATTTTCAATGTTTAAAGATTTCTACAGAAGTATTTGAACTCTAGATTGATAGATAACAGTTAACAAATGACAATTGACAGATTACCACAAATGTTAAGACATGACAATTTGGAGAAAGTGCATCACAAATAATTTTTGACAGTTGATAGTTGATGTCTTTACAGACATTTTACAGATGCAGTTGGCAAAATTGACATATGACGGACAGATAACTGATTATATTCGAAATTTGGTAGGTGACAGTTGACAAATGGCATTTCCCAGTTAGAATATATCAGTTGGTCATCTGACGTTTGACATTTACTTTTGACATTTGATACTCTACATTTGAAATTTAACATTTTACATTTAATATTTATTAATTTTACATTTTAATTTATTATTTCATACTTTAAATTTCACATCTAATACTTGACATTTAACCTTTGATATTTGAAACTTGATATTTGGGCTTTAACATTTGATATTTGATATTTGACATTCAAAAATTGTTGCGCAGAAAGTATATATCAGTCAAGAAGTTGATATCTGACAGTTTATAGTTTGTCATCTGACCTTCGATATTTACATTTGACATCTGAAATTTAACATTTAATATTTATTTATTTATTTATTGATGGGTAATACCATTGTACAATGTTCACAGGAATGTAAAACTATTATAATTATATTTGACATCTGAAATTCGGCATTTGATAATTGGTTTCTGATATTTGACATGTTATTTTTTACATTTGAAATATGATATTTGACAATTTACATTTGACATTTATCATTTGACATTCAACATTTACACATTTAAAAATTGGTAGATGGCAGTTGATAAATAGCATTTCGGAGGTAGTATACGTCAGTCAAGAAGTTGATATCTAACACTTTATAATTTGTCATGTGACTTTTGACATTTAAATTTGAACTTTGACAATTAATATTTGACATTTTATTTTTGACATTTGATAATAGACATTTGAAATTTGACATTTTACATCTGGATTTATTTACTTATTTGATATTTGACATTTATTAATTGCTGCTTTACATTTTCCCTTTCACATCTGGCATTTGACATTCAACATATGACATTTGACGCACAAAAATTGCTTGACGGCAGTAGACAAACTTTATTTATTTGACATTTGATTCATTACATTTGACATTTATCCTTTGACCTTTGACATTTGACATCCGACTTATGATATTTGTCATCTAAAAATTAGTAGATGGCAGTTGACAAATGACATTTCGCAAGTAGTATATGTCAGACAAGAAGTTGATATCTGACAGTTTATAATTTATCATCTAAGGTTTGACACTTAAATTTGACATTTGACATTCGATATTCGACATATTGACCCTTGACATTTAATATTCGACATTTGAAATTTGTCATTTTACATTTAGGATTTATTTATTTATTTGAGAGTTGACATTGTCATTTAATACTTTAAATTTGACATTTGACATTCGATATTTAACATTTGATTTGTTACATTTCAAATATAACAATTGAAAATTGGTATTTGACATTTAACATTTATCATTTGATATTCAACATTTGACATTTAAAAATTTGTAGATTTGTGAATGGATATGTTGATAAATGGTATTTCGCAGATATTATACGTCAGTCAAGAAGTTGATATCTGACAGTATATAATTTGTCATCAGACGTTTGACACTTAAATTTTACATTTGGCATTCGCTATTTGACATATGACTTTTGACATTTGATAATCGATATTTAAAATTTAACATTTTACATTTGGATTTATTTATTTATTTGATATTTAACATTTATCAATTGCTGCTTTACATTTCCCCTTTCAGATTTGGCAATTGACATTCAACATCTGACATTTGACGCATAAAAATTGCTTGACGGCAGTAGACAAACGATATTTCGCAGATAGTATGTCAGACAAGAAGTTGATATCTAACAGTTTATAGTTAAATATTGAATGTCAAATATAAATATCAAACATCAGATGACAATCTAACAGTTTATAGTTTGTCATCTGATGTTTGATATATATATTTGACATTTGACATTCAATATTTGACGTTTGACATTTGATATTCGACATTTGAAATATAACATTTGGGATTTATTTATTTGACATTTGACATTAATCATTTGATACTTTACATTTGACATCTATCATTTAACCTTTGACATTTGACATTTAAAAATTAGTAGATAGCAGTTGATATCTATCAATGGCATTTTGCAAATAGTATATGTCAGTCAAAAAGTTGATATCTGACAGTTTATAGTTTGTCATTTGATATTTGACATTTTAATTTTGGCATTTTACATTTAGGATTTATTTATTCATTTGACATTTATCATTTAGTACTTTACATTTGACATCTAATATTTAACATTTGATAATTGGCTTTTGATATTTTATATTTGACCTTTGACATTTGAAATTAAATATTCAACATTTGACATTTTACATTTGACAGTTAACATTTAATATTTGACATTTGAAATTTGGAATTTAATATTTGGTTTTAGATATTTAACATTTGATTTTTTACACTGGAAATATGACAACTGATATTTGAAATTTATCATTCGATTTTTAACTTTTGATATTTGATATTCAACATTTGACAGTTGGTTTTAGATATTTAACATTTGATTTTTTACACTGGAAATATGACAACTGATATTTGAAATTTATCATTCGATCTTTAACTTTTGATATTTGATATTCAACATTTGACAGTTCATGTTTGTATGTTATTTAACGTTTGATATTTCATATCCGGCAGTTGAAATTTGTCATTTTACGTAAGTTATTTATTTGACATCTGATATTTATCATTTGATACTTTATATTTGACATCTATTATTTGACATTCAACAATTAAAAAAATGGTGGATGGTAGTTGGGAACTGACGTTTAAAATTGACATTTCATATTTGATATTTGACATTTGTCAATTGATATTTGACATTTAACATTTAATATATGACATCTGAAATTTGGCATTTAATATTTGATATTTCAAATTTGACATTTAGCATTTAATTTCTTACATATGAAATTTGACAATTGATACTCAACATTTGACATTTTATGATTTACGTTTTATATTTGTCATTTGAAATTTACATTTTACATCTGAGATTTATTTATTTATTTGATATTTGACTCTTGACATTTATCATTTGACACTTTATATTTGACAGTTAACATTTAATATTTGACATCTGAAATTTGGAATTTGATACTTGCTTGTGGATATTGAACATTTGATTTTTTACACTGGAAATATGATATATAACAATTGAAATTTATCATTCGATCTTTAACTTTTGACATTTAATTTTCAACATTTGCAAATTATATTTGTATGATATTTAACGTTTGACATTTCATATTCGACAGTTGATATTTGTCATTTTACATTTGATATTTTTCAGTTATTTATGACATCTGATATTTATCATTTGTTACTTTATATTTGACATCTATTATTTGACATTTGACATTCAACATTTAAAAATTGGGGGATGGGGCTTGAGAACTGACGTTTGAAATTGACATTTCACATTCGATATTTGACATTTGACTTTTGAAATTTGATATTCGACATTTTAAATTTAGGATTAATTTATATATTTGACATTTAACATTTGTCAATTGAAATTTGACATTTAACGTTTAACATATGACATCTAAAATTTGGGATTTAATATTTGATATTTCAGATTTGACATTTAGCATTTGGATCAGGAACTTTATCAAATAATAAATAAAACTTACTTTGTTAATATCACACACGGAATTTATTTTGTGTGATATTAACAAAGTAAGTTTTATTTATCATTTGATAAAGTTCCTGATTCAATATGTATCACAAAGTTATGGCTTCAAGCATCCAACATATTTAGCATTTGATTTCTTACATTTGAAATATTACATTTGAAAATTGAGATTTGAAATTTATCATTTGACCTTTGACATTTGATACTCAACATTTGACGTTTTACGTTTTATATTTGCCATTTGAAATTTACATTTTATATTTGAGATTTATTTAATATTTGACATTTGACATTTATCATTTGACACTTTACATTTGACAGTTAACATTTAATATTTGACATCTGAAATTTGGCTTTGGATATTTGACATTTGATTTTTTTACACTGGAAATATGACATATGACAATTGACATTTGAAATTTATCATTTGATCTTTAACTTTTGACATTTGATATTGAACATTTGACATTTTTTATTTGAATTTTGATTTTTGACATTTGACATTATACATTTGGAATTCATTTATCTATTTGACATTTTACATTTATCTCTTGATATCCGACATTTAACATTTAATATTTAACATCTGAAATTTGGCATTTTGATATTTAATATTTCACATTTGACACTTAACATTTTATTTCTGACATTTATTATTTGATACTTTAAATTTGACATTTGTTAGTTAATATTTGATATTTGACATCTGAAATTTGGCATTTGATACTTGACTTTGGATATTTGACATTTAATTTTTTACACTAGAAATATGATATATGACAATTGACATTTGAAATTTATCATTCGATCATTAACTTTTGATATTTGTTATTCAACATTTGACATTTTATATTAGCCATTTGATCTTTGACATCTGACATTATACTTTTGGAATTCATTTTTTTATTTGACATTTGACATTTATCCTTTGATATCTGACATTTAACATTTAATATTTGACATCTGAAATTTGGCATTTTGATATTTAATATTTAACATTTTATTTTTTACATTTGAAATATGACATATGCCAGTGACAGTTGAAATTTAACATTTGACCTTTGGCATTTGATACTTAACAGTTTTACATTTTATATTTGCCATTAGACATTTAATAATCGACATTTGAAATTTGACATTCTATATTTGAGATTTATTTATTTATTTGATAATTGACATTTATCATTTGATACTTTGCATTTGGCATGTGACATTTGACAGTTAACATTTAATATTTGACATCTGAAATTTGGCATTTTATAATTGGCTTTTGATATTTCACATTTTACATTTAACATATTATTTCTTACATTTGAAATATCACATTTGACAATTGACATTTGAAATTTATCATTTGACCTTTGACATTTGATACTCAACATTTTTCGTTTTACATTTTATATTTGCCATTTGACATTTGATATTCGACATTTGAAATTTTACATTTTACATTTGAGATTTATTTATTTGTTTGATATTTGAAATTTGACACTTATTATTTGATATTTGACAATTAAAATTTAAAATTTATTATTTGACCTTTAACATTTGCCATTTGATATTAAACATTTGACATTTTACATTGAATATTTACCATTTGACATTTGATATTTGACAGTTGACATTTAAAAATTTCACATTTTCATCTGGGATTTATTTATTTGACATTTGATATTTATTATTTATCATTCGATACATAACATTTAACATCTGATATTTAACATTTGATAATTGGCATTGAATATGTGACATTTGATTTATACACTTGAAATATGATATTTGAGATTTGATATTAACATTTTGACATTTTATATTTGATAATTGGCATTTGACATTTGTTATGTGATACCTGTGCAGTCACTTGATGCTTAACTCTTTATAAATAACAGAACGCAATAATTCAGATTTTAATAATTAATGTTCAAAATTGTAAACCAGGAAATTTTAGCAAATTCGCCATTCTTGACTATTCATAGAGTCAAAATACTCAAAAGTGTAAACAATTTCACAATTTAAAATTTAATCATTTTCAAAATTTCACTCTCTATTGTTTAGAAACAATACAATGTATCATTGTTTTAATTCTAAAAAAATGGTTGTGGAATTGGAATTTCAAGCTGACAGATAACAGTTGACAAATGACAGTAACCAAATGACACTAAATGTTAGTAGCCGAATAATATATGCCTGTTAAGAGTTGATATTTGATAGACATTTTAAATATAAAAGATGGCAGATATTACTTAACGTTATCAATTAACAGTTGATAGCAGACGGATGATAGATGACTGATGACGTTGATAGTGGACAAATGGTAGCTGGGAAATAACAGATGACAGTATAGATATTAATAGTAGACAGTTAAAAGTTAGCATTTTATATCTGAAATTTTAATTTGACATTCGATACTTGTTATTTGACATGTGACATTTAACATATGGACTTTTAGTATCTGACCTTTGATACTGACACCACTTAACACTTAATATTTTACATTTTACACTTGAGACTTCAATTGGCAGTTAATACTTGACATTTGACATCTAACGCTTTAATTTAACATTTAGCACTTAAGCACTTAATATTTTACACTTGATACTGCTTACTGGACATTATAATTTGTTTAAAAACTAAACGTTTTTATAGTTTTTTTTTCTATAAATATCTGCTGCTTTTGATGATTGTCAAGTTAAGGACCGCTTTCAACCTATTCGAGAATTGGTAATGATTTCTCAACTTGTAAAAAAAACTTGATTTGTTTCACTCACAAGGTAATCATTCATTTACTTGTATTAATTTTTTTAAAACCAAAAACCAGTTTTCTTTATTAATTAACATAAGCACACGTGTAGACGCGAATTCGGTCCGTATCGAGCACCTGTCACGCGGAATTGATAATTGCGAATTTCACCGTAATTGAATCCTTAATGAATGGCAAAACGGCTGAAAGAGTATCCCCGTGGATGCGGGAACAGCTGGCCGGGTTGGATGACGAGGCCTAAAGACCTTCAGAGCCGCAGTCCATCCATCAATCAGCCGCTGAAAGCCGATCTCCGAGAGGAGCTCTATAAGGCCGTAGACGTTTACACTGTTTTCAGGAGTGCGAGCAGGGAGGAGCAGCAGGAGGGGCATAATCGGTCTTAATTCTACAAGTCACTCGGGCAATGGTGAAAAGGGAAATCGGCGGATCATAAAGATTAATATGTTTGGGAAAAAAAATATTTAATGATGGTTGAGGAATTTTATTACTGAAATTGTAGAGCTAATTTATAGATTTTGTGGGAATGCCGTGAATCGGCCTTCATCAACGGTGTAGAGGAATGCTTTTTGTTCTCAACCCTCTGATAATATAGGACGCGGAGGGACTAGGGGTTGTAGTCATGGAATAAATGCAGGGCTCTCATCAATAACGATTAACTTTTAGCAGAAACCAAGTCGGAATAAATTTATTTAATGCATCACCCTTACATAACCAAAAATTCTATGAAGTGAGATTTGAAGGAATAATAAGTTAATGAAAACTATGATAGATAGATGTAAGATTCTTTTTCTTCTATATTAAAAGAATATACTTTAAATCGTATAAAAAATAACGAGGATAGAACATTTGTTGGTGCGTTGGCGTAGGGTTTAATCGTCTGTGCCTTGTTATGTAGCTCGTTATCGTGTTTACGTTTCGTCCGTTTAATGTAATTTCCCGTTTCATTTATTTATTAATTCTCTCCTCTTTCGTCCAATTATCCAACGGGCGATGTGTAGCGATATTGCGAGGAGATAAACGGGACGACGCGTTTGTTTACTCCTGCACGTCCACGCAACTCAATAAAAATTGTTTTCGTCCTTCGCAACCGATTACGCCATGTTTGAAACTAGGGATAATCCCTTTTTTGATATCAAAGGTTGTTTGTGCGGACAGGTTCTTATGTTGAACGATATGTTTGTGTTTATTCTAATAAAATTGTTCTGTAGTGAATTAAACGTTAAGGGAACTCGACAGAAGTGCTTTAGTCGGTTTAGGCGAAAATGGTTTTTTGATTAGAAAAATTGCTGATTGCCTCAACTGAAATCAATCTACTACCATCATGCGCAGCTATCAAGCATAAAGTCTAGGGGATCAGAAATATTGCAGAAGAGAAACCAGGGACCAAAGAAGAACCAATGAGATTCAAGATGGCAAGAGGTAACAGACTCTCAGAATCAGAATTTTCGGCTGATATGATTGGCCATATCTTGTGTAACCATCAACGGCTCAGCATCAACAGTAACGTTTGGAGTGATGAAGGTTGCGACTGCACGGGTAGATAGAATGGCATAGTGATGAATCTACGTTCTGTTTGGAGATGCATGATGACTATATAAGGTTCAGATGAAGACTTGGGGAACGTCGCAACATGAAATTTTACCTGTGCATCAAATTGTGGGGATTATTGTGTGGATTGCTATAACTTATGGAAGATCTCATTTGGTATTTATCCAAAGCAATAAGAACTCACAGCAATATGTGGATGTGGTGGTAGAACCCCATAGTCTTTCGTTTCTTTAGCAGTTTGAAGACTCACTTTCGTAGCAAGACAATGTCCGTCCCCAAATTGTAATAATTCTTAATAATAGATAATAAAAACCGTTCACATTAAAAAAAATCGCCTTTTAACCTTCTAATATTTTATTTTGTTACTCTGAAAACGATTTGCGAGATAATAATGATACATTTAGTCATGGAACTCGAATCAATCAGGTTGAAAGGCTGCAACAACTTCTGGCAGCCCGCAAAGTTGTCCCGGTGGCATTTATCACGAGATAAGGTGACGATGCTCGCTGAAAGTTGCAGTTCCCAATAAATCTTATCGAATAAATGTCGTCCCCCCTCCTTTGATAAGGTTAAATGAAATAATCCCCGCGATACGGCGACGGTTTTTCCTTTCTTCACTTCCCCGGTGTCTCTGCAGGAATTCGGATCGATGAAGGGCTGGTAATTGTTCGGGATTCTTTCTAAAGAACATTCTTGTCACAAATAAATAAATAAATTACGAAATATTAAAAAGATCAACAATGGCAAATAATATTTACACACGGATTTGTTTAAACATGTTGAGTATCTTTGTTTTTCAAAATTGACGAAGCGTTGTGAAAGCTCACACACACACACAATCGTAAAAACGTCGTACATGGCAGCATTACATAATAAACGAACGACGTGCAAATAATAACATTTAACAATGTTCTTCGCATGAATTATTCATGATGAACGGGCCGCCATTGCTTCAGGAACTGCACACGTTCATAGTACGAAAATTTAAATGTAAATTATGTATTTAAAACGTAAATAATAATTGCGAATCGAAACAATCCCATAAAACCTGTGCAATTATCGAATATTCAAATGTAAACGGCCATAAAATCTAATCGGAGTGATCGAATGCGGCAAATTAACGTCCATTAGCTACTTAAACACGGACTACACAATATTTTCCAAACGATTTACATTTAATTATTCGCACATCAAATTGCAGTGCTTGTATAGATTAGATCGGGGCGAATTTGAATAATAAACTGTAATGAGACACACACGTGTGCTGTGGCAAAACCGTGTAAGGTCAAAATGTTGCTAGTGTATAATTGCAAACAGTTGACTTAACTACAGCTTGTTAATTGATTATTTTATATAAATAATGTAATTCCTTCTTATTTAAGTGATCTTCAACAAATTCTTAGAGTTAATGATGTCTGCTTTAAGCCCTATTTAGTTATTAGTGAAGTTCCTCAAGGATCTAATTTAGCCACACCTTATTAATTGATTATTTGATGTAAATAATCTAATTCCTTCTTACTTAAGTGATCTGCAACAAATTTTTGAAGTTAAAGGTGTCTATTTAGTTCTTAGTGGGGTTCCTCAAGGATCTAATTTAGGCCATTTTATCAATTTTTGGATTTTTGGTAGTGTCTGTACAAACTGAAACTGTTTTAATCTATAGAGATGACTTAAAAATTGTGAATAATCCAATAAAAAATACTATTACTTGAGGATGACATTATTATTATCAATGATTAAAATTTACAGTCTTTATATTTAGAGCAATAAAAATATATACAAATTCAAATTTTATAAATTAACAAGACTAATCAAATATCCATTAGGTAATAGGTAGAATTTACGATTCGTTACATAAATCTTTAGTTTACGTTTTCAGTGGAAATATCTTTTATGCATAAAATCAGCGTATTTGCAATTTTTAGTGCCACTAGCACTTTCGTAATTAAGGAACACTCTGTGCGCGATTAATTAAGCCCCGTTCCCGGTTTCCTTTGAATTAGTCACCATTTTACTTTTTTTTTTCTTCTCTTCGCCGTTCCTCGTTTCCTCTATAGAAGTACCTGTGTCTGGTGGTATTATTATAATTGCTCGCGCTTAATTAGTGGCGAGAATTGTGGATTAATTCTAGACCGCCGCCGATTGTGAAGGCTTCTACTTTTTTCCCTTCCTCGGCACCGTTGCAATTACCCTAATTGGTTATTTGTTTGACTCTAATAATAATACTATCCGATTGTCAATGTTATTAGTGCGATTCGTCAAAAAAAAAAATAATAATCAAGAGCTTTCTAGCACACACGTAAAGTAATGATGGTTACAAAAAATAATAATTACTCTAATTGACTTAATCAGAAATGTAAGTTAATCCATTTATTAGTATAATATAAAGAAAGTCTATATTTCAATTCGGAGCGTTATGTTATATTATGACAACTTCTTGGTGCCTGATTTATAAAAATTTGCCTGGCTATATCAAAAAACATAGTTCTAGCAGGACGGAGCAACGTTACACATTAGGCGCTGACATTTTATAACCCATCGATTATAATTTAACACAACTACAACCGCTGATAATAGCAAGGGGCAATTGAATATTTTAGAAAAAAATCCTGTTCCCATTGCTATAGTTTAAAAATTTTTGAAATAACAATTTAGTTACATACTTTAAAACCACCTACAGA
Organism: Ontholestes murinus; assembly: GCA_963969525.1. Classification (NCBI taxonomy): domain Eukaryota; kingdom Metazoa; phylum Arthropoda; class Insecta; order Coleoptera; family Staphylinidae; genus Ontholestes; species Ontholestes murinus. The sequence continues at coordinate 10,659,248 of OZ018391.1, read as the reverse complement.
TTTCCGTTTCAAAATTTAATCTACTCCACTAGGTTACATGTATTTATAATCTTAAATATTGAAATTACTAGATGAATTTATGAATGGATTCAATTGATTAATTCACTCGCGCACATTTTACGATCAATCATCAAGTCTGTTGGTGATGTTTATAGTCTTTCATTCACCGGCCAAATATCTAATTCACACAGTCCAGATATTTTCGCCGGGCTGTTACGTAACGCCACCATTGTATGCAAAGTACTTCCTATGGTCAAGGTTAGGAGCACGAATTTTTCGGTCTTTCGCCGGCACACCTGGGAATGTTTGTCACCGAAAATTGTTCCCCAGATGGCGCCAGGCGTCACGACATCGACGGGGGATACAAATTTTCGAGGACGGTAAACGCATTCACCAACCCTTACCCTTAATACATAAATATACGAATTACATTATTTGTTGGTGATATGTATTTTTCGAAACATATTTCATAGAAAGTTTTTTAAATCAGATCGTAAATATTGATATTGACTACATTTTTACATCGGTTTATTAATGTATCAATTTGTTTCTATAGAGCGTTATAAATACTTAAAAGCGATAAAAATAACTGAAATTACTTTTATCATCATTAAAGATCTTCAAACGATTATCCAAAGTCTTTCAACAGCTTTACAAATCTAATTTAAGTCATTCAATGATTATTCAGATCAATCAAGGTCAACTACCATCATTCAAGGTCATCTACCATCATTCAAGGTCATCATTAATCGTTTATTCAAGGCTATGTAAAGTCCGATTATTTGATGTATTTTTTAAATCATTTAATGCTATCAAACGATTATTCAAGGTCATCCAGCTAATTCAATTAAGACCATCCTACCATCATTTAAGATCATCTACCATCATTCAAGGTCATCATTTATCGGTTATTCAAGACCATGTAAAGTCAGATTATTGGATGTATTTTTTAGATCATTTAATACTATCAAACGATTATTCAAGGTCATCCAGATAATTAATTTAATACCATCCTACCATCATTTAAGGTCATCATTAATCGGTTATTCAAGGCTACGTAAAGTCAGATTATTTTATGTATTTTTAAGATCATTTAATGCTACCAAACAATTATTCAAGGTCATTCAGCTAATTCATTAACATCTATTAAATGAATACTAAAGATCGCCTAAAGGTCATTCAAGGTCAACGCAATACTAGTTTGAATGTATTTATTTCTTTCAAATAAACTGCAAGGATTTTAATTTACGTTGAATCCTTTTTGAGTGATTTTGGTATAAAAATGAAAAAATGAATTTACGTTGACTTAATTATAATAAACTGAAAAAAAAGATTGAATAATATAAACATCCGGTTTATAAAAAGTCTGTACAATTTATTCAAGGTCATCCTGTCATCAAAATATCATTGAAGGTAATACACTGTAATTATTTTCTAATTAGTTCACAATATTATGTTTTTATATCAATTTCCCAAACTATATGAATTTTCAAATAATAGAACTAAACAAATTGGAAAAGATGATTAAATAACTTTAATGTTGTTATTACTTACTTAAACAACATTTAAGATCATAAAACTCAATGACATTGCACCGCCCTTGAAATTGGGTTTTTAAGATCGTCCAAAAATTATTTAAGATTGTTCATGATTACTTGTTGAATATTCATTCAAGGCCATCCACGGATTTATCTATTAAATATATGGCAATCTTATGATTCAAGGTCATCGAAGCGTCATTAAATATAAGTTGTGATCCAACAATTATTCAAGATCATCTGTCATTCTAGATTTTACAACGAACAGTTAAATTATTTTAAGTTTATCCAGGAATTCTTTAAAATGATTTTTTATTTCATTTTTGTGTTCATTTTAGGTCATTAAAATTATATTAAAACTGTCATCTCTAATGATCACTCAAGGTCATTATTAAACGTGATTTCAGGTTATTTAAGATCATTAAACTTTTAAGCAAAGTTATTTAAGATTAAAAATCTTCATTTGATGTCATCTAACAATCAACTAAAATCATTTAAAGTTATGTAATTGTTTGCATTTAAGGTCATCCAATGAACATTTTAATTTATTTAAGGTTAAAAACCTCCAACGAAGATTATTCTAGGTCATTCAATATTACCTCACAATTATACGGTCATTTAAGGTAATTAGAGATCATCTTACGTTATAGAAGATTATTTAACACTCAAAATATTTCAACTGTTATTTAGGGTTATCCAAGGGTCATTTAAGATCATTTAAGAACATCTAATCGCATTCAGGAATGTATAATTATAATTTATTATTATTTAAGGTCATTTAATGTAAATTATTCATATTACCTAAGAATCATTCAAGGTCATTCAAAACTACTAAATTGCCATACTTTCATTAAGGATTATTTAGAATCATTCTATAACGATCCAACATTCATTCTAGTCATTTAAGACTATTCTAGGTCATTCTAAATTACCTATTCATTCAAAGCAATTTAAGATAATTTTACGATTATCATTTAACATTTAAAATACTTCCACGGTTACTTAAGGTTATTTAAGGTCATCTAATGATCGTTAAAGAACGTATAATCGTTGGATCAGTTTAGAATGAACTGAAGTTCATTCTAATCAATTATGGTTGTTCAAGATCATACAAAATTACCTAATAATTGGACTATTCAAGGTCATTCAAAATTATCTAATAATAACAAGGTCATTAAATGGAATTTAAGATAATTTTACGATTATCATTTGACATTTAAAATCTTTCCACGTATATTATGGGTCATTCAAGGTCATTTAAAACCATCTAATGATCGTTCAATAACGTATAATGGTCATTAATGGTTATTTAGGGTCATTTAATGTTCATTGGATTATTATAGAACGGTCTAACGTTAATTCTAGTCATTTAGGATTATTCAAGATCACATAAAATTACCTAATAATCAGACTATTCAAGGTCATTCAAAATTACCTAATAATTACAAGGACATTCAATTCATTTAAAATAATTTTACGATTGTCATTTTACATTGAAAATCCTTCCACGGTTACTTATAGTTATTACGAGTCGTTCAAGATCATTTAAGGTCATCTAGCTATCTTTCAGTAACATATAATGGCCATTAACGGCTTTTAGGGTCATTTAATGATTGTTGGATCATTCTAGAACGATCCAACGTTCACTTTAGTCTTGTAATAGTTCAAAACATTTTTAGATAATCTTACGAATATCATTTGACATTTTAAATCCTTCTATAACTTCATAAGGTTATTATAGGTCATACAAGATCATTTAAGGTCATCTAACGATCTTTCAAGAACGTATGATGGTCATTTATGGTTACTCAGGGTCATTTAAGGTTATTTAATAAATTTTTGATATAAGCTAATGATCATACAAGGTCATTCAAAATTACTGAAGATCATTTATGGTTATTTCAGGATCGTATAATAGTTATTAATGGTTATTTAGGGTCATTTAATGATCGTTGGATGATTCTAGAACAAATCAAAATTCATTATAGTGGTTTAAGACTATTCAAGGTCATTCAAAATTACCTAATAATTATATGGTAATTCAAAGAAATTTAGGATAATCTCATGATTATCATTTAAAATTCCTCCCACGGTTACTTAAAGTGAATGTGGATCGTTCAAAGTTATTTAATGTCATTTAATGATATTTGGATCATTTTAGAACGATCTAACGTTCATTCAAGTCATTTAAGACTATTTAAGGTCATTAAAAATTACCTAATAATTACACGGTCATTTAGACCAATTTCAGATTACGATTACGATTATCAATAAACATTTAAAATCCTTCTACAGTTACTTAAAGTTTATAAGGGTCGTTAAAAATCATTTAAGGTCATCTAACGATCGTTGAGGAACGTATAATGGTCATTAATGATTTTTTAATCATTCTAGAACGATCCACCTTTTCTTCTAGATAGTTCAAGTTCAAGCATTCTAGTCATTTAAGGCTATTCAAGGTCATACAAAATTATCTAATAATTAGCCGGTCATTCAAATCAATGTAAGATAATTTTATAATTATCATTTAACATTCAAAATCCTTCCACTGTTACTTAAGGTTAATACGAGTTATTCAAGATCATTTAAGGTCATTTAATGATCGTTCAGGAACGTATGATGGTCATTTATAATTATTTGGGGTCATGGAAGGTTATTCAAAATTTTTTTGATATAAGCTAACAATCATATTAAGTCATTCAAAATGATTGAAGACCATCTATGGTTATTTAGGATCATTTAATAAACGATTGATTCAAGGTCATTCAAAATTACTGAAGATCATCTGAAGCTTCAGAACCTTGAAGGTGGCCCAAAGATCATTTACGATAATTTGATATAAGGATCAATTGTGGTTATTTAAGATCATTCACGGATACCTGTTGTTAATACGATTCATCATTTAAGGTCATTTCAGGAACGTATAGTGATCATTAATGGTTATTGGGGGTCATTTAATGATCGTTGAATGATTTTAGAACGATCCAAAGTTCATTCTAGTCGTTTAAGACTATTAAAGATCATTCAAAATTACCTAATTTTAAGATAATTTTACGATTTTAAATGATAATCGTACATTTAACATTCAAAATCCTTTCACGGTTACTTAAGATTATTACGGGTCATTAAGGTCACTTAAGGGAACGTATAATGGTGACTAATATTTATTTAGGGTCATTTAATGATCGTTGGATCATTCTAGAGCGATCAAACGTTAATTCTAGTCATTTCAGACTATTCAAGGTCATTCAAAATTACTTAATAATAATATGGTCATTCAAAGCAATTGCAATTTAAGATAATATTATTTAATATTTAAAATCCTTCCACGGTTACTTAAAGTTAATACGGGTCATTCAATATCATTTAAGGTCATTTAACCATCGTTCAGGAACGTATAATTGTCATTAATGATTATTTAGGTTCATTTAATGATCGTTGGATTATTCTAGAAAGATTGAACGTTTATTCTAGTCATTTGAGACTATTCAAGGTAATTCAAAAGTACCTAATAATTATCTGGTCATTCAAAGCAATTTAAGATAATCTTAGGATTATCATTTATTATTTAAAAACCTTCCACCTTACTGAAGGTGATTACGAGTCGTTGAAGTTTTTCTAACGACTTTTCAGGAACGTATAGTGGTCATTGATGTTTATTTAGGGTCATTTAATCATCGTTGGATTATTCTAGAACAATCCATCGTTCATTCTAGTCATTTAGAAAAATTCAAGGTCATTAAAAACTACATAATAATTATATGGTCATTAAAACATATTAAGATAATCATATGCTTATCATTTAACATTTAAAATCTTTCCACGGTTACTTAAGGTTATTGCGGTCCATTCAAGGTCATTTAAGAACATCTAATGCTAATGATCATTTAAGGACGTATAATAGTCATTAATGGTTATTTAGGGTCATTTGATGATCGTTGGATCATTTTAGGACGATGCAACGTTCATTCTAGTCATTTAAGACTATTCAAGGTCATTCAAAATTACCTAATAATTATACGGTCATTAAAAGCAATTTAAGATAAGTTTATGATTTTCATTTAACATTCAAAATTATTCCACTGTTACTCAAGGTTATTACGGGTCATTCAAGGTCAATTAACTTGATTTATTGATTTCAGGATCGTATGATGGTCATCTATGGTTATTTAGAGTCATTTAAGGTTATCAATGAATTTTTAGTAACATTTAACAATCCTTCAAGGTCATTCAAAAATACTGAACATCATCTATGGTTATTTAGGGTCATTTAATGAACGATTGATTCAAGGTCATTCAAAATTGCTGAAGATCATTTAACGATTATATGATATAAATGTTAATTGTGCTTATTTAAGATCATTCAAGGGCATTTAATGTATCAAGTATTTTAAGTTAGAAGATCATTTAAGGTAATCCGATGAGCATTAAAAATTATATGATGACCATTTATGGTTATTTGGGATCATCTAAGGTTGTTCAAGGGAATATTTGATATGATTTAATTTACTCAAGGTCATTAAAGGTCAACTAGGCAATTTAGTGTTAAAACTTCTCCAACGTTCATTTAAGGTTTATTTAAAAATTTATTTATTTAAAAATCGTTCAGTCATTCAAGGTCATATAATGATTATTTAGGGTTATTTAAGGTTATGCATTTGCTTCATTTTTTTGATATTGTCTCGGGGTCATTCAAAGAATAATTTATTTAGTAACGGCCATAGAGTTATTCGAGGTCATTTGATCTTCAAACGATCACATTATTTATGGCCTTTCAATATCCTCATTCATGATTATTTAGGTTTGTCCAAAGATCATTCAATGACGATGATGATGATATAATTGTCATTCATGATTTAAATTTATGCAAAGGTGTATTTAATGTCGTCCAAAGGTCAATCAAAGTCATTTAAGGGTAATCCAATGTTCATTAAAAATTATATGATGACCAATTATGGTTATGCAGTATCATCTAAGGTTATTCAAGGGAATATTTGATATGATTTAATTCACCCAAGGTCATTAAAGGTTAGCAAAAGTTCAAACGGTCATTCTAGGTTCTTTAGAAGAAAGATATAAGGCTATCTAGTATTAAAAATTCCTCCAACAATAATTTAAGGTTTATTCAAGGCTATGCAATGACCTCACTTTTTTTCATATCGTCTAATAACTACTCGAGGTCACTCAAGATTAACTTATGGTCATAGAGTTATTCAAGGGTATTTATATGTTCATACGGTCACATTATTTACGCTCACACGAGTGATCGCGGAGAAGTGGTTTTAATCGATAGGAGTCCGACACTACCCTACTATGAGGGTGGCCATGATGGATTTCCTCTCCTCTTATCAAAAATAAAAAGAAATATTTATTTACGATATGGATATTTAGAACCACTTAAAGTTATCCAACAATTATCAAAACAATTAAGGTTATTCAACGATCATTGAAGGTTATTTAGGATTGTCCAAAGATCATTCAAGATCATTCAAGGACCATTCGTGATGACATAATTGTCATACATAATTGTTTAGGGCCATTTAAGTTTATGCGATGGTCAATCAAGGCCATTTAATGTTATCTTACAGTAGCTTAAGGTCATTGCAGGATAAGCTGAGAATTTACAATCTTTCAATATCCTCATTCATGATAATTTAGGATTGCCCAAAGATTATTCGCATGGTCGTAATGAAATAATTGTCATTCATGATTGTTCACGACCACCTAAGATTGTGCAATGATAAATCAAGATTAATCAAGGTCATTGCAGATTAAAGAATATAATATATTTGTTATTTATGGATATTTATGACCATCTAAAGTTAGGCAACGATTATAAAATCAATTAAGGTTATTCAACGATATTTCAAGGTTATTTAAGACTGTCCAAAGATCATTCAAGATCATTCAAGGACCATTCGTGTTGTTATAATTGTTATTCATAATTGTTCAAGGCCATTTAAGTTTATGCGATGGTCAGTCAAGGGCATTTAATGTTATATTACAATAGCTTAAGGTCATTGCAGGATAAGCTGAGAATTTAAATCTTTCAATATCCTCATTCATGGTTATTTAGGATTGTCCAAAGATCATTCAAGGACCATTCATGACGATATAATTGTCATTCATAGTTGTTCAGGGTAATTTAAGTTAAAAGATGATTAAATCAAGATGATTTAAGGTCACTTTAATTTCAATTCGATGATCATTAAAACTGATATCACGGTCATTTATGACTGTTATGGCAATTGAAGGTTATGTAACGATCATTCAAGTGTATTTAATATTATCTCATGACCACTGACTTAAAATCTGAAGTTAGCTACCAGTCATATGGTCATTCAAGGTTGTTAAAGATGAGATGTTCAAAATCTCCAATGTTTATTCAGGTTTGTCCAAGATTATGTGACGATTATTCAAGGATATTTGATGTCATTTAACAATAACACACGGCCATTTCAACTTAGCTAAGGTTATATAGGATACTTTAATGTCATTCAACAATAATTCAAAATCATCAAGGGTCATAAATTGTTACATAAGTTTTTCTAAGGATCATTGAAGGGTCATTGAAGGTTATCTGTTAGTAATTTAGTTAATCATCGTTACCTTTTGATTGAATGTGAATTTCTCTAATAAAATTTTAATGACGCCTAAAAACCAAAGCTTTTGATGATGGGAATCAAAAAACAAAATTAGAGAAAAATAGTCTTTTTAAGTAATTGCATGCAATTTTAATGATGTAAATAGTCAAATGGAAAAATATACATATTTATTTCTAAATTATAGGAAGTAGATTTCTCCGGCCGTAAAACAGTATCGCAAACATATTTATCAGAGCAAACATGCAGATGATGATAATGTGATGAAGCAAACAAACCACATAAACACACATATACACATACCAACCAAGGCTACATTACATTTCGCCTTGGCGATAAAATTGTAATCTGGATGAACTTTGCAACAAATAACAGTTTGTAGTGTGCAGCGGTGTGGTGGGATGGCGGTTATATAAATAATAAAAAAAAAAATGGTGGCGGCGGAGGCGAAAAGCTCAGTCGACCCTCGAAAGCGGGGGGCTTCCTTTCGCCTCTTTATTACGACTTTTTTGTTTGTTTGTGCCCGCCAGTTCGCCCATGAAATCGTTAAATGATATGTAAGGGGTAGGACTCACTTAACGAAACGCCGACGTCGGAGTTATGGCGCAGAAAAATTGCAGGGAAATGCTGATGAACATTCGACCCAATTAATTGCAAACAATAGACTTTTGCTGTATGTATAGCTGAAGTTTTATAATGTAATTATATTTTAAAACTGAAATAAAAGAGATGTTTAAAATATATATGTCCTTCGTCTTATTCTTGAAATCCCTAAATAAATTCTAAAAATTGCTAACTAAAAATTTATAGATTTTGAAGGTCTTGAGTACAAATTTAAGGTTTTGAAGCTATTTTGGTTTTTTAAATCTTTGAAGAACTTATATATAAAGCCTTTTTCAAGAATTTTTGATTTCATGATCAGAATATTAGAGACTCCTAGAAACTAAAGGATTTTATGGCTTTTGAAGCTATTTTGGCTTTTTAAATCTTTGAAGAACTTAAGATAAACAAAGCCTTTTTCAAGAATTTTTGATTTCATTATCAGAATATTAAAGACTCCTAGAAACTTAGGGATCGTAAGAATTTAAAAAGTGATAAATTGCATTTTGAAATTGGATTCATCGCACCCTTTTATAGTTCTAAACTAGGATTGCATTTCATATTAGAAATTTCTAACATTTCTAAAAGAAGCAGTTCGCACAAGTACGTTTCCTTTGATATACTGCAGAAACTAAGTGGACATCATTGCCGTGCCGTTAATAACCGCATTGGTAATTATGCCTTGAACACTGTCATTTTCTTATAGACAGGATGGACGTGACATGGTGTAATGATAGCCTGTTTAGAGTTTATTGCATGCACTGCGAAGAAGATTGGATCTTTTTTTTTGCTGGGGTGGCCGGAATTGATGCGTGCTGTTGGCATTTGTCAGTTCGTGATTACGCACCGCGGTCACGGGGATGATGCATTTGATTGGATCGAATCCCACCTGACAGGAGAGGGCGAGACGAAGAATAATAAAATAGCTGTTACGTCATCTATTGAATGAAACTCGTAATAATAGAATGAAAGATTTGGATTATGAAAATCAGTAAAATATTTATTATTATAAAAAAGGAGATAGAGGAAAGCCTTGCGGAACACCTTATGAAATATTATAATTAAAGCAATTTCGCTATTAAATTAATTTCTTAACGCTGCAACAACGAGTTGAGTATTACTAAGGCTACAAATCACAAATATGGTATATAATCAAGGTTTTTTTCATCGTTTTATTGATTATCATACATTAAGTCACTCAGTTACAACGTCAATAAATCTTCAGTCGGATGACTTGCACGAACGTACGAAATCAAATTCCGTTTCCGCACGGAGGAAACCTTTTGTGCATCGGCTCGTCCTCTTCAAGTTCTCGAGTTCTTTCGCGAATGCAGCTCACACGTCGATTTAATCTCGCTTCTGTGCGCGTACGAGTGTCTGCAAGTGTAAAACGAGCGCAGCGAACCCGCCAATCTGTCAATTAAACGTCTGAAAACGCTCGGCGCGATTAAATAAAAATTTCGCCTCGGTCCTTGACACAATTTCCGAGCAGGATTTTTTTTTATTATGTTTGCACACAAACATATTTTTCGCTCTTCGTAAACAATCTCGTGTAATGTAATATTTGCGGAGAGCGGGGCGAGATTAATTGCGCGTTAATCGATTCAATTGTGGAATAAGCAAGGACTAACACGTTAAAACATGAAAAATCTCTTGTAGAGGCTCTCACACGTGTCGCATCGATTTTATTTAACGGCACAAGGTTGGCGTTTTCCGCGAGCGAAATGTATAGGGGCTTCTCCGATTCCCAATTTGTCAGTTTCTAAGCAGCAGAAATGCAACGCGCACGATAATAAAATGGCTTTTCTGGACAAAAAAATAAAAGTGTTACTTCAATAAAGAGTAGAAGTGATGTATAATAGAATTAAATTAAAAATAAAAGCTGTTACGGGCATATTTCTGACCTACTTCAGTAAATAATATATTAACTTAGCGTATTTTCGACCTATCACAATACACTAGCGTACTCCTAACCTAACCCAATATATTTTGGCGTATATGTGTGATTCGCTTTAATTAACAACCAAAATAGAATATTTTCAAAGAATTAACTTAATTACTTTTGATAAATAAAGCATTAAAAATTGTTATTAATGTAGAAAAAATTGAAAAACCTTAAAAAATAAGAAAGTTGTGGTGTTGATTTTTTTATATTACTAGAGAATGATTTATTTTTGATGATGCTACCAACTGAAATAGAATACTTACAAGAAATTTTCATTCATTTACATCTGATACGAAATACAACTTTCAAAATTGAAACCAAGGTGGGAAAGATTGAAAAACTTAAGAAAAATCTTAAGAATATGGTTTTGGTTTTTTTATATTACCTAAGAATGATTTATAACGGATGATACTACCATCTGAAGTAGAATACTTTCAAGTTTCATTTAACGACTTTTGATGAGAAATAAAGCAGTCAAAATTGACAACAAGGTGGAAAAGATTAAATAACTTAAAAAATAATAAAGATATGGTTTTGACTTTTTGCTATATTACCAGAGAATGGTTTATTTTTGATGATACTACCAACTGAAGTAGAATACTTACAACAAATTTTCATTTATTTACTTCTGATGTGAAATACAGCCTTCAAATTTGGAATCAAGGCGAAGAAGAATGAAAAAGATAAAAAAAATAATAAGGATAGTGTTTTGATTTTTTTAATATTACCAGATAATGGTTTATTATTGATGACTCTACCAACTGAAGTTGAAAACTTTAAAGAAATTTTCATTTATTTACTTCTGGATGCGAAATAAAGACTTCAAAATTGGAATGAAGGTAAAGAAGATTGAAAAAGTTAAAAAATAACAAGAACATTGTTTTTATTTTTATATATTACCAGTGTATGGTTTATTTTTGATGATACTACCAAGTTGAGTTGAAAACTTTACAGAGATTTTCAATTATTTATTTCTGGATGCGAAGTAAAGCCTTCAAAATTGAAATCAAGGAGGAAAAGATTGAAAAACTTAAAAAAATAACAAGAATTAGGTTTTGATTTTTTTTATATTGCCAGAGAATGGTTTATTTTTGGTGATACTACCAACTGTAGTTGAAAACTTTAAAGAAATTTTCAGTTATTTACTTCTGATGCGAAATAGAGACTTCAATATTGAAATCAAGATGGAAAGGATTGAAACACTTAAAAAATAACAAGAAATGGGTTTCATTTTTTAATATTACCAGTGAATGATTTATTTTTAGTAATACTACCAACTGAAGTAGAATACTTCGAGAAACTTTCATTTTTTTTTCTTCTGATGCGAAATAAAGCATTCATCAATCACCTCAATGTGGAAAGAATTGAATAACTTAAAAAATGAAAAGGATATGGTTTTGAATATTTTTATATTACCAAAGAATGGTTCATTTTTGATGATACTATCAACTTAAGTAGAATATTCATAAGGAATTTTTTGATACGAAATAAAACCTTCAAAATTGGATTCAAGGTGAACAAAAATGAAAAACCTAATAAATAACAAAGATATGATTTCATTTTTATTTTCAAATTACGTGCCAATGAGTAATTTCGGATGACACTACCAACTGAAGTAGAATATTTTCAAGGAATTTTGCATTAATTACTCTTGATGCGAAATAAAGCCTTCAAAATTGGCATCAAGATGGAGAATCTTGAAAAACTTCTTTTTGTATTATCAAAGAATAGTTTTTGATACTACCAGTTCAAGTAGAGCAAATCTTCCTTACATTAAAGCTTGCAGTTATTTAAACCAGAATCACGTTTAGAATTGTTGTTGTTCCTTATGCCTTTAATTTTATTGCCTAAAATTTATGTGAATGAAATTTTTGACTACTCTCATTTCAGAAATATAATTACGCTCTTCAGTTTGCAACAACAAAAGTTATTTTGACAGAACAAATCTAAAATTATCGCCCTGTATTGGAATTTGAACCTAATGAACCACATTTCAATTTTTAGAAGAGTACAACTTTTATGTATTTCTTGAACCCAAATTTTGGTTTGTTTGATGCCTAGCCATTTATTGATAGACGCTAAGAGGCTGATCTTTTAGATTTACTAAATTGATCGCAGATATGTAAACAAATCGTTTTGGAAGCATGTTCATACAAAATTTCATCGCTCTAAATGGAATGCGCTATTTAAAAAAACCTCTTAGGAGATGATTTCATGTTTTGGATCATTTTGACCTACAGAAACTATCAAAAACACCATAAAAAATTTAATAGGAGCTTCTATTGGTAAAAGGTTGATATTTTATATTTACTCAATTGATGGCAGATGCGTAAACAAATCTATTTGGAAGCATTTCAATACAAAATTTCATCGTTCTAAATGGAATGCGCTATTAAAAAAAAACCTCTTAGGAGATGATTTCACGTTTTGGATCATTTTGACTTACAGAAACTATCAAAAATCACCTTAAACAATTTAATTTACTGGGAAAAGGTTGATATTTTAGATTTACTCAATTGATGGCAGATATGTACACAAATCGTTTTGGAAGGATTTTCATACAAAATTACATCATTCTAAATAGAATACGCTATTAAAAAAAACATCTTAGGAGATAATTTCATGTTTTGGTTCATTTCGGTCTACAAAAACTATCAAAAAAGCCTTAAATAATTAAAGAAAAGTTTTTAAAATAACGGAAATAAAAACAAAAATGCTGTAAATAGTAGCGAATATAGAAAACATTTTGATTACTTATAGGAAATTTCAGGAAATGTATGTAATACCAAAATTGTAAGGTTGATTGGTTTAGAAAAATATATCGTTTCCAGAAGGCATCTAACCTTTTTTCAGTTTTTAGATGAGTACAACTTTTGATGTATTTTTTGGACCCAAATTCTGGTTATGAAGGCATTTCTTTAAGATACGAAGAGTTGATTATTTCTATTGACAAAAATAGTAAGGTTGGTTGGTTAGCAAGAAATAAGTCAAATTTCTAAATGGTACAAAAAGTTTTGGAAGCTCAATTTCGACATCTGCTTTTAGTCCTTTGTCAAAAAGTCTACATATTACATCTTCAACAAAAATTGTAAAATTGGTTGCTTGACAAAAAATAGGAGCTTCTATTGGCAAAAGGTTGATATGTTAGATTTACTTAATTAATGGCAGATATGTAAACAAATCATTTTGGAAGCACTTTTATACAAAATTACATCGTTCTAAATGTAATACGCTATTAAAAATGATGATTTCATGTTTTGGTTTATTTCGGACTACAAAAACTATCAAAAAAACTTTGAACAATTTAAATAAAGAAAAATCTTTAGTATAACCGCACTAAAAACAAAAATGTTGTGAGTAGTAACCAATAGAGAAAAAAAAATTAATTACTTATTGGAAATTTCAGGAAATATATGTGATACCAAAACTGTTTGATTGGTTGACAAAAAAACAAGTCAAGTATCCAAAAGGGGTCAAACCTTTTTACAGTTTTTAAATGAGAAAAACTTTTGGCGTTTTTCTCAAATTTTGGTTATGAAGAAATTTCTTCAAGAGACAAAGAGTTGATTATTTCTCAATAGGAACTTCTATTGGTAAGAGGCTTTTATTTTCGATTTACTCAATTGATGGCAGATATGTAAATAAATCGATTTTGAAGCATTTTCATACAAAATTACATCATTCTAAATAGAATACGCTATTAAAAAATTTCATGTTTTGGTTCATTTTGGACTACAAAATTTATCAAAAAAAACTTTAAAGAATTTAAATAAAAAAAAGTCTTTAGTACGAATGAAATAAAAACAAAAATGCTGTGAATAGGAGCCAATATGGAAAAACTTTTGATTACTTATTGGAAATTTCAGGAAACATATGTGATATCAAAACTGTAAGGTTGATTGGTTGACAAAAAAACAAGTCAAGTTTCCAAAAGGTGACAAAAACTTTTTTTCAGCTTTTAGATGAGTAAAAATTTTAGCGTAGTTCTTGAACCCAAATTCTGGTTATAAACCTCCTAGGAGATGATTTCATGTTTTGGTTCATTCTGACTTACACAAACTATCAAAAACACCTTAAACAATTTAATAAGATATTGGCAAACGGTTGATATTTTAGATTTACTCAATTGATGGCAGATGTGCAAATAAATCGTTTTGGAAGCATGTTCAGACACAGTTACATCGTTCTAAATGGAATAGGTTATTAAAAAAACCTATGACTTCGCGTTTTGGTTCATTTGGGACTACAACAACTATAAAATAAAACCTTGAACAATTTAAATTAAGAATAGTCTTTAGCATAACCGAAATACTGACGAAAATGCTGTGAGTAGTAGCGAATATAGCAAAAAAAATGGATTACTTATTAGAAATTTTAGGAAATATATGTGATTCCAAAATTATAAGGTTGATTTTTGACAAAAAATAAGTCAAATTTCTTTTTACAGTTTTTCGATGGGTAGAACTTTTGGAGTTTTTCTTGGAAATTTGGTTCCATGAAAGAATTTCTTGGAACCGAATTTTGGTCATGGAGTTGATGTTTTGATGTGTTGTCATTTTTTCATAGGAGCTGATATTTTAGATTTACTCAATTGATGGCAGATATGTAAACAAGTCGTTTTGGAAGCTTGTTCATACAAAATTACATCGTTCTAAATGGAATGCGTTATTAAAAGAAAACCTTTTAGAAGATGATTTCATGTTTTGGTTCATTT
This sequence comes from Ontholestes murinus, assembly GCA_963969525.1. NCBI lineage: Eukaryota > Metazoa > Arthropoda > Insecta > Coleoptera > Staphylinidae > Ontholestes > Ontholestes murinus. The sequence continues at coordinate 10,643,849 of OZ018391.1, read as the reverse complement.
CGAACTACAAAAACTATCAAAAAGCTTTAGATAACTTAAAAAAAGAAAAGTTTTTAGAATAACCGAATTAAAAACAAATATGCTGTAAATAGTAGCGAATATAGAAAAAAATTGATTACTTTCAGGAAATATATATAAGTCGATTGGTTGGCAAAAAAAGAACATTCAAGATTCCAAAAGGTGCTAAAACTTTTTGCAGTTTTCAGATGAGTATAACTTTTGGCGTTTTTCTTGGATCAAAATTCGGTTTCATGAAGGAATTTCTTGGAAACGAATTTTGGTCATGAAGGAATTTCGTGAAGAGAAAATGAGTTGATTTTTTGATGTATTGTCGTTTTTGGTAGGAGCTGATACTTTAGATTTACTCAATTGAAGGCGGATATACAAACAAATCGTTTTGGAAGCATATTCGTACACAGTTACATCGTTCTAAATGGAATACGCTATTAAAAAAAACATCTCTCTTCAGGAGAACAAATTTTGGGCTATAAAAACTATCAAAAAATTGGTGGTGATGTGACCATCATAATACGTTCCCTATATATTCTTGGATACCATGAGGTTTGCCCAAAAATTTGCTCAATTTTGGATTCTTCACAATTACTTGAATGAATCTATTAAATTTTGCAATAATGTTATGTTTATTTACGTTTTACAACTCCTAATTAAAACCCTTGCTTATGTTTTAGTAATTGGAGAGTGGGTTAGAGGCCACCCACCCACCCTACATATACATAATAACTTTAATTGATCGCCTTCCGGTTTGCAATAATTTTAATTACAAAATTTGAATAAAAGAAAATTGACAAAGTAAAATTCTTGAGTGCGTCAATTAATTAAGCAGAAAAATCAACAAATAGTAGTTATCATGTATATGTAGGGTGGGTGGGTGGCCTCTATCCCACCCTCCAATCAGTAAAACATAAGCAAGGGTTTTAATTAAAATTTGTAAAATATAAATAAACACAAAATAATTGCAATTTTTTGAGATTTATTCATACAAAGCTTTTAAATAATTTTGATTGATGTTTTACTGATTGGAGGGTGGGATAGAGGACACCCACCCACCCTACACATAAATATTAGCTTTAATTACTGACCGCGACGTAATTTGCAATAATTTTAAGTACAAAATTTGAATAAAAGAAAATTGACAAACTTGACAAAGAGTAAGTCAAGTTTCTTAATGGCATCAAAATATTTGGAAGCTCAATTTACACAGTTTTTAGTTCATTTCATAAAATGTCTTTAACAAAATTGTAAGATTGGTTGGTTGGCAAAATATAAGTCAAGTTTTTAAATGGTGCCAAAATTTTTGGAAGCTCAATTTAGAGAGTTTACACATCAGTGTTTGTTCTTTTCTTAAAATGTCTACATTTTATATCTTTAACAAAAATTGTAAGTTTGGTTGGTTGACAAAAAATAAGTCAAGTTTCTAAATATTGCCAAAACTTTTGGAAGCTAAATTTAGACAGTTAAAATATCAGTTTTAGGTCCTTTGCGAAAATATCTATAGATTACATCTTTAACAAAAATTGTAAGGTTGGTTGGTTGACAAAAAGTAAGTCAAGTCTTCAAATAGTGCCAAAACTTCTAGAAGCTTAATTTAGACAGTTTACTTCAGTTTTTGGTCCATTTAGTCAAAATGTCTACTTATTACATCTTTAAACAAAAATTGTAAGGTTGATTGGTTGGCAAAAAATAAGGCAAGTTTCTAGATGGTACCAAAACATTTAGAAGCTCAGTTTGGACAGTTTTCACATCAGTTTTTGCTCTTTTCCAAAATGTCTACATGTTGCATCTTTAAGAAAAAACAAGTCAAGTTTCAAAACTTTTGGAAGCTCAATTCATACAGTTTACACATCAGTTTTTAGTCCTTTGAGTCAAAACGTCTATTTATTACATGCTTAACAAAAATAGTAAGGTTTGTTGGTTGGCAAAAAATAAGTCAAATTTATAAATGGTGCTTAATTTTTTTAGAAATCAATTTAGACAGTTTACACATCAGTTTATGATCCTTTGCTAAAATGTCTATAGAGTACATCTTTAACAAAAATGGTAAGGTTGGTTTTTTGTCAAAGAATAAGTCAAGTCTTTAAATAGTGCCGAAACTTTAGATAATTTACTTCAGTTTTTGGCCCTTTTAGTCAAAATTTCTACTTATTACATCTTTAACAAAAATTGTAGTCAAGTTTCTAAATGGTGCCAAATTTTTTAGAAGCTTAATTCAGACTAATTTATATAAGTTTTTGGCTCTTTATCAAAATGTCTATTTATTACATCTTTAATAAAAATTGTAAGGTTGGTTGATTGACAAAAAAATATGTCAAGTTTCTAGATGGTGCCAAACGTTTTAGAAGCTTAGTTTAGACAGTTTACACACCAGTTTTTTGTCATTTGCCAAAATATCTACATATTCCATTATTAACAAAAATTGTAAAGTTGGTTGGTTTACAAAAAATAAGTCAAGTTTCTTAATGGTGCCAAAATGTTTGGAAGCTCAATTTAAACAGTTTACACATCAGTTTTTTGCTCCTTTGCCAAAATGTCGACATGTTGCATCTTTAACAAAAATTGTAAGCTTGGTTGGTTGACAAAAAATAAGTCGTTTCTAAATGGTGCCAAAATATCTGGAAGCTTAATTTAGGCACTTTTTAGTTCATTTCTTGAAATGTCTTTTGGAAGCTCAATTCATACAGTTTACACATCAGTTTTTAGTCTTTTTTAGTCAAAACGTCTATTTATTACATCATTAACAAAAATTGTAAGGTTGGTTGGTTGACAAAATTGTATGGTTGGTTGGCTAACAAAAAATTAGTCACAATTCTAAATGGTACCAAAACTTTTGGAAGCTCAATTTAGACAGTTTACATATCAGTTTTTAGTCCTTTTCCAAAATGTCTACATATTGCATCTTCAACAAAAATTGGTTGGTTGACAAAAAATAGTCACGGTTTTAAATGTTGCCAACACTTTTGGAAGCTCAATATGGACAGTTAAAAAATCAGTTTTAGGTCCTATGCAAAAATGTCTATAGATTACATTTTTAACAAAAATTGTAAGGTTGGTTGGTTGACAAAAAATAAGTCAAGTTTTTGGTTCTTTTCGTCAAAATGTCTACTTATTACATCTTTAACAAAAATTGTAAGGTTGATTGGTTGACAAAAAATAAGTCAAGTTTATGAATTAATTGACTTGTTGTATATGTAATTTTTAAAAAGAAGTTCAAAGATATATAAATAAATAAATAAATGGTGCCAAAATTTTTGGAAGCTTAATTCAGACAGTTTACATCAGGTTTTGGCTTTATATCAAAATGTCTATATATTATATATTTAATAAAAATTGTAAGGTTGGTTGATTGACAAAAAATAAGTCAAGTTTCTAGCTGGTGCCAAAAGTTTTAGAAGCTCAGTTTAGACAGTTTATACATCGGGGTTTTGTCATTTGTCAAAATGTCTACATATTGCTTTATTAACAAAAATTGTAAAGTTGGTTGGTTGACAAAAAATAACTCAAGTTTCTAAATGGTGCCAAAATTTTTGGAAGCTCAATTTAAACAGTTTACACATCAGTTTTAGCTCCTTTGCCAAAATGTCGACATGTTGCATCTCTAACAAAAATTGTAAGTATGGTTGGTTGACAAAAAATAAGTGCCAAAATATTTGGAAGCTCAATTTAGACACGTTTTAGTTCATTTCTTGAAATGTCTTTAATAAAATTGTAAGTTTGGTTGGCTGACAAAAAATAAGTTACAATTCTAAATGGTGCCAAAACTTTTGGAAGTTTAATTTAGACTAATTTACATCAGTTTTTGGCTCTTTATCAAAATGTGATAGACAAAAAATAAGTCAAGTTTCTAGATGGTGACAAAGGTTTTAGAAGCTCAGTTTAGACAGTTTACACATCAGCTTTTTGTAATTTGCCAAAATGTCTACATGTTGCATCATTAACAGAAATTGTAGGACTGGTTGGTTGACAAAAAATACGTCGTTTCTAAATAGTATCAAAATATTTTGAAGCTCAATTTAGATACTTTTTAGTTCATTTCTTGAAATGTCTTTAACAAAATTGTAAAGTTGGTTGGCTGACAAAAAATAAGTTACAATTCTAACCAACCTTACAATTTTTGTTAAAGGTGTAATCTATAGAAATTTTGGCAAAGGACCTAAAACTGATGTTTTAACTGTCAAAATTGAGTTTCCAAAAGTTTTGGCACTGTCAATTTAGACAGTTAAAACATCAATTTTAGGTCCTTTGCCAAAATTTCTATAGATTACACCTTTAACAAAAATTGTAAGGTTGGTTGGTTGACACAAAATAAGTCAAGTTTCTAAATAGTGCCCAAACCTCTGGAAGCTCAATTTAGACAGTTTACTTCAATTTTTGGCTCTTTTAGTCAAAATGTCTACTTATTACATCTTTAACAAAAATTGTAACGTTGATTGGTTGACAAAAAATAAGTCAAGTTTCTAGATAGTACCAAAGATTTAGAAGCTTAGTTTAGACACATCAGTTTTTGCCATTTGCCAAAATGTCTACATATTGCATTATTAAAAAAAAAATGTAAAGTTGGTTGACAAAAAATAAGTCAAGATTCTAAATGGCGCCAAAACTTTTGGAATCTCAGTTTAAACAGTTTACACATCAGTTTTTGTTCCTTTGCCAAAATGTCTACATGTTGCATCTTTAACAAAAATTGTGAAGTTGATTGGTTGACCAAAAATATGTCAAGTTTCTAAATGGCGCCAAAACTTTTGGAAACTCAATTTAAACAGTTTACACATCAGTTTTTGCTCCTTTGCCAAAATGTCTACATGTTGCATCTTTATGAAAAATTGTAAGCTTGGTTGGTTGACAAAAAATAAGTCAGGTTTCTGAATGGTGCCAAAATTTTTGGTAGCTCAATTTAGACAGTTTACACATCAGTTTTTGGTTGTTTGTCAAAACGTCTACATATTACATTTTTAACAAAAATTGGTTTGTTGACAAAAAATAAGTCTAGTGCCAAATTTTTGGTAGCTCAATTTACACAGTTTTCATCAGTTTAATCGTTGTCAAAAAGTCTACATATTTGTTTGATTGATAAAAATAAGTTCAGTTTTTACATAGTGTCAAAACATTTTGGAAGCTCAATTTAGACAGTTTTTAATTCATTTCTTAAAATGTCTTTAACAAAATTGTAAGATTGGTTGGTTGACAAAAAATAAGTCAAGGTTCTAAGTGGTGCCAAATTTTTTGGAAGCTCAGTTTAGACAGTTTACACATCAGTTTTTGGTCCTTTGTCAAAACGTCTACATATTACATCTTTAACAAAAATTGGTTCGTTAACAAATAATAGGTCAAGTGCCAAATTTATGGTTAATCAATAGATAGTTTACATCAGTTTTTGGTCTTTGTCAAAAAGTCTACATATTACCTTCAACAAAAATTGTAAGTTTGGTTGATTGACAAAAAAGTCAAGTTTCTAAATGGTGCCAAAATTTTTGGTAGCTCAATTTAGACAGTCTACACATCAGTTTTAGGTCCTTTGGCAAAATGTCTACACATAATATCTTTAGCAAAAATTGTAAGGTTGATTGGTTGACAAAAAATAAGTTAAGTTTCTAAATGGTGCCAAAACTTTTGGAATCTTAATTTATACAGGTTCTAGTTTATTTCTCAAAAAATTATGTAGGTAATATCTTTAACATAAACTTGGTGATTAATATTCATGTCCAAATACTAAGATAAAAAAATAATTATCTAATATTAATTGAATGCTTGCTGAGTTTGAAAAATTTTGGTACTTTATGACTTCCTTGTAAAGTACTTAAATTTTCGTTCTATAGTCAAATAAATTGAATTTGAAACAAGGTAATGAATGTATCCAGAGTTGATGAAAGTATTGTCAAAAAGGTAAGATGCGAAAGACAGTAAAGTAGATTAAAATTTTTTTGGAAACTTGAGTTATACACAGTTTCATCAGTTTCCTTTAATATAAATTTCATGACAAATATTTGTGTCTAAAATCTATCAACGGTTGATAAAAAAGAGTGTCACCAATGTGTGAACTACACATATCTAAAAGTATTTCTCAAAAAGTCTGCATTAAAGCTCTAACAAAAAATTTGTAATTAATATTTTTGTCAGTACGTGTTAGTCAACTATTTCCTGTCTGTGGTAATTATGTAAGGCTTCCTAAGTGGGGCTAATGATGTAAAGTCTTTCAAAGATTGTGAATCAAATAGAGTATTATTTAAGACCAAAATTTTTCGTCACAACAGAAATCATTTAATTACATAAATTCTAAATTCTAAATCTAAATCTAAATTCTTTAGAGTTGTCCTTGAAGATTATCAGAACCTTTTTAGTAGAGTATTCGAAAGTATTCTAAAGAGTATTTTAAATATGCCATACTGATTTAAAATACTCTTTAGAATACTTTCGAATACTCCACTAAAAAGGTTCTACGGCTTCAAAATAAGACTACGTGGTTTAGCCTGTTTTTCCACTAGAATTTTGATTTTTGGAAACATAATGTATGGTAAAATTTTGGAATAATTAATAAAATAAAATTAAATATATCTAAGCATGTTTGAATAATTTGCACAAAAGTTTTCTTGCATAAATTTTTCCTACAACAATAGCTACAAACCGGTTTTGATCTATTCAGGTCTCATCATAAGAGTACTTATGAAGGCAGAGGTACGGAAAGTTGCTGGAGTTATATAATTTTAGTTCTCTGTTTAAGATAAAGACATTATTAAGGTGACATCTATTGTCTGGAAGTTAGTGTAACATCTAGACAATAGATGTCACCCTACATGAGTTTTTTCCTTCATTAGATCGAAATTTTGTCCACTGAGCCTAAACCAATACACTTCTTCGGATGTAATGCAGGAACTGGAGGAAATGAAATTCTACATGCATATTGAACAAAATAAAAAAAATGGAAGTAGAGATAAAAAAAGAGTACCACGGATCCAATTACGGCCGTCATCCATATATCCACGCGGCGAAACAATAAGAGCGGCAAGACCGCCAGGAGGGTCCCGGATGGAAAAAAAAGTGTACGTGGCGTGTCCTTGTTTCCATATGTAGATTCATTCAAATACACTTTGTTTTCTTCCAATTTGCAAGTCAAATGCGATTGATATGTGTGTTCACTGGACGCTTTCGTTATCACGAAATATAAATATTACACGAAACAATGCACTTCCTTCGAAAACATTTATCGCGCTTCCTCCTTAATAATCGCGAACCAGTTTAAATAAATCACAAAAGGTAATTAGCGGCCTCGCGGCTATATTTATAAGTGACTCGATTATGCATGAGAGCACCATCATCCTTGGCGGAAAATGGAACGACAATTACGCACAATGGACAAAACAATTATGAATAAACATTAAACATATTAATTACTTTTATTCTTATAAAAAAAGTCATGAAAATAAAAGTGTTAATGTATATTAATTGGCCCCTTGTTGGGCGCCTATGATTATATTGGAATTACATAACATTAAAAACATAGAATATTATAAATTAACTGTAAGCATTTTTATAGGCAAAATGTATTATTTATTCCTATTTAAAGGTGGTAAAAATTTATCCTGTATATACTTTTATTTAATAGTAGTATTCTTCGTAATGTAAGTTGCCCCGTATTGGGTGCCAATAAGTAAATAGTAGATATTATATTAATTGTAAGCGTTATTTCTTTTGACATAATAATAATAAAAAACTTTATTCAAATGTAAATGTAGTACATGACAAAATCATAAGAAAATACATTACAATAAAATCTATATTGTATTGTTGCAATTGTATAAATGTTTTATCAAATTACCACGGACTAAAACGTTATGTATCATTCCCTTAAAAATGTATACTGGATTGTTTTGTTGTTACTACCATGGCCCCGAGTTGGGTGCCAGAATTGATTGTATTATAATTTAAGTATGCGTATAAATTTGTAATCTTATTTCTTGTATAATTTATCAATTAAAACAATCCCATACACGATTCCACCATCAAATTCACCACCCGCTATCCGTCCATCTGTATTACGCGGAATTCAAGCGGCGTTAAAAATTTTCAGTTATCCAATCTTTCATTAAAGCTCACGCGAGCGTTTTCATAATTCGATTTATCAATTTAATTATGATCCTTTTCGTAATTAGACACGCGAGCCGCGGCTTTCATGCGCCGCCCTCATAAATATTAATCAAATGCACAAAACACATACAGACACACACACACACACCCTCTGACGCGATGCATAATAATAAATATACTTTACGTTCACACCCCATTGGGAAATGTATGCCCTGCTAGATAGATAGTGTTAGTGTGTGTGTGTGTTATCGGTACTCATATCTTAATAGAGAAATTGTATATCCCGCGAACTATAATTAATTAGGACTGACAAATGTACAGGGATACACGACGCCATTGTGTATTCTGATGGAAATTAGCGGAGGCCTCTGACGCAATTAATCGAGGGTGAAACGGCGGCCCTTGTTGCTTCCATTGTTAATACCTGCTTCATTGTGTTTGATTCGTGAATCTATATTAAATATCGCCATTATAAATTGATGAATGTTTCCTCAACTATTTAGTCATTTAGGAAAACTAGTTGTTAATTGATTCAATTTTCGTCGTAGGGTCATTGGAAGCGCGAGCAAACAGAGCGTGTTTGGTTATTTGTCAAACACACTTTTTCTGGAGACGCTTGTAATTCCAATAATGGATTTCGTATGAGCGAAGGAGAAAGGTGAAATCAAATATTTGTCCAAGCCCGTCGAGGTTCTGGAAATATTACTACAAACGGGGAATGCATTAGAGGAGCGTCTTCATCCAGCTGGACACACAAAAGAAATCGTTAATTCATAGCATCAACAATACTAGCTTCGTACCATCAGATTTTTGGATTCTCATAATTTTATCATTATACACTTATTCTTTGAGTACTTAAACTTTAGAATTATGACAAAAGCATAAATTTTAACGAACTTCAGTTTATTTCTTTATATGGTATTTTTCTAACTAATGACCAAATAATTGGTCGAGTCTACATATCGCCTAATACATTTTAAACGACCGTGCGATAAAAATAAAATTTCCTGTTGGAAATCAATCAAGTAAACGTTTGATGTCGCCCATTTGGGAAGAATTTACGGTCGCGAAGGTAGATGTGTGCAATTCGTGACGGACGAGAGAGCGTTTAGTTTATTCCTGACTGTGTGAGCGAAGTCGAAGTGCAGTCGGGTATTAGTACCACTATTAGCATTAGCATCGGGGAGTCGCGAATGCAAGCGGTGAATAGTCAAATTGGCGAACGGCCAAATCCCCACTGCATTTGTTGGCGATATAAGAAGTCGTTGAACTCGTGTCAAGTACGAACCCACACCTAATATATGTGCGCCTCGGCTGCATTATTGCTAATGATATTCCAACAACTATTTTACAATGCGAGGCAACCATTTCTTGTATTTGCAGCATTCAACCGCGTAGAGACCACTGACTACAACAGAAATTTGAGTCAAGAATCCATACATTCATTTAGAAGATCTTTTCGTAGCAAAAAATATACCTTTTTGGAGTGGATCAAAAGATTTCCAATAACCCAAAAATTGCAAATTGGCGCCCAACTCGAGTTTCCGCTCCCATCACGGTAGTACTCTAGATAATAAAAACCTAAGAAACAAAGTCTAAAAATAGCACAAACACGTCCAAGTATTATAATTACTAAATATAGAAAATTAAAATAAGAAAAAATCAACGTACATACAGTAAAGAGTTTAATTTATTACTTATGAAAGATTACAATTAAAAAAAAAACTGTAAATTAACATAAATTAAAATCGCATGAATGAAATCACTACCTTGGCCAACATTCATACAACATTATAAATATCCGATTGAATACGTAAAGCTGTTGGGGATTAATTAAGTCTCCTGTGCGTTAATTGGAATTTCTAAATTTACGACTCGCACGGTTATCCTCATAGAAAAAAATATATATATATGTGGATCCAGTCCTGAAAGTAGTGTGTGAATGAGGCGCGCATATGGAATATATAATTTCCAAATAGCCCGGAGCTGACTTTACCGGTTTCTAGAGGAGCTGCTGCACGTAACCGGAAAATATGGGAAGAGCAAAATAAAAAAATAAATGAAAAAAAAAAAATAAAATCGTGTTCTGATTAATTTAATTAACTGGAATGGTTTTTTATTGGTTAGATTTAGGTTATTTTTTTGTGAAAATTATAAAGACTTGTAAATTGGTTTCTTTTGTAATTAAGCAATTTCCGCTTCTAGAGATAGGTAATACAAACTCTACTGAATTATTAGAGTTATCTTATATGTATTAGGCCAGACCTTCCAAAATTTTGAAAAATTAAAGCATGCTTTCTTAAAATATTTATTATGTGAATAATTAAATACTGATAAATTCTAAAACACTAGAAGAAAATTCCAAAATAACTAAAAGTAAAGTTAGATTTAAGTTAAGGAACTCTTGAAGGGAATAATTTTGACAAAATTCTCGAAAGATGAAAGATAAATATCTGGAAACGTTCCAGAACAATTAAAACATTTTTAGAAATCTGTAATCAATTGCTGGAAAATTCTAAAACTCCTTCAAGTAAATTCTAGAAAACTGGAAGAAAAGATACTGGTGAATTCTGGAGCTCTGACATAAGCTAGTTTAGTTTAATTTAGTTTATTGGTTTTACAAGCCTTACTAAAAAATACCAAAATGCAATACATTTACAATAACTTTAAAATTTAAATCACAAGATTTGAAGGCAGCGTTCACAGTGCAGTATTCTTATCTATAGCTGACGATGAATATCAGCAGGAGATGGACTAACGACCAAATCTTAACCTAGAGGAACAGTGTGAATGCGAGCTGAAATAAATAGTCTTTCCGGCGAGAGGAGATGGGAAAGTGCGCTCTGACCTGAAAATGGAGGAGTTACAAAATAATGAGGAGGTCGAAGGCGTTCCAGAAGGTTCTCACCTGGTGCATCGTGGTGAGATTTTAAGAGAGATTTAGGGAACAAGAGGCTCTGCTCGGGCATAAAATACAACCTGGCAGCGGGACCCACCTAAAGTGCAGGTTGGAGACCCTTTAACGATGGGAATCTTGAAGAAGAAGTGCTGCAACAGAATGTCTATTATTTGGTCATTAGGACAAAGTTTGGAGGAAGGAGGACGAGAAAACAGTAGACCAGGCCAGAGAAAATTCACATAAAAATTTGTGAGGATACCTCATAAGCAGCCAAAATCATCAAACGCAAAGTGAAGCAGAAAGTTGTCCTGGCGCTACAAATAAACTTCTTGAGGAAAACTGGCCAGGACAACGTGGTGCTGGAGATGAGAAGAGGAGCGAAGGGCACACAGAACCTAATCCAGACAGTGGTCTAGGAATTTAGTGAGGTCAGAGTATCCCTCACACATGTTGGCAGAATGCTAGTGGACGTAAAGGGTCTGGAAAAGGATGCAACGCCAGATGAGGTGTTAATAGTAATAGAAGGAACACTATGCGAGACTGGGAGCCACGAATACATTAAAGTGAGGGACCGATTATGGAATAAGACAAGTAGTGAACGTCCATAGGTAAGTACGATTCCAAATCATCTTCAGAAAGGAAGAGGATGCGAAAACGAAAGCGAACACTGTAAGATAGAGCATGGGCCAAATGGACAAGTCAGCCCTGGCTGAGGCGATCGAAAAATACCAACTGGTAGCCCAACATGCGGAGACACTGGTGCGGAAAGCAACAAATGTGTTAATGTTGAAATATATTATTTTCATTTCAGTCTATGAAATGTTGTTTCTGTCATACTGACAGTATTAAAAAGCATGCATACAGGCGATACCAAAAACAACATCACGAGCAATGAAAGAGAATTTTTGTTGGTGGTGTAAGGAAGTGGCGAATGCCAGAAAGGAAGCCGTGTAGCAGCAGATGAAATTTTGTAGAACCTCTACTGTTAGAAAGGTGAAGCAAAGTAGCTGTACTCAGACTGAAGATAGAAAGAAGCAAGGAACGGAAGTGGAAGGAGTTCTGCGACCAGGTTGAGAGTGATCCGCAGGGGAAACCATACAGTATTGTAATGGGAATGATAAAATATCCCCGACCGTGTTCGTGGCTACAGTATGGCTATTTCAGTGAAGACGGTTTTACCTGAACCATTTTGGACTCCTTGGGAAGGATCATATAAAGTTGTATTGGCTGGAGGGATAAGTGCAGTGGTAGAGGCACTTTTCCTAAGAATTTATTTATTACATCTTTGTACTCCTTTCTTACAAAATATCTCAAAAATTTTGTTGAAACATGAAAATATACTTAACATTTTAGCCGAAGGGAGAATGGGCGGAGTTCACTTCTTTAAAGGATCTTCCACTCAAACCCATAAATATCAACCATCAATAGTGCTTCGAAATACCTTTGGTGGTATCCATTTTTATATTCAATGCTTAATTAATGAGATTAAGCGGAAGATGAATGTACAGGACGGGAACTTTGATGACCCTTTCACGTGGAGGAGATTTCAAAAGAGGCTACCTTTTTGCCAAACAAGAAAGCCACACTTGGCAGGTTGGAATACCCAACGAGGCTATAAAGATTGCGGTGGAGGCGAATTCTGAATTATTCACGGACGTACTGAACAGTTGCCCGGAAGATGACGTATTTCCAAAGCAATGGAAGCTCGTCTTAATATCAAAGCCAAGCAGAAGATCGGAGGAGCTGTTCTTCTGTTTCTATTGGACGAGGAGAGCGACTGACCACACAAAAGAGGAGGAAAGGTTTTATCCGAGGTAGTTCGGGTTCCTCCAGAGTCGATCTACCATCGACATAGTGATGGAAGTGAAGAAAAAGACATCGAAATCGACAAGTACAAGCACAAGTATCTTAAAGTATGACTAGAGGGCAACCCTAGATACAACCTCAATCGATGCGCTTGACGGGGAAATAAAGATGGAGGCAATGGTAGAGCGTTTGATACCTAACGTAGGAGGAACCAGGTATGGACCAAGGCGATAGATATAGGGAGGAACGTGGCCAGGAGCTTTGAGAGTTGCCTGTCTGCGAATAATTAGAGCTTACGCAACGATGGATATATGAATGCAGTGGAAGTTCCAGTCAGAACGGTCCCTGAAGAACTATACATTATAATAAAATGTATTAGATTGTAGATTCACGAAATGTTTTCGTATTTTTAAATTTAACTATACATTAGTGAGAAGGCTGAAGCTTACTGGGCACATAAGCAAACCGGCGACAATAAGGCGGCAAAGGCAGTGGTCCGTACCACGACGAGCCAAAAACCGGATCCTTTCCTTTATTTCTAATAGCATTTAGAAATATCAATTCGGATTTAACCACTATAAAACTTCTTACCTTGAAGATAAAACTAGTGCAGAAGTCCTAGAAGTCCAGAAAACTAGAAAACTATCAGCTCAATCTGCTCTGCAAGTATCACCTCTTAAACATTTCATTTCGTATAATTTTCATCCTTAAGCAATGTTTCTTGAATGGATCCCTTAAAATTAAAATTAAAAACTTCACCCTATCAACAGGTCCGCTAAAATTACACGCTTTTATTACTTTATCTTATTGAAATTTCCAAGAAATTTCCCCTCTAAATTGAAAAATAAAAACATAAATGCCTCATTCAAATTGTGAAAATTTTAAGAGCCTTAGAATTTTACAGAAATTTCTTTCCAAATTGCCAGAATTTTTCTCTCCGATGTTTGCATTTTGTTCTTATGTTTATAATTTTCTTGCATTCATTTCTAAATTGTAAGAATCCTTTTTTAGATTTTAGAATTTTAAAGCAATTATTTGAAACTTTTTTACTTTATATTATTGGATTTTTTTATCTTGTTTAAATTTTAAGAATTCTCTATAAATTTATCTTCGAAATTATTACAATTTTTCTAAGGATGATAATTTTTTTTAACTTGCCAGAATTTTCTTTCAAAGTTTCTCAATTTTCCAGCAATTTTTCTTCCAGATGTTAGGTTTCTGAACAACATCTGTATAATTTTTGTTTTTGTTTTTTGATGAAAGTACTCCTGAAACATTTTTTTGTAATTTAGAAGAAACATTCTTTGAAGATTTTGAAACCTTAAAGAGAATCTCCTGAATCTTCTAATAAAACTCTAGTTATTTTGAAGAAAAAATTCTGGAAAATTCAAGAATTTGTAATTTGTAAGAAACATTCTTGGAAAATTTTACAACCTAGAAAGAAATTGCTGAATCTTTAAGAAAATTCTAGACAATTAGAAAAAATATATCTGGAAAATTTGTAAAAAAACATTCTTGGAAAATTTTAAAACCTAAAGGAGTGTTAAGAAAATTCTAAACAATTAGAAAAAAATATATCTGGAAAAAAAATTTAAAACCTAAAGGAGTAATTTCTGAACTCTTCAAGAATTTTTTTGTAATTTGTAAGAAACATTCTTTAAAAATTTTAAAACCTAGAAAGAAATTCCTGAATCTGCTAAGAAAATTTTAGACAATTAGAAAAAAAAAATTGAAAATTTAAGAATACTCTAAAGAATCTTTTGTAATTTATCAGAAACATTCTTGGAAAATTTTAAAACCTACAGAAGTAATTTCTGAACTCTTCAAGAATTTTTTGTTATTTGTAAGAAACATTTTTGGAAAATTTTAAAACCTAGAAAGAAATTATTGTATCTGCTGAGAAAATTCTAGACAATTAAAAAAAAAACTGGAAAATTCAAGAAAACTTTAAAAAATCTTTTTAATTGGTAAGAAAAATTCTAAAATTTTAAAAGCGAAAGGAGTAATTTTCTGTAATTTGTAAGAAAGATGCTTGGAAAATTTTAAAACCTAGAAAGAAATTCCTGAATCTGCTAAGAAAATTCTAGATAAATGAAATCTGAAAATTCAAGAATACTCTAAAAAATCTATATATCTTGAATTTTGGAGGCGTTCACTTCGTAGTACATTTTTAATGAATAACGTTTAACTTTTTTATACTACTTTTTATTTTTATACAACACTTTGTGACTAGTTTCGAATTACCCAGTAATCATTATCAAACTAAGTGTAAAAAATCTTTTGTAATTTGTAACTCTTCAGGGTTTTTTTTTACAATTTGTAAGAAATTAATGAACCTGTTAAGGAAATTCTAGACAATTAGATAAAAATATATCTGGAAAATTTGTAAGAAACATTCTTGGAAAATTTTAAAATCTAAAGAAGTAATTTCTGAACTCTTCAAGAATTTTTTGTAATTTTTAAGAAACATTCTTGGAAAATTTTAAAACCTAAAAAGAAATTCTTGAATCTGCTAAGGAAATTCTAAACAATTAGAAAAAAAACTGGAAAATTGAAGAAAACCTTAAAAAATCTGTTTAATTTGTAAGAAAAATTCTTGGAAAATTTTAAAACCTAAAGGAGTAATTTTTGTACTCTTCAAAAATTTTTTGTAATTTTTAAGAAACATTCTTGGAAAATTCCAAGAAATTCCTGAATCTGCTAAGAAAATTCTAAACAATTAGAAAAAAAAAATCTGGAAATTTCAAGAATACTATAAAAAATCTTTTGTAATTTCTAAGAAAAATTCTTGGAAAACAAAATGTTCTCCACTGAATTTAACCTGTTTTATTACCCACTGATTTTAATTCTGAAGAGTTTGATGAAGATAATTTAGTAGGAATTTTTGAAGACGATGCTGACTGCAGTTAAATTTGAAGATGAAATGATTTACATATTTTTCATTCATAAATGAAATTCAAGGACTAATTTGAATTCAAACGCAGATTTTGAAGATGATCAAAAAGTGGTTTTAAGAGACAATGATGGCTGCAATTGAAACTGAAGATGAATTGATTGCAATTCTTACACAAAAGAAATCTATTAGCTAATGTGGATTCAGATGAGCTAGATGAATCTTCAGATTTTGAAGATAATCTAAAAAGGGTTTCGAAGGACAACGATATGCGCAATTAAATCGGAAGGTGAAATGATTGAAATTATTGCAAATAAATGTGAAGATTTATTTATTCGCCGGCCTTATGAAGAGCTTCAGTCATTACAAAAAAATCAATCCGGAAAGGTTAACCTCTTCTCACCCGTTAATTTTGTTTCCAAAATTTAGAAATTGTATAGCTTCTTGAAAAACCTTCACTTACTTATTATTGATTTTTTTCCTTCGGAAATGAAATATTTGTTTTATCCTAACGTGCGTTTTAGAAATTTTGGACCAGATATAAAAAAATAGGTTAGGTCATTATAGTAGTAAACATATCGTGAACGACGTTTGGAATAAACTCGTCTTCTTCTTTGAACCCAAGTGCAATTCCGTCATCGTCTTCTCTTCAGCTATCTTCAGCTTCTAAATTTTCATCTAAACGTATCTTGGCCGTCGTTTGGAATTGAGTGACGTTTCTTGGTAATAAAATAAGTTTGTCTCGAAAAAAAATTACCTTTCTTTTGGTTGCCGAGTAATAGAGGTCTCAGGTTGAGTTTATTACTTGTAGTTTTTTTTTTGTAATAGCTCTATCGTCTGGTGTGTGTATATATCTCTTCTTCTAAGCTTCGCTAGAGAAGTTATGGTTTTTGACTAAGACTAAATCCAGAATTTTCCACTTTAAGTAATCGATTAAATAATTTTAGTCTTCGACCGACACCTATATTGGTCTAGAGCAAACAAACACGTCGCTTCATTATCGATCCACAACCGTCAACACTAAATCTAAGATAGGTCACAAGAACAAGAATATTGTCTATAAAATGGTCATAAGGCTCACGGGTAGGGTTATTGCAAACCAGCTCAGATGGCTAAACTCTAACGTCAACTTAATGCGTTTTAAAATTTCCACTATAAAGACGAAATGATCTTCAGGAAATCAAGATATCGAATTGTATTGAAGGTCATCACAGAGACTGCAGTAGTTTTTTCGATCAAAACTTATAATTTTTAAGATTTTGTCTTTCGAAGTTTTTATTTTTTTCTGTAGATAATTGTATCATTTCCACCATGTGTCATAGTATGGTAACGACCGTTAATCTTTAATTAACCAAGTGCATATTCCTCTTTGGATTGTCTTTGTGTTTAATTTATAATCAAACATCATCAATAAATAAATACTTGTATAATTAATATTAAATTTGATTTAGTAATATAAACATAACTCACGTCATTCTAAAACCGCGCGCATTAATTTAATACTTTAAACACCTCACGATAAACATCTTAATTGTTATTAAATGAATTTACTGCCGAAATCAGCGTCCGATCGGCGATCGTTAGGCGGCAATAAATAAACAATTTTTAAATGTTAATTGCAACAAATTGGCATATTACGCTCCCTGCGTGCCGATTAAGTAATCGCGGAAAAAATAAATAATTTTGAAATTATGCAAATTTCGCCGCGTGTTGTAATTGGCCACGGGAAATCGCCGGGTGACGCAACGGAAAGGCAAATCTGACGAAAATTGTGCGTCTTTGTGGCAATTTTCCGCATAATTTATGGGCATCGCGATGGCGCCTAGGTGTTGCAACACCCTCAAGGTTTACGACCGGCTCGAGGTGACGGAACAAGATCTTGTAGAGATATGATTAATGGTTAATGGAACTAGAACTCGAGTTGTTTAATATTCTAATTTATTTATACATTTATTTTTTTTAATTTTCTGCAATAAAATTGGATTTAGTTATTAAAAGTGGATATAGAAAGTGCCAGGTACGTGGGAGGAGGAAAGGGTACCTTGGGAATAACCGTTTCGGAAGAGCGGAGATGACCTTGGCAAGGGCAAGATGCTGGTCGGAGGAGAGATGGGCATGGTATACGAAGTGTGTGTGCAGTATGAGGACGGGAAGGATATGTAAAGTCATCTGGCATAACAATGCAAGCAAGTAGAAGAGGATTGGGTGGATGGATGTAGAAACGAGAAGAGATGAGGCCATGGTAAAGATACTGACGAGACTGGGGAGGGAAAGAAGAAGGAGAAGGGATGAAGAGGCCATGGTAAAGATACTGACGAGGCTGGGCAGGAAAAAAGAAGGAGAAGGGATAGCATCTTAAAGTCATCAGAAAAAATATTCTTACCTAAAGGTTTTTTAAAATTCCTGTTGTTTTTGGAGCTTTCATCATTTGACATCTTCTGAGTGGAATATACTTCCTTGAAGGCATTTTATTATTCCACTTTCGAGTAAAACAGTTTTCTTATTCGTGAATAGACAAAAGTAGAAGAGTATAATTTTAAGTCATGAATTGTAATAGAGTAAAAAAAAATTAAATTAAATAATAAATACTGATGTATTAGAAAACTAAACATTTTTCATTGGCGAGGTCGTTTGACCCGCGGCGTTTCCTTCAAAAAAACAGTGTCAATTTTCTATTTCAAGGAAACGACCTTGAGCTTCCTATTTTTCACAGGCCCTGTTTGTCGGCGCGGATGACGCGAAAAATCGGGAACGAAAATAAAATTCTTTCGTTACGCCGACACGTATAAATAGAGTGCGCGTACAATTTGGCACTGTGCAGGTGTAAATAATATAAACGGGGTTAAACCGTTGGTATTTAATTATTCGGATTTCCTTATTTACTGCAACTATTTATAATGCATATCTTCAAGTTGTTTGGTGGTCAGAATTGGGGACGCTCTGTCCCGGAAGGGAATTTGAGTAATCCGGGAATATTTCTTATTGCCAAGAAACTTCAATGACGCGTTATATGTTTTTAATTTATTTGCGAAACTTGTTATGTTCGGTTACGTCGGTAATTTATTTTAGGTAGTTAGGTGTTATTTATTCGAAGCAAATAAAGTACAAAATGCCGTGAACGTTTAAATAGATGCATAAAGAAAACTTGTTAATCGCTCATAATTTTTCATAATGTGTTTTGCCTTTAAAATGCGGAAAACTTCGATGGACTAGCAGCGCGAAGCTCCGGATAAATCCAGAAACCGCTAGAGTAGTACATTTTGAGCCCGCTAGAATATGCGGCGTAACATAAAGATACTCGGTCAAAAAGGTACAATCTGAATGAGTAAATGTATTATCTTTATTTTTAAGGTGTAAAAATTATAATTGCGTTAGTTTGAATTACATGCTATCTAGAAAATATATGTGTGCATATAAAAAATAGTTATACCCGATTAAATCTGTTTTCTTAATAAGAAATAATGAATTATTGCGTTCTCAAAATTAATTTAACTTATTGAGATTGATTGGAAACAATTTTAAAATTGATTTCGATTTGGTAGGATTTATTGTGGATTATTAGGATTTATTAAAATTCACTAATATCCATTGAATTTAATTAGAATTCACTTAAATGTTATTTATTTGGCAGTTTTAAAACGTACTCAGATTTTTTAGTATTCTATAAAATATACCGTAACTTATTAGAATTTATTCTGATGTTTAAGAATATGTTAAGATTTATTAGAATTTATTAATTGCTAAGAAGTTTCTGGATTTATTAAGAATTGCTTTACGTTTTATTAGAATTTATTAATATTGATTACGATTAATTATTGTTGGACTTTTAAGATTCATTAAGCTTTGTTTTCAAAAATTTTGCATGGATCATGGATCATATTAGAATTTATTATGATTTACTAGGATTTAAGACTTGTTAACACTTTCTTTCAAATCTTTTTTTCATTTTATCCTTCGATATTTTTTTTTCTTTTAGAATTTTCTTCGAGAATCTGAACTCTTCTATAGGTTTAAAAAATTTCCAAGAATCTTGCATTCAAATTACAAAAGATTTTATAGAGTATTCTTAAATTTTCCAGATTTTTTTTTCTAATTGTCTAGAATTTTCTTAGCAGATTCAGGAATTTCTTTCTAGGTATCAACATTTTCAAAGAATGTATTCTAAAGATTATAATTCTAAAGATTTCATACATGCTAAAATCTCTAAAGATTCTAATGTTTTGAAAATATTTTTAAAATGAAAGATTCTAAAGACTACAAAGTTTCTGAAAATATTAATTATTCAGAAACTTTTATATATTCTAACATTCCAAAGTTTTTAAAGATTTTAATAGGTGAAGATTTTCAAGATATTAAGATTTCGATGATTCGTATTATTTAAAAGATTCTATATATTCTAAAATATCTAATCATTCCTATTTTTCTAGAGATGCTTTAAGAATCTAAAGATTGTATATATCTTTATCTTTTAAAATTTAAACATATACAGATTCTAAATATTCTAATTATTCAAAAAAAGAGATTCTAATTATTTAATAGATTTTATATTCTAAAAGTTCTAAGGTTCCAAAGATTTTTTCAATATATTCTTAAGATTTTCAAGATATAAAGATTTTGAAGAATTTAATTATTCCAAAGATTCTAAATACTATAAAAGTTCTGCTTTTAGTTTTATTTTATTTTATTTATTTTAAAGATGCTTGAAGATTTTAAAGATCCTAAATGTTTGTATATATTCTTGAGAGTAAATATTTTTTTTACGATTCTAAAATGTGTATTCCGCAAATTTTAAGGATTAACGATTAAAGTAAAACTATTTTAAAGATTAAAAATATTCTGAAAATTGTATATATTTAATTTAAAGAATTTAAATATTAGAAATCTACACATTTGAAAAGTTCTAAAGATGTTTGAAGAATATAGAGATTTAAAAAATGTGCAGATTCTGAAAATTCTAGTTATTCCATAGATTTTATATAATTTAAATATTCTAAAAATTCCAGTGTTTTTAAAGGTGTTTAAAGATTCTAAAGATTTTTTTTCATATTCTAAAGATTTTTAAAATTTAAATTTTTGTAGATTCTGAAGGTTTTCGAAAAGTTTTAAAGTTTCCAATGTCTTTAAACATGTTTAAATTAAAAAAATTCAAATTTTAAAGATACACAGATTCTAATTATTCCCAAGATTCTATATATTCTAAAAGTTCTAAAGATTCTTTTGTTTTTAAATAGTTTAAAAGATTCTAAAGATTCATAAAATTAAGTTTCTAATATGTTTAAAGATGTTTGAAGTTTATAGAGATTTCAAGGAATTAAAAAGTTAAAAATTTTAAAGATATAAATATTTCTACATAATCTAAAGATATTAAAGATATACAAAATTCTAATTATTTAAAAGATTCTATATATTTAACTAAAAATTCCAAGATTATATTTTAAATTTAAAGATTTTTGGAGATCATCAAAAAGCTTTCAATGCTTTTAACGGTGTTTGAAGAATCTATTTTTTTTTTCTATATATTATAAATATAAAAAATATAAGATTCTAATTATTACAAAGATTCTTTATATACTAAATGTTGTAATAATTTTAAGTATTTTTTTAAATAATATTCTAAAGATCTTATAATTTACAGAAAATTCTTGAAGAGTTCATAAATTACTCCATTAGGTTTTAAAATTCTCAGAGAATGGTTCTTACAAATTACAAAAAAATCTTAAAGAGTTTAGAAATTACTCCTTTAGTTTTAAAATTTCCCAAGAATGTTTCTTAGAAATTACAAAAGATTTTTTAGAGTATTCTTGAATTTTCCTGTTTTTTTTCCTAATTGTTTAGAATTTTCTTAGCAGATTCAGGAATTTCTTTCTAGGTTTTAAAATTTTCCAAGAATGTTTCTTACTAATAACAAAAAATCCTTGAAGAGTTCAGAAATTATTCCTTTAGGTTTTAAAATTTTCCAAGAATGTTTCTTACAAAGTTAGTGAGATGTTTTATCTTCATACATTTTTATGTTACTCTCTGCATCGACAAACTAATGCCAGATCAGACAGTAGATGTCCACGTTTTCTTCTTAATATGTTATTTCATATTAATACGTTTGACCGCATTGTCAGTCACCGGTGACTGACACCGAAGTATTCCAATGGACCGCGTCAGTCACCGATGACTGACAGTGAGTACCTGCTTTAAACTTACTATTTAGTGCTGTCAGTCACGAGTTTCGCATTAATTGTTATTAGGATTGCCCGATACGGTCCTTCTGCACGTCACTACAACTTGGCCACCTAAGGAATATTAGGTGGCCTATAGCTATAGTTTTAATCTAGCAGAAAATGTACTATATTCAAATAAAACCCGTATATTTATTAAATAAAAATTAGCGCTGGTTCTTATTAAAACACACACTATACAATAGTGCTGCTGGTTTGGACATACAGGACAATCAGTTGTAACTTGTGTAGTTTTACTTCTGGCATATTTTCTGCCGTGATTTTTTGAATTCTCACTGTAGCAACTTTTGCAATATTTTTTTGAAGCTTTAACTGGACCTATTGAGAGTGAGACACGTGACTGACACATTGCCTGACGGGGTGAAACGCATAATTTTTTACCATTGGAACTTTGTTTATCTCACTTAAAGAAATACTGACACAGTATAGGGTTTCTGAATGTTTTTAATATTGTACTACAACAATGTTTCACCACACAGTGGCTTCATCAGGTAGATGAAAATATTTTCATTTCGACCATATACTGTGTCAGTATTTCTTTAAGTGTTATTATGGAGTTTCGACAAGTAACAGCCGCATCAATCCAATACTTCGTTTATGTGTCAGTCACAGGTGACTGACACGTAAACAACCCGCAATTTCGTCTAAAAAATACATCAAAATGAATTAAATTAGCAAATTCTAACTCATTTTATAAAATGAAACTTAAAAACAAAGAAAACTCTTTTTGACATTGTACAAAAAAAGTGTTAAATAAATTTTTAGATAGTGTAATCTGTTGTAGCTGTATTTTCAGAATATTTCTCGCTTGTTGTCTGTTGAGGTTTCTTGACGTTTCGGCGGCATCACATTCACCATCTTCTGGAGTATTGGTTGTGAAGATTTTAAAGGTCTAAGGAAACCTAATTTACGGTTTAGTAATTTGGAATTGTTTTTAATTCCCAACATTTCCAAAATTCTAGGAACTTATTTTATAATTGAATTTGATTTTTGGAATTTTTCAAATAAATACATTTTTCATTAGGTTAGATTAGGTTAGATTAGGTTTATTTTACAATATTTTAAAGATTTCATTAATTTTCTAAATTCATAGATAAGTTTATTGATATTCCTTCTTTCCTGGGACATTTTGCACATCCCCAAACTTTAGATTTATTATCACTTTTTTGACATGACTGTCCAAACTTCGATTTTAGGGAAAATATGATCATCATTCAGACAAACAAGGTGCAATTATTAACCACTCCCCGAATACACCTGAGATATCACGGGCACGCGAAACTACTTTTAAAAATAATTGTGCTAAAACGTTTTAATGATTGAATTTTATTAGTTTCGATAGTTTTTGGATTTTTCTTCTATAATTTTTGAACAACAAGTTTTAGAAACACGCCTGAGACGAAATTGCGATGTTTTCACTCACTAGCAGGAGCTATCAAATATTTGCCAGGGCTTTCAATGCCGGAATTTAATCAAACAAAAATACGCGCATATCTTTTTTTTTCGGCCGCGTTTTAGCGAATCTGTGAATTGGATAATATTTACTCTGGCCAAACTGCGGAAACGTAGTAACCTAGAAAATGTAGTCGGTGTGCGTCCGCAATAAACGCTCTCCAAGGCCGCATAACAATTATAAAATCTGCTGTTTACCAAAAAGCGCACACACACGCACACACATACATACAAATATTAAGGTACACCAAATAATTCTGCTTGTTAATGGCAACGCGTCCGGAATACTAAACGATTACAATTGAAAATGACGATGTTGGAGATTAGAATTGCTGCGGGTTTTAAAATTGTCCAAGAAAAGATTAGAAATGAGTGTGTAACAGTTTTAAGAATTTAAAATTGTCCAAGAGAAGATTAGAAAGAGTTGATGTAATAAAGGTGTGACAGTTGATGTAATAAAGGTGTGACAGTTTAAAGAATGATTAAAGTTTGAGAGTTAAAAAATTGTCCAAGAGAAGATTAGAAAGAGTTGATGCAGTGAGGGTGTGGCAGTTTCAAGAATTATTAAAGTTTGATAGTTTCAAAATTGTCCAAGAGAATATTAGAAAGAGTTAATGCAATTCTAAATGTTATAGATTTAGGAATTGGTAAAATGTTAACTTTCAAACCTGTCCAAGAAAATATAGGAGAGAGG